>JARGCV010000693.1:1132500-1445000 GCA_034064705.1 Bothrops alternatus
CTGATATGTTTTAGCCTCCAGTCCCCTAATCATCTTTGTTGCTCTTCTCTGTACTCTTTCTAGAGTCTCAGCATCTTTTTTACATCATGTTGACCAAAACTGGATGCAGTATTCCAAGTGTGACCTTACCAAGGCCTGGTAAAGTGGTATTAATACTTCACGTGATCTTGATTCTATCCCTCTGTTAATGCAGCCTAGCACTGAGTTGGCTTTTTTGGCAGCTGCAGCACACGGCTGGCTCATACTATTTAGATGATTGTCCACTAGGACTCCGAGATCCCTCTCACAGTTACTACTATTGAGCAAGATACCCCCATACTATACCTGTACATTTGGTTTTTCTTGTCTAAATGTAGAACCTTACTTTTTTCACCATTGAATTTCATTTTATTAGATAGCGCCCAGTGTACAAGTCTATCCAGGTTCTCCTGTATCTTAAGCCTGTCTTCTGGAGTGTTGGCTATTCCTGCCAGTTTGGTGTCATCTGCAAATTTGATGAGTTCCCCATCTATCCCCTCGTCCAAATCGCTGATGAAGATGTTGAAGAGCACTGGGCCCAGAACAGAGCCCTTGGGCACCCCACTACACACTTCCCTCCATGTAGATGCAGTTCCATTGAAGACCACATGCGGAGTACGGCCGGTTAGCCAGCTATGAATCCATCTGGTGGTGATGCTGTCTAACCCACTTTTTTCTATCTTATTGAATAGTAGGTTGTGATCTACTTTATCAAATGGTCCTCAACTTAACAGCAGTTCATTTAGTGACCAAAGTTACAACAGCACTGAAAAAAGTCACTGATGACCACTTCTCACCCTTTCGACCGTTGCAGTAGCTTCCCTTAACAATTGTGTTATTTCCTTAACAACTGCAGTGATCCACTTGACAACTGTGGCAAGAAAGGTCGTAAAGTAGGGCAAAAGTCACTTAACAACTGTCTGCCTTAGTGAAGGAAATGTTGGCCTCAATTGTGCTTGTAAGTCAAGGAACTGCCTGTAAATTTGGGGTTTGTTTTTGCTTTGAATGAGAGAGAAAATGTTGGAAACTCACCATATATTATGTGTGGTTCTTTATGTATAATCCTCAAGTTATGAAGAAGAAGAAGAAGAAGAAGAAGAAGAAGAAGAAGAAGAAGAAGAAGAAGAAGAAGAAGAAGAAGAAGAAGAAGAAGAAGAAGAAGAAGAAGAAGAAGAAGAAGAAGAAGAAGAAGAAGAAGAAGAAGAAGAAGAAGAAGAAGAAGAAGAAGAAGAAGAAGAAGAAGAAGAAGAAGAAGAAAGTTGGAAGGGACCTTGGAGGTCTTCTAGACCAACCACCTGCTCAGGCAGGAAACCCTATACCATTTCAGACAAATGGCTGTCCAGTTTCTTCTTAAAAACTTCCAGTGTTGGAACATTCACCGCTTCTGGAGGCAGGTTGTTCCACTGGTTAATTGTTCTAACTGTCAGGAAGTTTCTCCTTAGTTCCAGGTTGCTTCTCTCCTTGATGAGTTTCCATCCTTTGCTTCTTGTCCTGCCTTCAGGCGCTTTGGAGAATAGCTTGACTCCCTCTTCTTTGGGGCAGCCCCTGAGATATTGGAACAATGCTATCATGTCCCCCCCTCGTCCTTCTCTGGAGTCTGTATTCCTTGAATTATGACAGTAACAGGGCCTGAAAAGTGGTGTGACGTCCAGCTGCCAAGTGAATTCATGTGAAACTCAAAATAAAATGTCAGCCACCTTAAGGATTTAATAGAAATGCAAACATCTGTTTTGCATGAGACAAATGCTTCCCCAGTGAGCCCACGGTTGGCGAAAAGTCGCCTGTCAAAACAACAGTTGAAAGGACTTTGCGTGGGAACCGACATCCTTTGAGCATTTCTCCCTGGCATTCATAGCATCTTAGACATTTTCCAGGCTGGGTGAAATGATGGTTTTTGTATGGTTAATCTAAATTACCATCTCTGTAAGCAGCAGGGCCCAACCTTCATTGTCAAGCTTCCCCAGATGCCGTCCCAGCTTCCTCCCTTGTTAATAAGCACCTTTGCACCAGCCCTGTAATTAAGGAAGCCCAAATTAAAAAGTACCGTAATCGAGATTAAAACGGTTTTGTTCCTGACGCCGCAATCCATCTGCATTAATGCCAATAGAGCCTACAGAGTGGCTGTAATCAATTCCATGTCTACAACAGGGTTACAAGCTGTGTGTTTTTAAGATTTCCTCAAACTCTGAAAGGGCATTGAGACGCTTTGGGAAATGCCTGATCTCATGGGGCATCTTCTCCAGATGTGAAACTCAATAAACTCGACACACATTTGTTCTTGATAATTAGCCCCACTCTGTTTGTGCCAAAACTAATTTCTTCCTGGTTTGTTTCTCATCAAAGGGCACCGTTCTGGGATGCCTGTGTGTTGATTTGTAGCCTCGTGTGTTGCGTGCCATATGGGAAGCCACTTGACTTCCAGGCAAAGCAGAAGCTGGGCTGCGTAAATCAGACTTCTTTGTAGACATCTAGAAAGAGGTTGGCAGGTGAGCTTTGTCCTCTGTGGATGCAGCACGGACCGCATGGTTCATTAGGTGAAAATTATACAGAATAACAGAGTTGGAAGGGACCTTGGAGGTCTTCTAGTCCAACCCCCAGCTCAAGTAGGAAACCCTAGACCATTTCAGACAAATGGAAATGGTTGCCCAATCTCTTGCATCCAGCTTTGATCACCACTCTAGAAAGAATGCAGAGAAGAGCAACAAAGATGATTAGGGGACTGGAGGCTAAAAATATATAGAACAGTTGTTGGAATTGGGTCTGTCTAGTTTAATGAAGAGAAGGACGAGGGGGGACAGGATAGCAGTGTTCCAATATCTCAGGGGTTGCCCCAAAGAAGTGGGAGTCAAGCTATTTTCCAAAGCACCGGAAGGCAGGACAAGAAGCAATGGATGGAAACTAATCAAGGAGAGAAGCAATCTGGAACTAAGGAGAAACTTCCTAACAGTTAGAACATTTAACCAGTGGAACAACCTGCCTCCAGAAGTTGTGGGTGCTCCAACACTGGAAGTTTTTAAAAAGAGACTGGACAGCCATTTGTCTGAAATGGTGTAGGGTTACCTGCCTGAGCAGGGGGTTGGACTAGAAGACCTCAAAGGTCCCTTTCAACTGCTCTGCTCTGCTCTGCTCTGCTCTATTCTATTCTATTCTATTCTATTCTATTCTATTCTATTCTATTCTATTCTATTCTATTCTAATTTCATTCCATTCCATATTTTCTATTCTATTCCATTCCATTCTATTCTATTCTATTCTATTCTATTCTATTCTATTCTATTCTATTCTATTCTATTCTATCTATTCTATTCTATTCTATTCTATTCTATTCTATTCTATTCTATTCTATTCTATTCTTATTTCATTCCATTCCATATTTTCTATTCTATTCTATTCTATTCTATTCTATTCTATTCTATTCTATTCTATTCTATTCTATTCTATTCTATTCCATTCCATTCCATTCCATTCCATTCTGCATTCTATTCTATTCTATTCTATTCTATTCTATTCTATTCTATTCTATTCTATTCTATTCTATTCTATTCTATTCTATTCTATTCTATTCCATTCCATTCCATTCCATTCCATTCCACTCCACTCCACTCCACTCCATCTATTCTATTCTATTCTATTCTATTCTATTCTATTCTATTCTATTCTATTCTATTCTATTCTATTCCATTCCATTCTGCATTCTATTCTATTCTATTCTATTCTATTCTATTCCATTCCATTCCATTCCATTCCATTCTGCATTCTATTCTATTCTATTCTATTCTATTCTATTCTATTCTATTCTATTCTATTCTATTCTATTCTATTCTATTCTATTCTATTGTTCTTTATAATATTCCTCTAGAATTTTCACCTGATGAGCTATGCAGGTCTAGGCTGGTTGAGGAATTCTGGGAGTTGAAATCCACAAGTCTTAAAGTTGCTAATGTTGGAGACTTCTGGTCTACCTATCTAATAAACTCACCTAATTAAATTCACAGAAGAGGTGAGATTTGAAGTCAAATGTTTAATTCCGGGCAAAGACAATCTCAACTCCAAGTCCCAAAAAAAGGGGGCGAAAGGACCATACCATGTGAATAATGAAGAATTGAAAATGGTGGAGAGCAAATTAGAACTCTTAAATTTAAGCCACAAGGGGGGAAACAGCTAATTTGTTGGAAATCAAAGCAAGCCAAGCTTTCTAATTTGTTTATAGAAGGGACCCAAATTCAGTTGTAGCTGGACATTAGCAGAAGAAGGATCCTGATTGAAGACCAGAAAACTACAGGCCTGGTGTTTTTCTGGTTTCAAATTAGGACTCCTCTTCCACCAAAAACAATTCATTAAGAGAGCCAGAAGCACTCATGAGAAGACCTACTTCTTTTGTGGACAATGTTCAGCTTTTTTGTTGGAGAATGGTTTCAAGTCAGCCTCACAGCTTCTATGGCAAACATCTTCCCTGACATACTGAATTCCCTTCCCCTTTTCTCTGCACTTCTCCAAGAGCAGCCACAGCTACAGATTCTTCGGGTTTTCTCCCATGTAGAATTTAAAGTGTCTTGGTGACGTTTCGACGAAGTCTCATTCGTCATCTTCAGGCTGGTGCTTTCGGCTTCTGCTTCTACCGGTAGGAGCAATGTGTGATTGCAGCTGTTTCTTCCTTTTAACTGCCAGTGGGGGTTTGAACTGATTGGCTGGGAGCTGGGCTGTGTTCTGATTAGGTGGAGGTGTGTTCTGATTGGTTAAGGGCTTGGCTGTGTTCTGATTGGATGGGAGGTTGGCTGTGTATGGATTGGAGGGGTTTAAGGTGGCTAATGATGCAGCTGTGGTCTGGCTTCTGGTTTGTGGTCGTGCCTCATCATCGGTATGGGTTTGGGTTTGCTTTTTACCTGGATGTGTGGTGGTGACATTCTGTGTGGTTTTTGTGAGTGTGGGTCTGGTGTTATGGACTCGTTTGTCAATAAGGGCGGGTTTCCAAATGGCTGGTAGGCGGGAGGTATCATCTCGTTTGTTCATGCTGTGAGGGCGTTTTTCTATCTCGATGGCTTCTCTGATTATTCTATTATTAAAGTGTTCAGTTTTGGCAATAGTTCTGGTCTTTTTGAAATCAATTTCATGTCCTGTGGCTTTAAGGTGTTGGACCAGGGAAGAAGTTGGTTCCTCTTTTTTGACTGAGTTTTTGTGTTCTTCAATGCGTGCACTTATTCTTCTGTTGGTTTGACTGATGTATGTGGTGGGGCAAGCAGTACATGGGATTTCATATACTCCTTGATTTTCTAACTCAATTTTGTCTTTGGGGTTTCTTAGGATGGTGGATATTTTTCTGTTTGTGCAGAATGCTGTTTTGATGTTATGTTTGTGCAGGATCTTGCTGATTCTGTCTGTGGTGCCTTTTATGTATGGGAGGAGGGCTTTGCCATTTTCTTGTTCTCTGTCTTGGATTTTAGTGGGAGTTTCTTTTTGGATTAAGTTGGAAATCTTATTTCTTTGGAATCCGTTGGATGCTAGTACATTAGTGAGAGTGTGTAGTTCGGTTTTTAGGTGTTGTTCGTCAGCTAGGCATTTGGTTCTGGAGATGAGTGTCTTGGCTACGGAGTTGATCTGTGCTGGGTGGTGGTGTGAGAGTGCGTGCAGATAGCGGTTTGTGTGTGTTTTCTTCTGGTAGATGGTTTGTCCTAGGGAGCCATTGGATTTCTTGTAGACTAAGACATCTAAGAAGGGAAGTTGGTTATTAGCTTCTGTTTATATATATATAAGTCAGAATGGTGCCCATGATTCTGATTCTGTCCAGCATTGGACAGCTCCAGGAATTTATCAATTATCTTTAAAGCAGATTCACCTCTGAGCTATGAGTAGATAGCTTCATTGAGGTTCATGGAATAAGACACCGTTATCTGAATTCATACAGCCTGCTAAACCGTGATTTAAAATCCACGGAGTATGATGAGCAATGCTGCGTTCTAAACATGGTTGAGTTGGATTCGGTTTTGTGTTTTGCACAACTCCAGCCCTAAGAGAGTAAATACTGTATAGCTTTGTGGGTCAGCGATGGACATTTTGAAGAATGTGTTGGTTTGTAAGTGTATAAGATGCTGTAAGGTCCTTGGTGCTTTCCGAGCTTGGTTGTTTGCATGCAGATATTTCATTACCAGACTTGGTAACATCAGTGTGAGTGAGTTTGTGGTTTGCTTCCGGTTTATCTCTAGTAGCTCTGCCTGTTTGTGAACTTTCTCCATAGTAGTTCCTTAATTCAATTCTTTAGTAGTTGGAATGGTCCTTGAATCAAGAAACTACCAGGGATCAAACCACACCTTCACCAATACAGGCAGGGCAAGCCACCTGTATATAAACAAAGGGCAAACCCCACTTCCTTCTAGTCCTGATGATGTTACTTAGTTGGGTCATGAAATGTCTGCAAGGAAACAACTGAGCTCAGAGAGCACAAAGGATCCCACCATCCTTTTTTCCCTCCCCTTTCTCCTCCCCTCCCCTCCCCTCCCCTCCTCCTCTTCCTTTCCCCTTCTTCTCCTCTTCCTCCTCACACCCCACTCCCTTGTAGCACTGATGATGTTACCTAGTTGGGTCGTGAAATGTCTGCAAGAAAACAGTCAAGCTCAGAGAGCACCAAGGACCCCTTCATTTCAACCCTGAGCCACAAATATTCTTTTCGGTTAGTATACAAAATAATTTGTGAATCTGACAGCATCTTTCAATTTTGCATCCTCACCTTGGCAATATTTCTTCCAGCAGAGGGAGCTCAGTAACAATCCTCCTTGCAAGCTGTCATCGCTCAGAAACTTTGCATTGCATAAATATTTGAGGAAAGCAATGTGTTTAATTTCTAACAGAGCTTTGCGGTCCAAATGATCTTAGAATGTTTTCCTTACGCCCTGCATTAAATCCTCCCTTCAGATACTAATGAAGACCCAAGGTTTGCTTCAACTGAACTTGTGGGAGGTGTGGTTTGTAAAACATAGATTATGGCAAAGAAGGTTTGCCTGTTATTGTTTCATTTCAATATTCCCAGGAGGACCTCAGCCCAGCATCCAGGAGAGTACCTCTTGTTTTATTCTCACAATAACAAGCCAATGGCTGTGTTCAGAAGCAGCACTCTTACCCCAGACAGAAAAAGATTTTGCATGAATTACACTTCAGGAAACGTAGTTTTAACTTTTTTTTTGCAGTTTAGCATATTAAGGGAATTCAGCCCTTAATATGATCAGTGGTTTAATGTACTGTGTGAAGCCAAAACATAGGTTAAACTAATAAACAAGTGAAGTATGTTTTGCAAATGGAATCTGTAAAGTTGGTTGAGCAGGAAAAAAAAAGATGATTGATGGAAAGTCTAGGAGGATCTCCTCAGCTGAGTATACACTCTTCTTACTTATTCATCCTTGCTAAGATTAGGGGGGGAAACCCCCCACAATTCTTTGGCCATCTGTGAAATCATTCAGTGTTTGCATCCCTATCAGAATGCTTCTGAACTAGCTGGGGGCTCAACCCTTGGCTGATATCAAAAATATGGTCTCTAGGGTTAAAGGATGGGTGGAGGAGTAGGGACACCCAGTTTTAAGCCTTGGAACTCTCCGCCATAGAAAAGCCAGTGTCGGACTTTGGATTGGAATACGAACTGACCCAGTAAATCAATCATTCAGTCAAGGAACAATTGAGAAGGCTGGTTCTTCTCCACTCCTTAGAGCAGGGGTTCTCAACCTTGGCAACTTTAAGACTTGTGGACTTCAACTCCCAGAATTCCTCAGCCAGCAAAGCTGGCTGAGGAATTCTGGAAGTTGAAGTTCACAAGTCATAAAGTTGCCAAGGTTGAGAAGCCCTGCCTTAGAGGGATGTGATGTAGCTGGAAGTCTTTATGAAGATCAGAAAACAAGCAATGACACAGTTCATTTTGTGGTGACCTCTCATCCGCAGCTTTCTCAAGACAGTGCCCTGAATGGCATTGCCAGTTGATTGACGCTTCCCTACACAAAAGCTGAGGTCACGGTGAGAGCACCCCAAGGAGGGGCAATGCCAAATGGACATCTGCATCATCCCTGGTGATGAGAACAGCTGAACTCTGTTCTGCAACTTTGAGGCCAAGCTGCCTTGGCAGTTCACAACCTTGAATGACAAAGACTTTTGAGCTGGGTTTAAGTAGACAAAAGAACAAGAAACTGGTCTGAAGGCCCCACGCTTGGATGAATGAGGACTGTGGGGATGAAGAATCATTTGACATTGTGTTTCTGGTGCCAATTGGAAAATTCTTTTCATAAATGAAAATCCACACACCATTGAGAAGGGATAACCCTTCTACTACTCAACATTCTGCTCACAGATTGGGTAAAAATCAATGGGGCCAGGTTGCTGATGGCCTTTTTCTGATTTGATTTCTAAGCTACTTAATGGTGATTTTAATTCAGAGCAGCCCTTTGGTCCCGAGCCTCCCCAAATGCAAAAAAAAAAAAAGGACTTCTTCTGAAAACAAAAGCATGGAGGCCAGACTTCTTATATTCTTCTAGCGTGCAGCTGTTAGTGCACCATACCATTTGGTCCTTGGCTCAACTGTAGGAAACACAACAGGAATGTGTTTTGTTCAGACTCTCTGTCTCCTTAGACTTCACAAAATGTATTGCAAGCCTAGCTTTAAGGTCCCTGCCAAGCCACTGTATATAACAACGCAACCGGATGGATGGATTTACCAACAATTGCATGAAATCTCCACTCAGTATAAAACAAAACTCCAGCAAGCTTTCATTTGTGCTTCCTAGGAATATCAAGATGCCTACTATCCATATTGTTGGGGATAATATGGAGTACAGTGGCACCTTGGTTCTCAACTGCTTTGAAACTCTTATTGAATTTGGTACTCAACACATTTTGACATGAAAATTTTGTCCCGGTACTGTTTGTTCAGTACTCAATGCACAGGCTAGATTTGTTGGTGTTGGCTGCCTTGTGACTCATTACATTATTCCTTATGGGGACAAATTGTTTGGTACTCATAGCTTTTGGTACTCCTTGTGCCTCCCAGAACCAATTAACGAGTACAAAGGTACTACTGTAGCAACCACTGATAATGTTGGCCTCTATTTGGGCTACTTTATCTGTAGTACACAAATTAAGACAATCACTGGATGGCACCTGGGTCTCTGAAGGATCCAAGTCTCATGTCTTTTTCACATGTGTTGCGTGCATTTAAAATGGGTCCAGATTAGCTTACCATATTCATTCCGGTCTTGCAGGCTGATTGTGCCGTATAGTCACAGCTTACAGGGCTGCTTTGGTGAAACTTAGAGGACAAAGTGCTAGGGATGAAAGGAAGATATAAAAATGATAAATCACCAGCGCTGTCAAATGGCTACTTCTGCACAAGATGACCTATCTCCAGAAATTAATTAAGGAGCTTCGATAATGCCATCCATGCATGATGTCTTCCTTTGTTTATCTATTTCATTACATTTGTTATGACTACCGACACCAACATCCTCTGGGCAGTTTACAGGATCCAAAGCAGCTAAAACCAATGAAAGGAGACAGCTTGGACTCAAAATGGGCACAATAATAATATAAAGCGGGCCAGGAGTCCCTAAACCTTCCACAGACATGTGTGGGAACAGAGCCAAATCTTAAGGACCATCTGGAAGTCCACAAGAATGGATACCAACTGAATCTCCAGGGAGATGCTACTCCAGAGGATGAGGACTGTGACAAAGAAGGTCCACTTCCTTGGTCCCTCAAGTTGACAGCTTTTAATTGAAGGGACCAGGAGCATCCCCCTCTTCCCAAGCATATCAAGCCAAGAGACACATTGGAGTTGGGTGGTCCTTCAGATGTTCAGGCCCAAGGCCATGGTTTATGCTGCAATGTAGAAAAATAGATAAACTAATTTATAAAGAAGTTCCTCCCTTCCAAAGAGCACTTTCCCCATTTCATTAGACGAGGAACCTGGGCAGTCTTTGAACCAATCCCCAAGATGCATCAGTGACCAACATGTTTTGTGTTTGGTTACGGGTGACTGATTAGTGTGATGTTGCAAAGTCCTGACAGCAATGGTCTTCCTGTAGTGCTGCTGCTGCTGCTACTTTCTACATGAGGTGCCCAAAACAAGACTATGTCGCTGGATGATGATGATGATGATGATGATGATGATGATGATGATGATAATAATAATAATAATAATAATAATAATAATAATAATAATAATAATAATAATGTTGGAACCCCCTGCTCAGGCAGGAAACCCTACACCATTTTGGACAAATGGCTGTCCAGTCTCTTCTTAAAAACTTCCAGTGTTGGAGCCTTCACCGCTCCTGGAGGCAGGTTGTTTCACTGGTTAATTGTTCTCACTGTCAGGAAGTTTCTCCTTAGTTTTAGGTTGCTTCTCTCCTTGATCAGTTTCCATCCGTTGCGTCTTGTCCTGCCCTCAGCTTGACTCCCTCTTCTTTGGGGCAGCCCCTGAGATATTAGAACACTGCTATCATGTCCCCCCTCGTCCTTCTCTTCGTTAGACTAGACATACCCAATTCCAGCAGCTGTTCCTTATATGCTCTTTGTGCTGTTTGCTGGGCATCCATATTTGGAGTCCAACTATCACAACCAGCCTAAATCCAGACATCATCATGTGTGCCAAGATGTAGGAGTGGCAGATGAGACAGAGAGATCTGCAGTGCCAATATGTAGGAGAAGGAGTGGCAAAACCTGGAGGTTAAACAAGGGATCAGCGTAGAATCCCTACATAACCATAAGCAGGTTAACTCCAACTTCCTTGAATTCTGTAGGTCCACATCTAACTCCAAAGAGATGTCTGAGAATATTCCTGTTGGCTGAGAATATTCCTATGCATAGGCATCAGTAGCTATAATCAATTTAATTGGACCTTCACGTGTGGATCTGATGATCTGTTGCACCGGGCATGAGTAGAAGTCCAGCACAAGAAGCTAGAATTAGAATTAGAATAGAACTTTATTTTCACTTTAAATGTACATTAATCAGCATACATTAAAATGGAATTTCGTTGCATTCAGCTCTCAAAGGATAACCACCTCCAATATACACAACATAAATGTGACCAAAGATTATGCATATAACCACACACACATACACATATATAACACAGGGAAACAACATAGTCTAGTTCGGATGTATACATGTATACATGTCGGGGAAAAAAGAATCTTGCGAATATTGGGAAGATACTTTCAACTGGCCATTTATATGGGAGCAAAAGGCCAAATGCACGTTCCTTAACTTGGTGCCACTGCTGATAAAATCCTTCCACCATGTTGCTTTGATGCATATAGAACACACTTTTTTCCCCATGAGCTCAAAAGAAGCTTCCACAGAGAGATTTTGTTTTGTTTGACAAGCTCCACAAAAATCATCTGAGGTGAACTGGGCTGATACAGCTTGACTGGCCCCCCATGTTAACAATCGTTGTTTTATCAAGTAAATGCTAAAATGTTATCAAGTTTGTTTGTTAAACTGAGTTATATAATGACCTATCTCACCAGCTGGGAGACAAGCAAAAGATTACAAACCAACCGAAAGAAAACAGCAAAAAATAATAATAATAATACAATAATAAGTGCTTAATAATACAGGGAAATCTAAATTTAGTGGCTACAACTGGAACCAACAATTAGACTGTTAAGCAAAGCAGTTGTTAAGTGTTAATAGGACTGTGCTTATGATCTTACTTCAGTTCTCCTTTGCTTTATAGACCTGCCAAGGTGGTAAATGCACGGATCGGTCACAAAGTGGGTTTTTTTTTCATCATTGTCATAAATGTGAACAGTTGTTGTCCGAAGCAGTAGCTAAGTGAGGACTATCTGTATAAAGAGAGATTTGTTCCTTGTCTGTCTGAGATTAGGATTTTTCTTGATGCAGATGCATTATTAAAAGCACATCAGAAGTGCAAATAAAAATATAGAAATCAACCCAGTGCTGTTTGGTTTTAGCTAGGTTTGATTTTATTTCTGTTTCTTGGAAATGGTTATTCCAACCATTTCTGATTCTCCCTGGTGTTTTCTGGCCCAACCAGAAGACGATAAAAAAAAAAAAGTCTTCTGGATTCCTTGCAGGACTCTTAAGATTTTCAAAAGTCTTTGGCTACCCCACAACATGAAATAAAATAAAAGGGTTATACTTCTCTCTCTCTCTGTCTCTCTCTCTCTCTCTGTCTCTCTCTCTGTCTCTCTGTCTCTCTCTCTTTCTGTCTCTCTCTCTCTGTCTCTCTCTGTCTCCCTCTCTCTGTCTCTCTCACTCTCTGTCTCTCTCTCTGTCTGTCTGTCTGTCTGTCTGTCTGTCTCTCTCTCTCTCTCTCTCTCTCTCTCTCTCTCTCTCTCTCTCTCTCTCTTTTTCTCAAAAATAAAATAAAATAAAAGCAAATTAGGAAGAAGAAAAGGTCCTAAACAGCTGTGATGGACTGGCCTGGAAAAGCTGTTTGCTCCAACATGTCCTTCCTATTCCTTGGAGAGCATTTTATCACCTCCTTATTATTATTTTCCCAGCTTTCTCCTGTTCTTCGCTCACAGCAGCTGACATCCGATCCTTTCTCCCCCTCTTGATTTGAATGGCCCCTCCCTCTCTCTTGCTCTCATTCTCTGTGGGTCCTTTAGGAGAGCCAGATGTTCAGACAAAGGTCCAAAAATACTCTTTCCTTAGAAAGTTGAGTGACGGTGAGAGGTGGGGGGACTCCACTTGGGAGCAACCGCAAGATTGGAGAAAGGGATCCAACTTGGAGCAAGAAACTTATTGGCAAGGCAGCAGCATCCTTTCTGGCCCGAGACTTGAACCCTTTTAAGGACAAACTGTCTGGGAGGGAACATTTCAGCCTGCCTTTATTTTCTTTTTTCTCCCGCAAAGAAATCTGAAGCAAATTTCATCCTCCACGAGGGAGTTTGCAATTTTCATTTTCATTTGTTCTTGTTGTTGTTGATAGGGTGCCAAAAGACAGCTGGAGGAGAAGGTAGAATGGGAGGCAAACTGCATTTTTGCACCACGTTCTTTACAACTACTTTATGCCTGGTGTTTCTGCTCTACCCGCCCTGGAACTATGCAAAGAGGCGCTGGAGAAGACAACTGAAGGCTTCACCACTGAAGCTGGTGGAGAAGTACGACGTAAGTAAAAGGGAATGGTAGAACTGTAGCCCATTGCTGGAATCCTCTGAGGTTACTTAGTCCAACTTTCTGTTGAAGGTGTAACAATATGCATGGGGTGTTCGGTTTACAGTTAGGCTTCAAGGTGGCTTGCAAGTCTTTGAAGGAAAGAAAACTCGCAAGTCTTTCAGTTTTCTCTCCAGTGATTAGAAGCTTCCACACTTGGCTAAACTCTGCCAACATCTGTCTTCAAAAGTTCTGAATTCATTGGACTTTCCATCCCTATCAAGTCTTTGCTCATCATACCTTTTCTCTGTGCCAAATCTTAAAAACCCAGAGAGTTTAACAAAACTTAAGTGCTTCTGGCTTGTGTAGAGTTTTGTTGTTTGGCACGCATCTGGATAAATATTTTCTGCCCAAAGTCATGTGGTCTAATCAAGCAAAGACCCCCTTGAAGAAGTGCATTGTTTTTCTTTTTATTTCATTTTTTCTGTTTCCACAAAGGAACAGGATGCCATCTTGATACGTTTTCTCTATCCACTTATGTACTTAGATATAAGTACATAAGTGGATAGCATCTAAGTGTCTTCTCTGCTGTAATGCTTTACATTTCTCTTTTTAATTAACTACGCTGCTAATTATCTTAGCCTATTCAATTAAAAAAAAGTAATAGTTGTGGAATTTAGGGTGATAATTTGTAATTTCTTTTCCTTACTTGCCCAAGCTGAACTATAGTTTAATTATACACCGGGTTATGGTGCATTTATTGTGCTTTTAATTTATGGATGAGTGTTTTGATAGTTTCAATAACTGAATTCTTACCTTTATATGCTTTCTGGCCTGTTTTAATGTTTGCAGAAGTTAAATATGTATCAACACAGTACATATTTCTTCAAATATAAATCCTAAGAGAATCAGAGAGAAACTTATTCTGAAGTATGTGTTCATTCTGATTCTGAAACTGCAGAACAGAACGGAATTCTTCTTAGGAGAACAGTTTACTAATATTGGCAAAGAGATAGCCAATAATCAATCCATCCAAAAGTTTGTGATGCCTAAAATGCATTCTATTCTATTCTATTCTATTCTATTCTATTCTGTTCTGTTCTGTTCTGTTCTGTTCTGTTCCATCACATCCCACACCCATATCTGCTGCTGATAAAATTGTACCAAAATTTATGCAGTTTTCCAAATGCTGTTCTGAACATGTGCAGGGGTTTTGGCCAGGAATTTCCCCGGCGAAGGGGCCTCAACCAAATATATCAAATCTTTTTGGAGAGTTCCAGGCAAGACGCTCCCATTCTGTGCTCAGATACAACCTGGCTCCTTTTTACAACAGTCTTGTGATGTTCTTCACACATCTTCCCGAGACCCAATCTCAAAGAGGCTCCGAGCTGATTCTTGGGGAGCCTTAAGGAAGCTGTGGCACCAACCCAGAATGGTGGGACGTTGGGTGGAGTTGGTTTCCCAAGGGAGGAAACCAACTATGGAGCAGGTGGAAGTCCCAAAGTGCCTGGAGAATTGTTTGAGGTTAAAATGCCAAGGTGTTTTTATCGCTGTTTCTTTGAAAGACTGTTTCCTCCCTTTGTAACAAGAAGCCCTGAGAATTTTCAAGAACGAAAACTTTTTTAAAAAGAGGGAGGGGTGTGTGTGTGTGTGTGTGTGTGTGTGTGTGTGTGGAAAGTGGAGGAACGGTGTTCTCCACCGAACCCAAAAAGAACATTTGAGGGGATTTTTTCTGGAGAATCTAGTTTATTTTAGATCTGTATACATAAATAACAGAAATTCTATTGAATGAGTGAGTACATGGATGCTTTTTGATGGTGCATTGATTATTCCTCAGCCTGCTTAGTTTCTATATTAACAAAGATGCAAAGGGAGACCCCTAGTGGCAGACTCTAGGATTAACTTTCATAGATTAACCAAGTTAACGGGAGTCCTGAAGAGAAGCATCATATGACCACACCCGTGGCCATTAAGCGAATCGCTGCAGTCCTTAAAGCCACCTTCCCTGCTGCCTTTCCGTGTTGACTTGCTTGTTGGAAGCCAGCTAGGAAGGTTGAAAAACAGCAATCCTGTGATTGCAGAATATTGCAATTGCCTTAAGTGCAAGCCAGTGGCCAATAGCCCAAATTGCATTTACGTGACTCCAGGGACACTGTGACACTAAGATTAAGTGTGAGCATTGGCCATAAGTCACTTTTTTCAGCACTTATTTGTTTAGTAACTTCAAACAGTCACTGAACAAATAATCAGAAGTCAAGGACTACCTGTAATTATAGACCGGGGACTTCCAAACCTGACAATTTCTAGATTTGTGGACTTAAATGGCTGGCTAAGGAGAGTAGAGTAGAGTGGAGCGGAGCGGAGCAGAGCGGAGCGGAGTGGAATAGAATAGAACTTTATTGTCACTTGAAATGTACATGGAATGGAACGGAACGGAATGGAACAGAACAGAACAGAATAGAATAGAACCTTGGGGGTCATCTAGTCCAACCTCCTGCTCAAGCAGGAGACCTTATACCATTTGAGACAAGTGATTGTCCCTTCTTAAAAGTGTCCAGTGTTGGAGGACCCATAACTTCTGAAAGCAACTTCTGTTCCACTGGTTAATTGTTCTCACTGTTAGGAAGTTTCTCCTTAATTCCAGATTGCTTCTCTCCTTGATTAGTTTCCATCCATTGTTTCTTGTCCTGCCCTCTGGTGCTTTGGAGAATAATTTTGACTCCCTTTTCTTTGTGGCAGCCCCTCAAATACTGGAATCCTGCTATCACATCACCCCTAGTCCTTCTTTTCTTTAGACTAACCAAACCTAAGTCCTATATTTTAGTCGGGGAGTTGAAGTCCCCAAGTCTTAAAATTGCCAAGTTTGGGGACTGCTGATATAGACCCTAGAATTTTCCTTCCTATCATAACATTGTGAGTTGCAAGATGCGGCAGAGATGCTTCTGAAGCTTTTCCAGATAATTTTTCCATAAATACTAAAGTTGTGAAAAACACGTCTCAGCTACTTGGAGAATTGTACAGTCTCTAAATTTAAAATTGTTCTGAAAGGATTAAATTTCAGAGGCCAAAGGCAGCTGGAGAGATCACAGAATAAAGAAGGAATGTACAAATAAGGCCATTTGGCAACGTTCTTGCAACGCTAAAATCTTCTCCAGCCTGTTTCACTCCAGGATGATGAGCATTATAGGAAATTCACCTGAAGGGAAGGTTGTTGAACCACAGCAAATTCAAAAATGTGTGCTTGGGTGTTATTTACATGTGCTGGGTAAAAACGTCTGCTTACATCACTTGGAGGAATTGCCCAATGTAATAAGAATAATGTTCCTCTAAATTGAGTGTGTGCCCAGGCTCTGTAGGATATACTCTTTCTCATCTGAAAAGATTAGCAATAATCCTTTTGAAAGGATTTTTATTCCTGGTGACATGTCATCCACGTATCCCTGAGCTAGCAAAAATACTCAGGATGCCTCTGGTTAATTAGAAGAGAATGTGGGCCAAAGTAGGAGAAAGCTGTGAAGTCAAATTTAGTGACCTGACCTTGAAGATGTTGGCGCCATTCAGGGGGGGCAAACAAGAGACCCATGCTCCTGATTGAAAGATTTTAACTTAGCCTGACCTTTTGCCACAAAAGAGGCCGGAGAACAAGTAAGAACAGACCAATTATCAATAGAAGGGAATACCTGTATCTCAGGGTTGAACTGTGGGGGTCCTTGGTGCTCTCTGAGCTGGGAGATTTTCTTGCAGGCATTTTATGACCCAGCTAGGTAACATCATCAGTGGAAGAAGGGAGTGCTAGCAGTGTTTGCATTTGGGAACAATGCAAATTGTTTCATTATCTAGTTGGGTAATGAAACGTCTGTAAGAAAACCACCAAATGTGGAGAGCAACAAGGACCCCACAGTACTCCTTCTCCTCCTCCTGCAGGGAAGAGGAGGAGGAGGAGAGCGATGACAACAACTATGAGGTTCTTGGTGCTCTCTTGCAGATGTTTTCTTGCAGATGTTTCTTGCAGACATTTCATTACCAAACTAGGTAACATTATCAGTGCTGCAAGGGGGGAGGAGGAGGAGAACTGTGGGGTCCTTGGGGCTCTCTGGGCTTAGTGACCACATATTTTTTTCAAAGAATTTGTACCAGGTAACTTCTCATCAGGGTTTGTTTTTTGTGAGTCCTCAATGCTCTCTGAGCTTGGTGGTTTGCTTGCAAACATGTCATTACCAAACTAGGCAACATCATCAGTGGTAGTGTGAGTGTGGAGTTTGTGCCATTTTAGATATAACAACTTGCCCTGCTCATGTTGGGTGAGCATTTGCAGATCATCGTCAATCTGTTGATTTGTTCCCCAATTGCAAAATCTCCTTCGGCAAACATATGAAATTTAATCCGCATCCTGGTGTTTTTCACTTCTCAAGAACCGGGGAGGGGTCAGTTTCGGTATGGAGCCATCCTCAAACCGAGGGCTCTGCCGAATTGTCCTTGCCAGCCAGTGCCACCTTGTGGAATATCTAAGCATCAGACACAATTCTCAAAATCTTTCAGAAGAAAAAGCATTGTCTCCCGGCAAGCTTTCTATTCCTCGGTGGGTGAAAACGTTGAACAATCTGTCAGGTTGCAAAGGTGAACAGGTGTGTAGTAAGTCTGATAGAAAAGGATGGGAGAATGTGTTTGAAAAATGCTGAAGGGGGATCGAGTAAAAAGATCTACTTTCTTCCAGGATTATGAGGACTCTCTTCATCCCCATAGTGCGCACTACCAGAAGAATGACCGGTGTCCACCACCATCACAGACCTTACCAGAACGAGCATGTGAAGCTCCCAGCTGTCGGTCGGACTCTGAATGCGAGAAGCACAAACGCTGTTGCTATAATGGATGCATCTATGCCTGTTTAGAATCAGTGCCACCACCCCCAGGTAAATCAGCCCATAATAGCTCATGCTGGAGATGCTATCACAGTAAGTCCAAAGGACACTTGGCAGATGGGATCCTTGCAACTGTTGCTATATCCCAAAACAAAGTTCTTGGATGTTACTTTTTTTTAAAAAAAAATTGTTCTTGTAAGTCCTTCACCAGGATGGGTGTAAGATAGATGGAAGCATCTCTTTAAGCTGGTAGACCTAGTTGTTTTCCAAGATGCTACAGTATTATGGGATTCTACAAAAGGGATGAAAGATGCACAGGAACAGGAACCATTAGCATGGCATAGATCATCAAACCATGGTTACAGCATGGTGTGACCCACTGGCATGGTCTCTTCTGTTCATCTTGTTAAAAGCTTCTTCTTCCTTGGTGCACTCTGAATTTGGTTATTTTCTTGCAGACGTTTCATTACCCAGACTAGGTAACATCATCAGGGCTAATCTAATTGATGCTGATGATGTTACCGAGTTTGGGTAGTGAAACGTCTGCAAGAAAACCACCAAGCTCAGAGAGCATCAAGGACCCCTCATTTCAACCCTGAGCAGCAAATATTCTCCTTTATTGATGCTTCTTCTTCATAATAAGAGATATTCTGTCTTTTTTCATTGAAAAGTTTTAGATTGGCTGATTCAGCCCAAACCTCGCTGGTTGGGTGGAAATGGCTGGCTCCTGGATGGACCAGAAGAAGTCCTACAAGGTAGAGTAGTAGAACCACAGCAGTAGTAGCTCCAACGTGCCATGATGGACCTTCATTGATCTTGAGATGTTTGTTTCCATAGCTGAAACATGCAGCACCACTGAGGATGGAGATGACCCTCTGCACTGTCCAACAGGATTTGAATGCCACATCATCCATCCTGGGAATGCTGCCGAGGGCATTCCCAACCAGGGGCAATGCATCAAGCTACGTGGGAACTCCGGTGAGTTATTGGCATGAATGTGAAGCATCTGAGCCCATAAATCATGGCCACGCAAGATAGTACCTTAAAGTCACATTCATAAGGATTTCTTGCAGAAGACAGAGGTGGAGACGTTGTGTTCATTAAAAGTTGTCCTAGAAGAGGTGGTGGAGAAGAAGAACTGGACCTAAGATGTAGAAAAAGTTGAGGAAGCCCATTTTTGCCCTGTCTCCACATTTCCTAATTTAGATAGATCCAGGTGTGGAATTACCTTTGGAAGTTGATACAAACACTAAAATAAAACAATGCTGTTTCTTGCTATAATTCTCCAAGTTTCTTGGTTTCCAGAGACCAGAAATGCCTCTGTGCAACCTTGTCTCACAACTAGCACAGCTAGTATCCCCCTGGGTAGTTCACAACAAAATTTTGTCATTTCCTTTTTGAAGCAATTTGAAGAAAAGAATGCTCACCATGCTTGTTAGCTGTGCCACATGGTCATTTGTGAAGATACTTAAGCTTCGCTCAGTTAATATTTCTTTTTCCTTCTCCAGATGGATGGAATCTAAGACCCAAATACTACAAGGACTATTTTGGTAAGTTCCAGCACTAAAAAGGCAGATCATGATTAAATCATATTTCTGAGGAGCAGCAATTTGAAGAACATGGATCTAGAAGGGTTGTTGATATAGGTGATCCTCAATTTATTACCATTATGTTTGATGTTCAAAGTTACAACAGTGCTGAAAAAAAAACTCCTTACGATTGGTCCTCGCATTTAGGACCATCACACATCCCCATTATTACACCATCACAAGTCGGGCACTTGGCAACTAGCTCACACTTACAACCAGCTACATTGTCCCAGGGTCCCATGATCATCATTCAGCACCTTTTCTGCCAATTTTTGGCACCTATTCAGAAGAATGGATTCACATTTACAACTGTAGTGTTCGCTTGCCAACTACGGATTCACTTAATGACTATCATAGAAAATGATTGTAACATTGTGTCCGATTCAACTTACAACAGAAATCCTGGTTCCAATTGTGCTTGTAAGTCAAGGACTACCTTCAAATAATCCTTCAACATTCCATCTTACCATAATAAGCAGGAAATAGATCCTTGGGTTGAAGAGGCCAGAATATAGGGGGGGGAGGGAATCTGGAAATGAGAGCCAAACAAATATGTGACAGGAAGTCAGATTGTTTTAGTGGAAAGGAGCTAGTTCATCTTGCCATTTCCTAAAAAAATCTCAAAATTAACTTAGATGTCCTATTTTTATCGCTTGTTTTTTTCCAACCGTTGTTTTGCAGGACACAGTTCCAGCAATGGATTTGGATACGTGAAGCAAACACAGAAGCACCTTGGCTAATTCAAGAAGAATTCTTTGGACTGGTCATGTGTGATCTCAAAGGGAAAATAAGAACATTGGATAGGCAAAGGATAAACCCTAAACAAGTGAGAATAAAGCCAGGAGAATGTAGATGTTTAATCTGTTCATTGCCAGACTATTCTGAATTTCTTTTCAATATGCCTCAAATAAACTTACTGCCGGGGAAAGGGGTTAGATGGTCTTCAATTCATATCATTAGAAGCAGGATAGAGGCCTCTTCTAATAATGCCACACTTTAGCAGTGTTGCATTACGAGGTTTACAAGGCAATGTAAAGCACTGGCTTTTAATTTGTTCTTTGGAGAATTCAGCCATTGTGTCCTTACTAATATTGATCATTGAATCTGAAACCTCTGCATGAATGAAAGCTCTGGTGTGTAGCAAAGATGGGATATTGATGGAGTGAAGGCACTTCAAACAGGAAGTGTGACTTTGCATCTGTGGCAGGAGAACAATGGAGTTTTTATTATTTTTCTCTCCATTTATATACAGATTTCCTAACGGTAAGAACAGTTAGAAGAACTCATGACGTAAAAAGGTGATGAGCTGTCCTTTCGGAGAGGCATTCAAGCCAAAGTTAAAAAAAAAACCATGATCAAGAGTGTTTTAACTTGGTTTCCATCCCTGATCAAGAATATAGATGATCTAGAATCTAGAACAGTGGTTCTCAACCTTTTTAATGCCGCGACCCCCAACCGGTCGTAAGTTGAGGACTACCCAACCGGTTGTAAGTTGAGGAATACCCAACCCATCGTAAGTCAAGGACCCGAACCGGCCGTAAGTTGAGGACTTTCCCTGCCTGGGAGGGCTGCGCATGTGTGGTGCCGCCCCCTGCGCCGGCCCAAGGGAGGTAAGGCACCCGCCGGGCCCCACACGTGCCAGCAACCCTCCCTCCCTGCACCCGCCGGCCTCCCACCTCCCACCCCTGGCCCTCTTTTACTTACATTTTTAGTAGTTGCTCAGCAGGGAGGGGTGGAAACTTCCGGAGAGCTCGCCTTTGCTGCAGACAACTTGCAGCACCGTTTGCAGACTGGGACTTTTGGCGGGCTCAGCAGGGCGGAGACAGCCTGGACAATTCCTATTGGCTTTTGAAAGCCAATAGAATTAGACTCTATTCAAGAGAGTCCATTCTATTGGCTTTCAAAAGCCAATAGAATAAGAGGGAGTAGCCCAGCTAAGGAAAAGGTGGGGGAAAATGGCGTACTGCCTTGTTTGGCGACCCCCGTGAAATGGTCGTTCGACCCCAAATGGGGTCGCGACCCACAGGTTGAGAACCGCTGATCTAGAATAATAAGATCAGAAGGGGCCTTGGGGATCTTCTAGTCCAACTTACTGCTTGAGCAGACCTACCAGACAAATGGCTGTCCAATCTCTTCTTGAAAACCTCCAATATTCAACTTCAGGAGAGAAGCCTTTTCAATGATTCATTGTTCTCATTGTCAGGAAAGTTCTCCTTAGTTGTAGGCTGGACCTCTATTTGATAAGTTTCCATCCGTTGCTTCTTGTCCCGCCTTCAGGCGCTTTGGAGAATAGGCCAACCCCCTCTTCTCTGTAACAGCCCCCCCCGAGTATTGGGAAGACTGCTATCATGTCATCCCTAGTCTTTCTCTTTGTTAGACTAGACAGACCTAATTCTCTCAACCATTCATCATATGGTTTAGCCTCCAGATCCCTTATCATCTTTGTTGCTCTTCTCTATACAGTTTCTAGGGTCATAACATCTTTTTTATTATCTAAATAGACCCTTCCCAGTTCTATGATTGCATGAATAATCAAAGTGATTTGCCAATTTCCACGCAACCTTCAGCAGATCTAAGTGAACTTTTTTCCTAAGGTTAAAACGATACAAAATTAGATTTGGGAATGAGCAAGTTGAAATGTTATGCAATAGGATCAGGTGGCAAATTGGCCCCAAAATGGACAACGCACTTTGCACATGAAAACTCTTCAGGATCCATTTGCAAATCTCAAATTCCAGATACTTGGGATTAAAAAAACCCCACACCATTTATGGAACACTAAAGAACTCTTGTCTGCAAAGTTACATGACCCTCCATAAAGCAGCTATTTTATTCTACGTCTGGACAAGAATTCATCAGCTGTGCAATTTTCACACACAGATCTACGGACTGTGACACAAGGATGTTCTTTTCAACTTGGGGAAAATTGGTGTCATGTTTTAGCTCTTTGATTGAAAGAAATCAATCAACAGAAAATTCTTGCTTTAAGAGGGACTGAAAAAAGGGCGGTTGATTTGACCATTGTGTAAGCTCCTGATGCAGCCTTCCAGTGGGGTAATTATGACCCCTAGTTTTTCTGCTCAGTGTTAGCTGTGTTCTGCTCTGTAAACACACATTACTCATGCAAATAGAGGATATTTCTCTGCAAAGATCAAGGAAGGCAGAGTCACTGAACTTTTTCCTAAAGGTTAGGTCAACCTAGACTGGATTTTTTAAAAGGTCCTTTTGCAGAGCAGTGCCTCTCAAACTTGGCCACTTTCATCAGATGAATTTCAACTCCCAGAAATCCCCAGCCAGTGTTGGAAACACTACGAACATTTATTTAATACTTGTAAAAAAACTTAGTAAATTACAACTGAACTATGAGCATAAGGGGATGTCAACGGCATCAGCCCTTTCAGAAAGACAGAAACATAGGTCTCCATTCCAAAATGCATGCAATTTTACAATAGTTGAACCCAGCTATTTTTGCAAATGTTTTTGCATACATACGTAGAAAAGCACTAACCACAGTTTTGGGCTTGCAACTCCTACAGCATTAGCTGACACAGTTGCAGAAACTGGCCGGAATGAATGGTTACGCAAGAATAGGAGCTCAACTCAAATTGTGACCTGGGACAACAGGACTTTAATACTCTTGTAAACATACAACGCCACGTTTCCCAGGACCTGGGGGGAAGGCTAAGCCTCCACAGACGGACCTGTTCAGGTAGGTCAGCTGTTCTGAAGAAAAATTTGGCCCCTCCCAGGCACTTGTTATGAATGGTAGGCGGGGCGTTGCTGTGTGTCTGTATCAGGTAACACCCTCGGCTTACCTTTCCATGCACCTCCTCAGCTTAGGAGGGAATGTGAGCCTTTCCACCAGGAAACAAAAAGGTAATTCACAGCAACAGCTGTAGCTGGGGCTGTTTCTTCTTGAGCTGTGTTTGCCCCCCCACACACACACACACACTTGTGCCTGCTCTCACTCTGCCCACCAAGATGGGAGCCAGATACTGCTTTGCCAAGTTCTTCCAGGATGGGTCCTCCTTCCTCCATCTGGGTCGGAAATACCAGTCCCTGGGCAGCAAGGAGACCGGAGACCAGGTCAGGAGAGGTTTTCTCTTGAGGGGATGTTGGGTTGGAACTGACTGTCTGACTTGTCCTCTGGGTCAACTTTTGTTAACCTCCAGGGAGAGAGGGGAAAATGTGGGTCTTGCCAAGAAGGAGAAGAGTTGGTGGAGGCACACAGACCTGTGTGTGAGTTTCTAAGGGACTGCAATGTTTGATATAGAGACACAGAAGTCTTACTGTTCGGCTGATTCACCTACCTTATGTGTCTGGTTGCTTCTAGAGCGACTCTCCTTGTTTTTGCCCCCATTCAAAGTTATTTTTATCATTCCAATTACATTTGCACAGTCCTTGTTAATCCTTACATTGATTCTCTTGCAGCGTTCTTTCAACAACATTGCAAGTGAAGTTCTAGGAATGTTCTTTCCCCACCATGACTGGTGGAAGAATGGAAAGAGAGAGGATTGATGTAGGACAGGATGAACGTTTAACATGAGTCTCAGCTCAAAAGGTTGACCTTCTGCTCTTCGCTACTCTTAAACATCCTCGTCCCTTCAGTTGCTGGGTTCATGTAGCTCTCTAAGCCCACATTCTAGTGTAGCAAAACAGGGTGACTGGGTTGATACAAACCAATGATGGTTTCCCATTACACGTTCACCCATAACCTATTCATTGTCCGTTGTCCTGATTCACTCTGCTGTGAGAATCCAAGAACTGTTTCACATATCAAAAGGAGAATTCTTGAAACCTCAAGAACTAACTTGCCAAATGAGGGTGGGTTATACTGCCTGTGTATTTTTGTCTCCAAATTTTCCTTTGCCAGCTTGTTCTGTTCTTAGAAGATTAATGTGCACTGCCTCTGCAAGAAACTATGCTAATCATTTCTGTTACGGGGAAGAAAGCCTTTTAAAAATGCTTAATCTTTCATTGCACCTGATTGCTATCACGATAAAATAGCTAGAGCGGATACTTTTAGCATCCTGTGCTATTTCAAAAGCCATTAAAGAGATAGGAAAATTTCAGGCTGGTTACGTGTTTATTTAGATATTCAATACCCAAGGAATGAAATTTGGCAGGTATTTTTTTAAAGTGATCTGAGAAATAAATGGAGCCTCTTTTCCTTCCCCTTCGGGGCCTGAAATAGCCTGCAGGAAACCAGTAATAAGATGGCAATAAAACCAGAGAATAAAGAAAATAGTTGCAGTTTAAATCTGAGCCCTTTTAAGAAAGTGCTACCCTCACCCTTCCCTGCATTAAATATCTCCTAGAAATAAAGCAAAGGGTGGGGGGGAAAACAATGTATTATTTAAAAATGGGTCCATAAAGTGTGTTGGGTGTCTATTTTTAATTTTCTGATTGGGCTTAGATTCTTTGATGTTTTGTATATGTTGCAAGCCACTCCGAGTCTCCGGAGAGGAGCGGCATACAAGTCGAATTAATAAATAATAAATAAATAAATAAAATAAAGTAATGAAAACTGCTCCTGGAAAATTGAATAAGCCTTTTTTTTTTTTTTTAGAGCAAGGAGCTTAAGGCACCTCTTTAGTTGGAATGCTGGTTTTACATTTGTTGGAATGGATGTTAATTAATGGTAACTAATCAGGAAAGGAAACTGGTTTTGGGGGGGGTTGTTTTTTGTTTTTGCCTATGAGTGCCAGAAAACAGAAGATAGGTTTGCTGGAAGACAAGGCAGGCAGTCCTCGAACTCATGATCACAAAAGGAGCCCAAATTTTCTCTTGCTAAGCGAGACAGTGGTTAATTGACTTTTGCCTCATTTTACAACCTTGCTGGCCACGGTTGTTAAGTGAGTAACGTGGTTGTTAAGTGAATCTGGCTTCCCCCGTTGACTTTGCTTGTCCGAAGTTCGCAAAAGGGGATCAGGTGACCCTGGGACACAGCGACCGTCGTCAATGTGAGTCAGTTTGCCAAATGTCTGAATTTTGATCACGGGAACGCTGCAACGGTCGTAAGGGTGGGAAATGGTCCTAAGTCACTTTTTTTCAGTGCTGCTGTAACTCTGAGCGGTCACTAAACACTAAACTGTTGTAAGCCGAGGATTTTCTGCAGAGAAGTCCCAAAAATATCCAGATGGCAGGCAAGAAGCTCTCTTTCTTGGTTCTTTTTGACCACACCCTGTGTACTACACCCTGCTCCTCTGGACTGATTGATTGATTGATTGATTGATTGGATTCATTCGTTCATTTGAGCAAGCATTTGCTCCCATCCAAGAAAGCAAGTTCTAGGCCAGTGTTTCTCAACTTTGGCGACTTGAAGAGGTATGGACTTCAACTCCCAGAATTCCCCAGCCAGCACAAGTTGAGAAACACTGTTCTAGGCCCCAAGGAGGTCAACTTGCTGAAACATGACAAAAGAAGAGAGGAAACCTGGCATGGACCATCCTGTATTTATAGCACTCAGTCATAGCTTGGGAAAACCTGAGTTGGGTTTTAATCTTGTATCCCAAATGTTATCCAGTTCAGGATCCATTGTCTCCATCTGAATGGGTTCGACTTGTCCAGGACATTTGTGCTTTTATTAGCCCTGTGAAGTTGCCAACCTGTAGTAGCCTCTGGTTTGGAAATGTATAGGTATTTGCAATAGTAACTAACTACAGTATGACATTTTCCATATTGTCTCATTCCGTTTCCTTCTTTAATATTTAATATTTAAACTGCCTTCGTGGACAGAGCTCCATTTCTTGATTTAAAAATTGTTACATATACACGGAGAAACAAAAATTGTAAGATTAGCACTCCAGATGAAAGAGTAGAGCTTTTTTTAAAAAAAATAAAATAAAAATAAAAATACAGTATTGTATCAAGAACACAGTATCTACCCATCCATCCATCTATCTATCCATCACCTGAATTTCATGCCAGTTGTTCCCAAAGCAAAACAAAAATAAAAAATAAAATAAAAATATGAAGAAAGGCACCCATGAGAGAAAATATAAAAAGTGTCATTTCCCTAACTGGAAGGAAGTTGTATCTGGTTCCTTGTTGGCTTCTGAGGTTGCATTGTTGAAATGTTAACAAGATTCCCATCACACCCCTGAAGACTATAAACTTGGTTTATTTGAACTGAGAAAAGCTATAAAACACCCCTATGTCAAGAGGTGTCCAACCTTGGCCACTTTAAGACTTGTGGACTTCGACTCCCAGAATTCCATATGGGCTGGGGAATTCTGAGAGTTGATGTCTCCAAGACTTAAAAGTGGCCAAACCTGTACACCCCTGTCTTTGATTTGGATGTCTATGCATTGTGTCAAATCTAAGCCTTGCAAAGCTAATCCTGGCTCACAGAAAAGCATGTTTAACCTTCCCCACCCCTACTCAGTGTCCACGTAGGCCTGATTAAACTAATAATTCTATTTCCTCCCAAAAAAAACCTGGTGAGAGACAACCTGCCTTTTTTATTGTATTTAGCTTGTCAAGGCCAAAGTTTGTCAAAGGGGAACCTTGGCACAGCAAACCAAATGCAAACACAAAAGTCTTTCCTTTAGATTTCCTGATGCATTGCAGCTCTGGGTCCATTTTGGATTGCTTCTCTTAACAACAACAACAACAAAAAAAGCATTTATCTGCTTCCCGGAGATTTAAGGGCAGTGTTTACTTTAATTCTTAAACTTGAAGTCACAATGAACTTAATCAAAAGAGCAAAAGAGAGAGGGGAAAAAACTTGAAAACCAGAAATACAGAGTACTCATTTTCACAACCCAGGACTTATGAAACTGCTAGGCTACAGCATATTTCTCAACCTTGGCAGCTTTGCAATTATGGACTTCAACTCCCAGAATTCCCCAAGATATGTGGACTTCAACTCCCCAAAACCCCCAGCCAGCATGCTTTGAGATGTATGGACTTTAACTCCTAGTAGTGGAACGACAGAAGGAAACCTTAGTGCAGGGGTCTTCAAACTTGGCCCTTTTATGACTTGTGGACTTCAACTCTCAGAATTTCTCAGCCAGAAATTCTTTCCCAAGGAAAATGGGACAGACAATTGCAAAAAAAAAACCACCTGAAGCATGTTTTGTTGCTGTCTTAAACACTGACTGAGTTTGCATTAGGCACTCGCAAACACTTGGTTAGAGTTGGATGGATGGGCATAGTGGATGAAAGCAGACCATTTTGTTAACACAGGATTCAGTGTAGGAGGTCACTGAGGTTGAAGTGAATATGATTCACTGGGGAAGTGGGTTAATGTAGTAACCTGGCTAAATGCATTGTGCTAAGCCTGCTACTGCACTGGACCCTAGGAAAAAAGGTACCCCAAATAAAATCACAGAAAGCAAATTGAATTGAAAATGAATCATGGTCACACCCTTCTAAGATGTGGAGATGTGGAGACATACAGTGGTGGGATTCAAATAGGTGAACAACCGGTTCTCTGTGTGGATGCCGCTTCTGGAAGTCCATTCTGGTCCTGGGCAACAAAAATTAGCTACCAGTTCTGCCGAAGTGGTGTGAACCAGCTGAATCCCACCACTGGAGACATCAGCCGTCATATGCTAAGCCTTTCCTTCATCCTTTCCCACTGTGCTCATTGGGAGAAGCATCTGCCTGATGGCCTCCAGAGACACAACAATACAACATCTTGTAAAGCGGAGTGTTAAATTTGTGATGGGCAAATTAACCCAACCTGGCAGAAGACCCATAATTCTGCTTAATGGATTTGAAAGGCCCACCTCTGATCAAGAGGGGGGGGACAAATAACGCCTTCATCTTTGTCAAAGTTCATTTTATGTTTGCTAGGGACAAAGAATTGGCATTTATGCGTGAAACTGGGCACTGGGCACCCTCTCTACCCCCAAGCAGTGATTTATGACAAGGATCAATGAGAGTCTTAACGGCTAATGCGTCTCAATTTATTGCTTGCATGATGCAGTCAGAAGATGAATCTGAGCTGAAGTCACTTCATCAAGAGAAAGAAATTGAGGCCATTCCACCCAAAACAGCTTGCCAATGTCAAGTAGAAGAGCTGGCCAAAACCTTGCAGGTAAGTGTCACCGGGCCCTCAAAGGAGTAGTTTAGTATTATCCCTTTAGAAGGAAAAGGTTTAACCCTCCATGGCTTAAAAAGATCTGTTCAGAATAAGGTAAATATTATCTATCTGAAGAGCTTTTTATGAAGCAAAGGAATGTTTGCTAACCAGCTTAAAACCGTTCAGGTTAAGAATGTCAGCCAAAGAGGCTAATACATAATTACTTTTTTTCCCAGCCACAATGTTTTCTCTGCATAAGAAGACAATCTCTTTGCAAAGATTCAAGCCAGTGCAAGTAGTGTATGAATAAGGAAGTTTAGGAATAAGCACAAGATTGTGATCTTTCCCTCCCAATCAGTAGCCACAACATTGAAAAAGTGTCCAAGAACTGAGAAGCCAACATTTTGATTCACCGTGACTTTCCCTTTTATCACGGAAAAGGAAAAGCAGTTTAATTAACTGCACCTCTTTCTTTTGAATTTACGAGGCAAGTAGCAAAAGTGAAAAATGAAAGGTGACATTTCAAATCTCATTGTACACACAAACATACACATGCACAATTGGATCAGGTTTCAGGCTGGTCAAGTGTTTTATCTAGAGTCTAGACTATCTCAGTTCAAGTGTTTGAATGAAGATACACACATTGGCCCTAACCAGAATTATGTGAGGAAAAGAACATATCAGATCTCCATTTGCTTATCTCTCTTGCCTTCAATTAGGTGGAAGGAGAAGGCCTCTTGCCTTGGATGCTACATCTTTTGCAACTCTGATAATCAGGGTCCCTACTTCCTTGAAGACATTATTTGCAGAGTGATGGTTCCCCATCTTGGGAAGTTCTTCTAAGTTCTTCTAAATCAGTGTTTTTTAACCTTGTCAACATTAAGATGGGCTTCATCTTCAACTCCCAGAATTGGACCAACTCCCAGAATTCCCAGCCAGCCAAGGTTGAGCAACACTGTTCTAGATGTTAACAATGGTGGAACAGAGCGCTAGGAAACCCAAAGGTCAAAGAAGGGTAACTGTCTGATCAAAGTCAATTTGTTTGCTGACACAGATGTTTAGCTCCATTGCGCCAAGCCAATTTTGCCCCAAAGTCTTGACTCTATTTCTTTGGTGTCTCTTCCAGGTTGACTTAGACAAAGGACTCTCAGAATTCTCAGTGCTGCAACGCAGAATTAAACATGGTTGGAATGAACTTGTGGCAGATAATACTGAACCAGTGTGGAAGAAATACCTTGACCAGGTAGCACATTTTAGCAGCAGGAAAAGATGTGATTTTGGGTTACAAAGTGGTGTAGAGTAGACACAATATTTCTTCTAAGGCTGAGATGGGATTATAAGGATGGACAGTAAGTTAAGAGATAGAGAGAAAAGTGTATTTTCAATGTGTCCAGAAGCTCAAGAGAAATCTGTGGTTAAGGTGGCTGGAGAACTTCTGGAGTTGGTGCCAAAATCTGAATCTCTTGCAATGAATTCTGGGTGTGAAGTAAAGTATAGCAACATTTAGTCTTAATATTAATTGATGATGTGCCATCAAATCTTTTTTTTTCTCCTGGTGACCACATAGACAGATGGATCTTGTCTATGATGATCTGTCCCTAAACTGGTCCTTCAGCTCTTACAATGATGCACCCACAACCCCTGGAGTTGAGTCCCTCCACCTTGCTGGTGGTTGTCCTCTTCTTTCCTTCCACCTTTTCCAGCATTATAGCATTCTTCAGAGAGACGGGTCTTCACATAACACATCCAAAGTAGGATAATTTGAGCCCAAGTCTCATTATAGGCTGTTAAACAAAGAAAACAAGAATGACTTTCGTCATTCTGAGTCTCATTATAGGCTGTTAAACAAAGAAAACAAGAATGACTTTCGTCAACATCAACTCTTCCTTTCATTGTAGTTTAAGAACCCTTTGATCCTTTTGCTGCTGGCTTCTGCAGTGATTAGTCTGATTACTAAAGAGTATGAAGATGCCGTGAGTATCACAATGGTAGGTGGCTTCTCTCCCTTACAAGTGTGGCTTCTGTAATCCTTGACCTCAGCATGATCAGAAGGGAACACTGCCAAAGGACAAGAAGAAAAATCTTAAAGAGTTTCTTGTAAAATCCCTCCATCTTTTGCTGATTGTGTTGTGTGAAAGTCTTCCACACACGTGTGTGTGGGGGGGGAATGAGAATGTTTTCACCCTTTTAAAAAAAAGTGCAGTTAATTATTATATCCAGGTAGTCAAGGTGGGATTTGCCTGAACTGTTTATTGGCATTAAAAATGTGTCTGATTTATCTACCGACTTCATCTTTTCTTCCCCATTAGGCTGTCGTTATTGTTGTCACCGTGGCTTTTGTCCAGGTATTATGATTTTCTACCTTAGATTATTACTATTAGTAGTAGTAGCAGCAGCCACCAGTGAAAAAACATAAACTGTGCTTCTTTTCCTGCAGGAGTATCGCTCTGAAAAATCGCTGGAAGAACTTAACAAGTTAGTTCCACCAGAGTGCAACTGGTAAGCAGGATTCCTTGGAAGATACGTCACACTCCTTAAGGTGGGAGCCTTTATTGCAGGGGTTCTCAACCTTGGCAACTTTAAGACTTGTGGACTTCAACTCCCAGAATTCCCCAGCCAGCTTTGGTGGCTGAGGAATTCTGGAAGTTGAAGTCCACAAGTCTTAAAGTTGCCAAGGTTGAGAACCCCTGCTCTATTGCCTCTTCCTCTCTTCCGTTCTGCTTTGGAAGTCTTCTGACCACCATCTTTCAGCAAAAATTCAGGCAACTTCTGAATTCAGGGAGCTATCAGGACCAGAGCTTCTTGTCCTCAGCTGGCCAGCTGATCCATTTTCTTGACCATGGATCATTCTCTCTGCTGGCTGAATGTGAACAATGATGAAAAATTCCTACTTCCTTATCAGTATTGGTGATTTATTTATGTGATATGTATGTTGCTTACAATCTTAATTATCAGTTCTTGGACTGATGTCTATTTCTGTGTTGAGTTCAAGGAAAAACAACTTTGCCTGGGCAAATATATTTGAAGGTGTAACAGTTTGGTCCAATCTGAGGTTGGCCTATTAAACTTCAAGGTCAATACATGCTTTGATAGCTTTCTTTTTTTATATTCCATCTAGATCTGGATTCAGACTTTAGAGCAGGGGTCTTCAAACTTGGCCCTTTTATGACTTGTGGACATCAACTCCCAGAATTCCTCAGCCAGCTGAAGTGTACAGTAGCTCCATAAAGTTGAATTCCACCCTGATAGCTTCCCAATGGCTCAAGTTGATCATGCCTATAGCATTCCTTCCTTCTCTCCTCCCTATCTTCATCCACATCCCATTCCCAAATGTGCTTTGCCGTATGCAAGTATTTCTTCTTTGTCTCTTTGAAAATCCAGCCTGAGAGAAGGAAAAATGCAACACCTTCTCGCTCGAGAACTTGTGCCAGGAGACATTGTCTGTCTTTCCTTCGGTGATCGCATCCCTGCAGACATAAGACTCGTAGAGGTAATGCACAAAATGTCCTGAACATCCCATATGCAGGTGGTCAAATGAATAAATCTGGAGTGAAATTCAATAGATAGTCCCATGGTGGTGGTTCTTATGATTCTGAACCACTAAGAGTAGGTGAGTTGAGGAAGTCCACACAAACCTCTTACACCCGTGTGTTTGAAAAGTGTTTTCAGAATCCCTACTCCAAGATTTTTCTGGGGCTGGAGATGTAGCATGTCATGGCCAAGGAAATAAGATTCAAGGAGAAGAGGTCCACTTATAGATTACTTGGGTGCAACTTACTTCACAACCACCTTGTTTGGCCATGGAAATTCTGGTCCCAAATGTTATCATAATTTGAAGATCTCCTCATTTAAATAGAATAGAGCTGGAAGGGACTTTGGAGGTCTTCTAGTCCAACCCGCCCCCCACTTAAGCAAGAGGACTTATACCATTTCATACAAGTGATTGTCTAGTCTCTTCTTAAAGATCTCCACGATTTCTGGAGGCAAGCTGTTCCACTGGTTGACTGTCCTCCCTGTTAGGAAGTTTCTCCTTAATTCCAGGTTGCTTCTCTCTTTGATCAGTTTCCAACCATTGTTTCTTGTCCAGCCCTCTGGTGCTTTGGAGAATAACGTGACTCCTCTTGTTTTTGTGTCTTTATTTATTTATCTAATTTCTGTAGTCGCCCATCTCATGAGCAAGTGACTATGGGCGATTCTCCTAGTTTAAGTGAAAGAGCAGTGTGGACTCAAAGGATGCAGTGAACAAGCGCGCTCACCCCAATTTTCTTTAGGTAATAGACCTCTTGGTGGATGAGTCCAGCTTGACTGGTGAAGTGGAACCTTGCAGTAAGAACAATGGCATCTTAGCCACTTCGGGAGACATAACAGCCCTCACCAATGTGGTCTTCATGGGAACCCTTGTAAGATACGGCAAGGCTAAAGTGAGTGGCTTTCTGTTCATCAAATAACCAAGATAGTTGGTATGGTTGGGTGTGTGGTGTGTTTTAAGTTTGCTCTGTGTTAGTAGCTGCTTGAGATCTTCACTGGGCTATTGGATATCAATCATAGCTTCATCACTCCATGTGGGAGTGATGACCTCTGTTTGGATCTGAATCAGTTCTTCGTATCTTCGTATCTTGAACTAACAGAGCTGTAAAACTAGTTGAGCGTTCTTACATTGCAATCATTCTTTTCTAAGATGGCTGGGCTGCCTCTTGCTGTTGGGAATCTCAATCTTTCATCTGTCTCTGGATTCTGAGATCTTTGCTGCTCTGATGCGTGGGAACATGACCTTTTCTGGTTTTAAGACCATGGACCTGTTTCAGGACACTTTGGACAAAGGATAGCTCCAGTTTTGCCAGGTCCTGAGAGAACCCTCCAAAATAGTTGTCTGTTGAGGATGCTACATGGTTTCATACTCAGAACTGGATCCCTTCCTTTCTAATTCATCCTTCTATCAGCTGTAGGACCTACACATGATGAGGAGAAGGGTCTTCTTTATTCTCATAATGAAGCTGACTAAATCAGCCAGAACTAAATAAATCTATAGAACTAGAAGAGATTGATTTCACTAGAAATGGATCACTCTGTGGTCCAAAATATACATTTTTCATTAGATGTTGGGTTGGTGGATAACTCTTCCAAGCAGTGAAGTTGCATGATAGCAGCTCTTAAAATATAAAAACAGCTTCTGTCTATTGATTAAGAAGAGATGTAAGATTATCTGTCATATATTAAGAAAAAAACTCCTTTTTGATCCATACTATCACTCCATTTTCTTGGTTTCTCCACTTCTGAATCTAGGTTTCTTCCCTGAATGTACATCCCTGCTCCTCCTGGAGTTTTGGATACTGGTCTGCTTCTCAAGAAAATCTCCCTTGAGATGTATAGGCTGTATTTGCACAACACTGAATCACAAACTAGGCAACCATATTTAAGTTAGCTCGTGGTGCAAAGCTTGCCTACACAGTTAGGTTATGGCTCAGCATGTCGTGTGAATCAAGCATATTGGGTGTATTGAATAAACTATGTTCACATAACCATGGATAATCATGTCTTCATTGTTCCTACAGCCCCCAACTGCTTCGTGAAAAATAGACCACAGTTAATATGAAGGGGAAAACTCTAGCTTGGACAGAGAAGACTATTTAATTTGGAAATAGAAAAAGTGAGAGGCTCCTTTCCCAGTTCAGTAACCTGGATCTCAAGCCTTTAGCACAGTAAAAAGACCTTAAAATTGCATTTATAGTTGTTGCAGAACTTGCATAGCTGTCCCTCAAATATTTTAAAAGTAAACAGGGGGCTGGGGTGATTAGGGGTAAGAAATTCCCTACATTATTTCAGAAAAGTGTCTGCAACTTGGGACTGTGAATTTCAGAATCTAAGCAAAAAGTCAGCTTTGGATATACCATTTTCTAACCTCTTTTTATTCTGCAGGGGATTGTTATTGGAACCGGTGAAAACTCACAGTTTGGAGAAGTCTTCAAAATGATGCAAGAAGAAGAGGTAAGACAATGCAGAGAAACAGACTCTGAACATGTCGTTCTCAACTCAAAACCAAAATATTCCTTTAAGAACTTGGCTTAATTTGTCCTGTATACTAGACTGCAGATGTCACTCCATTCAGGATGACCAGGTTGGGGAAAATGTGTTGACATAGTTAGCAACAACACGTGACAAAACATAAAAGGAAGCTACAGCAACATGGTGTAAAATCTACTACAGCCACAGCCAAGTAGAGCTTGCAAAGATTTAGGGTAGAGTGGACCATCTGTTGATCAGTGCCTGGCCATGCCAACTTATAGTTCAATTTATGTGGGATATTTTAAGATGTTTGTCCTTAATGGTTAGGTCTACTTTTACTAAACAGTTATAATAACAGAATCTTGCAATTCTGAATGTACTCCCTGAGCACTGACAATGTAAAGAAACATCTAGTAGAAAACAACCAAATTCAGAGAAGACTCCACAGTTCAACCATGAGCTATAAATATTCTCTTCCATTGGTACCATCCACTTCCTTTATCTTTGTGTAAACTAAAGAAGGGCATTGCCCAAGTTTAAACCCCTCTGATATGACCATTTCCTTTGTAGCAGCTCTTCCTCCTGTTCTTCAAGATTAAGCCAGGTAGGACTTTAGAGATGGCAAATAGCATTTTGGAAGCTGACATGGTAGCCAGTGGAGATGCTGTGATAGTGTTATTATGAGGCCAATCAGTTTGATAGATTTCTTTCATGTGTTTTGCCCTTCTCCCTCCATTTTTTTTCTTCCTTCTGGTCTAATGCATCAAGACTCCAAAGACACCTTTGCAGAGAAACATGGATAAATTGGGAAAACAACTTACTATTGCTTCCTTTGGGATCATTGGTAAGTTTTACTCTTTTTCCCCCAAAAGCTTTGGAGACTAAAGACTATGTGGTCAGTTTCAGTCTCCCGCTGTCCACATCAGTGTTTCTCAACCTCCTCAACTTGAAGATGTGTGGACTTCAATATGGTTGGCTGGGGAATTCTGGGAGTTGAGGTCCAGACATCTTCAAACTGGTGAAGTTGAGAAATGGTGGTCTGCATTAAATGTGGGGTCTTGTTTTTCCTCTTCAGATACGTATCTTTACGGGTATGATCAGAAAAATAAGCTATTTTTTGAGCATGTAGAACAGGGGTATCAAACTGCCGGCCTGCAGGCCGGATGCGTTTTGCCAAAACCGCACCCACCCCATTGCTGGCAATGGAAAAAAAGTTGCGATACGTTGCGACATGTCACGTGACGTTGCGAGTTTGGCACCCCTGATATAGAAGGCCTCAGTTTTTTTGCCAGATCTGTGATGCAATGGAGTAAATAAGATGATGTCTATGTTTTTTTTAAGGTTTACTCATGCTGATTGGCTGGCTGCAAGGAAAACATCTCCTTGACATGTTCACCATTGGAGTGAGGTAAGTTTGAGAGAGATTTCTTTCCACATGTAGGCATAGCATGTTGAACTATCAAAGGACCTGAAGCTGAGTTGACTGGCTGAGACTTGGCTTGTTGAACTATAATTGGTTAAAAAAACCATAATGACTTGATTCTGACTTCAGTTAACCCATAGTAGTTGGGATCATTCATCATGCTAGGCCAAAGCCAGATATACTACATTATGAATCAGTATGATATACAAACTTTCTCATAGAGTCAAGAAGGAACATATCTTCCTTCCATATCTGACTTTCTTTTTATTTTATTTTTATTTTTTTCCAATCTTTTTTATTAATTTTTTTTCATCAGCATATGTTAATTTTCCCAATCAACAAGTTGTCTGGAGTTTGCTAAGCTAATACATGTTCAATTCCTAATCCTTCATTCTTTTCTCTAACCAAGAATAAAATAAATTCCAAATTTGATAGTATTATTATTTATTTATTCGATTTCTATGCCGCCCTATTCCGGAGAACTCAGGGCGGCTCACAACACAGTAGAAATCAACATAAAAATACATATAAATATAAAACCTCTTAATTTTTTTTAAAAAATACCCAATCATTCAGCATACACACAGACATACACTGGCTTGGGGCAAGATGTTAACTACCCCAGGCCTGCCGGCAGAGGTGTGTTTTGAGTAATTTACGAAAGGCGGAGAGGGTGGGGGCGACACGGATCTCCGTGGGAAGTTGGTTCCAGAGGGCTGGGGCCGCAACAGAGAAGGCTCTTCCCCTAGGCCCTGCCAGGCGACACTGTCTGGCTGACGGGACCTGGAGAAGGCCGACTCTGTGGGCCCTAACTGGCCGCTGGGATTCATGGGGCAGCAGACGGTCCCGTAAGTAACCTGGTCCGATGCCATGTAGGGCTTTATAGGTGATAACCAACACTTTGAATTGGGTTCGGAGACCAATTGGCAGCCAATGCAGCTCGCGGAGTGATGCCGAAATGTGGGCATTTCTGGGCAAGCCCAACACTGCTCGCGCGGCTGCATTCTGCATTACCTGAAGTCTCCGAACATTTTTCAAAGGTAGCCCCATGTAGAGAGCATTGCAGTAGTCGAACCTCGAGGTGATAAGGGCATGAGTGACTGTGAGAAGAGACTCCCGGTCCAAATAGGGCCGCAACTGGTGCACCAGGCGAACCTGGGCAAATGTCCTCCTCGCCACAGCCGAAAAATGATGTTCCAAATTTAGCTGTGGATCGAGGAGGACGCCCAAGTTGCGGACCTTCTCCGAGGGGGTCAAAAGCTCCCCCCCCAGGCTGATGGACGGATAGATTGAATTATCCTTGGGAGGCAGAACCCATAGCCACTCCGTCTTGTCGGGGTTGAGCTTGAGCCTGTTGGCACCCATCCAAACCCTAACAGCCTCCAGACATCGGCACATCACTTCCGCTGCTTCACTGAAATGACACGGGGTGGAGATGTAAAGCTGGGTATCATCAGCATACTGATGATATCTCACCCCGTGTTGTCGGATGATCTCACCCAGCGGTTTCATGTAGATATTAAACAGCAGAGGGGAGAGGACCGATCCCTGAGGGACCCCACAAGGGAGGAACCTAGGGGTCGACCTCTGACCCCCCGCCAACACCGACTGCGACCGACCAGTGAGGTAGTAGGTGAACCACTGCAAAACAGTGCCTCCAACCCCCAACCCCCCCAGTCGGTGCAGAAGGATACCATGGTCAATGGTATCGAAAGCCGCTGAGAGGTCAAGTAGCACCAGGATAGTGGAAAATCCCTTATCCCGGGCCCGCCAGAGATCATCCGTCAGCGCGACCAAAGCAGTTTCCGTGGAGTAGCCGAGCCTGAATCCTGACTGTTGAGGGCCCAGATAATCAGCCTCATCCAAGGACTAGTAGTAGTATCTTCTTTGTCTTTCAACCTCATAGTTAATCTGTCCATCTTTGTACATTCCAATATCTTCCTGATTATTTATTTCTTCCTCTGATGGCAGTCCTTCATTCTTCCAGTATTGTGCAAAAATTATTCTCGCTGCTCTAGTAATATGTAGAATTAAATATAATTTCTGCTTATTAGTCTTTTCAAACATAATGCCTAGTAAAAAAAAGTTCAGGTTTAAAATCCACTTGTTTGTCCAATATTTTTTCTAACCACATATGTATATTTTTCCAATAAGCCTTTGCCTTCCCACATGTCCACCAAGTATGATAATACGTGCCTATGTTATGTTTACATTTCCAACATCTATCTGACATATTTTTAAACGTTTTTGCTAATCTTGCTGGTGGAAGGTGCCATCAACAAAACATTTTGTCCATATCTGACTTTCTGCTCAGTGAAAGAATTCCAGAGCTGTCCAGCCCCTAATTTAAGACCAATGCAGTCTTCTACAATACATTTCTTCTATCTAGCTTTGTCTGGATATGTTGTATGACAATTCCCAACACCCCAGAGACATCAGGTCAAAACAGTAGAACTAGCAGTCTTCTTGAAAAGCCAACTTCAACCTAACAGTCTTCCCTGGAATAGACATTCCACAAAACCCTGCTTTCCTGGGTCATTTACCCAAGTTCATTGGTAAATCCATGTTGTAAGCCGCCCTGAGTTCTTGGAATAGGGCGGCATAGAAATCTAATTAAATAAATAAAAATAAATAAATAAAGGTCTAGGTAGATCTCACTAACTGATTAGAGTCCTTCCAGTCTTCTGTCTGTACTCTAGAATGAGGGTTTTGGAGCAAGTTGATGCTTGGATATACTTCCTTGCAGGAAGAGGTAGTGGTGTGTAACATCAGTGGTAAATGATTGTGTGTGCGCAGCTTGGCGGTGGCTGCCATCCCTGAAGGCCTGCCCATCGTAGTCACGGTGACGCTAGTATTGGGTGTCTTGAGAATGGCCAAGAAACAAGTCATCGTGAAGAAGTTGCCCATAGTGGAAACTCTAGGTGAGTCAGAAAAATTCCTTGTTAAGGGGAAACTGGTAATAATGGGAAATATACTACAATTGAATTTACTACCGTAATACTGAGGTTAATTCAACTATGACAGTTTCCATTCTTTCATTTAAGGTGATTCCATAAGCGCTGATATTTAAAGTTTCTCATTCATCTTCCAAGTCCTCATTATGAATAGACTGTATGTAGCTATTGTTGAAACCTATATTCATTTAAGATTATCATATTGGTTTAAATTTCTGTTTGGGATATGTTAAAATACTTGGTAAAATATGGGGGAAATTTTTCATTAGCAAAAATACTAAAGATCTTCAAACCTTGGCAGTACATTTCTCCAGAGACTTGCTTTTGCAAAGGGAGGGTCAAAAAGTGGATATGCCAATAAAAAAAATCTGAAAAAGGAGAAATGTTCAGATTTAATTTCTTCCTTCAAAGTTAATTTCAGCTATAAAAATATTGCATTCATTTCTTTCTCCTTTCTGCTCAATTTTTTTCTAATTTCCATTTATCTTCCTTCCTTCCTTCCTTCCTTCCTTCGTTCCTTCCATCCTTTCTTTTGCAATAAAACAATAATATATTCCTGAACAGCCATCTGTTAGATATTTTCAGGAAAAACTGCTATAAGATGAAGCAAATGAAAACAGACAATACAGTGGGTGTCTCTGGCCACTACACATTAATGCCAGATAGAGAAATGAATTAGTGATTCCTCCTCATGATTTATTCCTAAGAAGTTATCTTCTATTAGTTCAAGCATTCTGAAAAAGGCAGGAGAATGTTAGATGAAGGAAATAAAATTAATAACATTTTTCTAGCACAGGTTGAATTGATGGCTTAGATGGTTTTTAAATGTTGGCAGATATAGTCATGGAAGAGGATAAATCTTTTAGATGGCCTCTGATATGAGAAATGGTTTTTTTTTTTCTGGTGGACCTTCTGAAGTTACTTGAATTGTCACCCTAAGGCAGAAAACATTGGCTCAAATAGATAATGGAATAACAGAGTTGGAAGGGACCTTAGAGGTCATTAATCCAACCCTCTGCTCAAGCAAGAGACCCAATACCATTCTGAAGAAATGGAGCACGCACAACTTATGGAGGCAGGTTGTTCCACTGATTAATTGTTCTCCCTGTTGGGAAATTTCTCCTTAGTTCCAGGTTGCTTCTCTCCTTGATTAGTTTCCACCCATTGCTTCTTGTCCGGCCTTCAGGTTGACCCCCTCTTCTTTGTGGCAGCCCCATAGATATTGGAAGACTGCTCTCCTGTTACCCCTAGTCCTTCTTTTCATTAAACTAGAAAACTAAATCTTTAGCATTTGAAGGGTCTCTTATTAGTTACTAACATGGACCCAATATGGACGACCCTTTCTTCTCAGGCTGTTGCAACGTGATCTGTTCTGATAAGACTGGAACTCTGACTACGAACGAGATGACCGTGATTCAGCTTGTGACCTCTGATGGATTTAAGGCAGAGGTACTCCAGAATTTTCCACAGACATTTGTAATCTAGCAGTAATGGGTTTAATCTTAGCTATTCTTATCTAATGTTTTAGCTTTGATTGGAAATTGTCCGTGCAGGTTTTTTGTTCAATGTGGTCCATACATCTCCTTACCCTGATTTATGATTGCTTAGATTGTTTAATTCTTTAAAACCCAGAGAATTGCCTCCTAATCAGGACTTTCTCTTTGTAATGTAGATAGAAATGGTTGGCTGTGTCTTTACATTCCTTATTACTGATTTATATTCTTCCAGGTGACTGGAGTTGGATATAACAGAGAAGGAAATGTGTGCCTTTTACCATCTAAAGAAGTCATCAAAGGATTTTCAAACATCTCAGTGGGAAAACTTGTGGAGGTAAATTATTTGATTACTTCAAATAACAGGTTATTCCCCTAACCTGTTGTTATTAATAACAATGCCTTGAAGGATGAAAACAAATGCAGCGTTTCCAGAAAACTGGAATGCTGCTGGCGAAGTTTCATTTCCTGTTCTGAGGTATACATAAATATTTTTATTTGCTTATAAAAATCATTTCTGAGGCCTCTAGGGCAGCTTCCAAAAAATCTTGAAAGACTTTAACAATAAGAATAGGATAAAAACTCGAACAGGGAGCAAAAATCATGAACTGAGCATCTGCTAAAAGTCCACGTTGAATCATCTAAATCTCAATAAAGGGGAAATTAATATTTTGAAAGTTCTGCCCACAAAAATGGTTTGTCCCATAGGTGATGACATATTTGCAGTGGACAACATATTGCAGGAGAGATCACCAGCTATTCTTCTTTTCTTGGGAAGTTCATTTAAGTAAAGCAAAATTTCATGAAGCGCAAAATGCTGGTTTATTGGAGGAAAGTTAACTTTCAAGCTACAGAGCTGGCTCATTGGCTTTGGGGCTCATCCCTTGGGTCAAACTGAATGCAGAGCCGATATGTTGTTGTTGTTAGTTGCGAAGTCGTGTCTGACCCATCGCAACCCCATGGACAATGTTCCTCCAGGCCTTCCTGTCCTCTACCATCTTCTGGAGTCCATTTAAGCTCACGCCTCCTGCTTCAGTGACTCCATCCAGCCATCTCCTTCTCTGTTGTCCCCTTCTTCTCTTGCCCTCCATCTTTCCCAGCATTAGGCTCTTCTCCAGTGAGTCCTTCCTTCTCATTAGGTGGCCAAGGTATTTGAGTTTCAACTTCAGGATCTGGCCTTCTAAAGAGTGGTCGGGGTTGATCTCCTCTAGGACTGACCAGTTGGATCGCCTTGCAGTCCAGGGAACTCGCAGGAGTCTTCTCCAGCATCAGAGTTCAAAGGCCTCAATTCTTTGGCGCTCAGCCTTTCGTATGGTCCAACTTTCACAGCCGTACGTTGCAACTGGGAAAACCATGGCCTTGGCTATACACACTTTTGTTGGCAGGGTGATGCTCTGCTTTTTAGTATGCTGTCTAGATTTGCCATAGCTTTCCTCCCCAGGAGCGAGCGTCTTTTGATTTCTTGGCTGCCGTCCCCCTCTGTGGTGATCTTGGAGCCCAAGAAGATCAAATCGGTCACTATGAGAGAGAGCTGACATAGAGGAGGTGATTCATTCACCTCTTTCTGTACTTCCTAAAAGTTGAAATGAAACTTTTGTAGGCTGGTTGTGTGGCCAACAATGCAGTGATCAGAAAGGCAGCGGTGATGGGACAACCCACGGAAGGAGCCCTCCTTGCCTTGGCTATGAAGGTAAGGTCCTTTACTGTGATTTCTAGTCTTATTAATTTTCATTTGGTCTTGTTGAATCTGAAAAGGCAGGGAAGCAGCACCTACTGTGATTGTCAAGATAGGGGAGAATTATTTCACATATTCTAAGGATTGTGTGATTAAAAAAAATGAATCAATCAGGATAGCAGTTGTCTGCATATTACACAGCCCTACCATTTCTTCTTAATGTCCCTTCAAAGATCTGAAATTTAGCCAGTTAATAATACACACGTGCTTCCGCATGCATAGACACAAAATATCCAAACAACAGGAAAGATGCCACACAATCCTGACCCCAGCCACCACTTTTGTTAGATCATTGACTGGAAACATAGGATCCTGGGAAAGACAGAAGTCTTCTAATAAAGGATAATTATTTCCAGAAGTATAGCTGTGATTGAAAGAAGGAATGTAGCACTGGAAAGATGGAGAAAGACAAAAGCCTTGGTGGAAGATTTAAGACAGTGATGGGGAACCTTTTAGAGACCGAGTGCCCAAAAACTGGCCCCGCCCCGCCCCCACCCCGCCTGCCCGCAGGGCCACTCACCGCCTTCAGGGCCCGCCGCACATCGCCCAGGCAGTCCAGCAGCGCAATGGCAGCCACGCCCTCTGCCCGTGCCCCACAGCATCAACTGTGCATGATGGGGCGTGAGGGCAGAGTCTTGTCTACGTTGCCTGGCTGCCATGTCCTTGACTGCGCTGCTCCGTGTGGGCCATGCTCGGGGGCGACTCTCCTCCAGGGGGGCTGCTGATGAGGGGGTCGTGGGGGAGGTGAGGCTGGGGCAATGGCACATGTGCCCACAGAGAGGGCTCCGAGTGCCGCCTCTGGCACACGTGCCATAGGTTTGCCACCACTGTATTAAACTGTCCTCTTCCTGTATGCATGAAACACTGGAAAAAGGGGTAACGTCTCATCTCAATACTTTAATTCACATCCAGATCTAACCCAAATCATTTGAGGGGTCCTTGGTGCTTTCTGAGTCTGGCTGTTTTCTTGCAGATGTTTCATTACCCAAAATAGGTAACATCATCAGTGCTAGTTACCTAGGTTGGGTAATGAAACATCTGCAAGAAAACAAGCAAGCTCAGAGAGCACCAAGGACCCTTCATTTCAACCCTGCGCTACAAATATTCTCCTTTATTGCTACCATTTGAGGCTCATGGAGCTCAGTGGTGTCATTTGAAAAATTGATGAGGGAGAGGATAATGGCTTCTCTTCCTTCTCACTAAAGTTAGGTTTAATCTAGGCTTCTAGATAGGCTTTGCCGTGAAGGTCACCCCTACAGCTATTTGGGGCACATTCATCCCTTGTCTGCCACAAGAAGAAAAAGATGGCAGAAATAGGAATGGGCAAACTCTCCAGAATGTCACGATGGTGGTATCAAACCAATCTGGAGCATCATGGATGGTAGAACAAAAGAGACCACAATCCTTGGTGGAAGCTGGAGAGATTTAGAAAATTGCCACTCCCCAATTCTCCAGGCATGGAAATTGTGTGTTGCCAATTAACAGAAGTGAATCCCCTGGCAGGAAGGTGACCTAACTGGGAACACAGTCTGCTTATATGTTTGCAATAAAGGAAGGCTGATAAGGAATTCGAGCCTTCAAAAGAAAACTCAATCTAAATAGCCCCCGTTTGATAACCTTTTCCAAAATCCAACGTTGCAGTTCAAAAGCAACACAGAAATTTGTTGCTTAAATATTCAGCTTTTGATCAGAGAGGTGTTGATGCAATTTTGTCTTAAGTCTATTGTAGGGCAACCAGCAGCACGAGTAATGAATTCACAGTGACGTTCTGTCCTTCTCTTATCTGCTGTAGATGGACCTGGATGATACAAACGATACTTACTTGCGGACAAAAGAGATTCCCTTTAGCTCAGAGCAAAAATGGATGGCTGTGAAGTGTGCTTTGAAAAATCAGGTACAGGAGAAACAATTCTGCTTGTTTTAGTTGTCTCCAGACCAAGCTTAGAAACTAAAAGAAGAAACCATTCACGTAGGAATCCGTTTTAGCTAACGACATGTTGTCGCAGTTATATCTCACCATTTCCCTCTTTCTAATCCTCACAACTCCCTTTAAGGAAAGCTCAGTAGAGTTGACCCAACATTACTCAATGGCCTTCCAGGCTGGGTGATCCAGGGGACTTTTCAAATATGGTTCTTTGTTTCAAAGGTGCTTTTTCAAAAGGCAACTGGACTGTTTTTTTTCCTTCAGGAAGAAGTTCTGCTCCTATGCTCTCTGTTCCTCTATCCTTGTGGGATTCAAACCACATCATAAAACCATGTCAAATAAACTACGCCATAGCTTAGCGTGAAGATTCACCTCACGGCTATCTCCAACACATGCCGAGTTGGAGAAACAAAATATTTCCTTTCTTAATATGGCACAGCATGCCATGTTTTAAAGATATTATGCATATAATAGAACCAAACCAACCAATTAATTTAGGATATAGAAGGGTCAACATTTCTAAATGTTCTCCTGGTTGTGTCTATGGAAATTCTCAATCATCCAGGTCAGGAGGGAATGGAAGCTGTCTGCAAGGAGTACAAGTCCTTCCATTCCCCACCATCTGGTCAGAGCCGAAGAAGCTTCTTGGATGAGAAGCAAAACATCTTCAAAGAAAAGCAAGAAAGTCCAGTTGCCTCCTGAAAAAGCACCTTTGGGTTCTCCTAGTTGTATTTTCCACCTTTTCCTCTCCCAGGATCAAGAAGACATCTACTTCATGAAGGGGGCCTTTAAAGAAGTGATGCAGCATTGCACCATGTTCAACCACGGGGGGATTGCTCTGCCCTTGACTCCCCAACAGAAAGCTTCCTACGCCCAAGAAGAAAAGGCCATGGGTTCCCTTGGCTTGCGAGGTCAGTCCATGCCTGTGCCTCATTTTACCCCAATCTGACGTGCTCAACAAATTAAGATTCTTGAGCAAAACCGAAGTCTTCAGCCAACTAAGGAAAACAGCTCCATACTAAGGATAGCATTATAATTAAAAAAAACCTCTCTAGGCTCACAAAAGCTCTTTCAAAGAACATTTGGAGACCGGGATGTGAGCAATGGAGGAGACTGAGATGGATGACCAGGATATTTTGATTACGAATGGTGCTATGGATGTGATGGACTACAGTGAAATGGTAGTTTCCTAGGAAGGAAGGAGCAAATTCCAGGCAGAGGGGTGAGATACGAAGCAACATGGCCCAGGGCTGGATCAGAGGAAGAGATTTAGAATAGCCATTCGCTATAATCTCCCAGGGTATTGTCAGGTGCAAAAAAGCAGGGCCACACCTTAAGTTCCAATTAAACTGATTTATTGCTCATGTCTATGGACAGGAATCTAGTCAGTCAATGATTAGAACATTTTGCACTAGCTAAGGGTTAATGGAATGTAAGAGGGTTAGATTTAGTCCACTTGTGGGAAAATTGAGACTCTAGGCTGATTCCTCTCTTGACCCTGTTCCCAGGCTCTGCCATTCATTCTCATAAAGGCATATCTATAAAAGCGAGAGTAGTAACGGTTTAATCTGGCAAGATCCTGTCTATTGTGCGTAAGCAAATGAACTGAACATTGGCTGAGTTGTTTCATGATGTTCTTGGACCAAACCTGACAATTTGTTTACATTTACTCGTATTAGGGATTATTATATTTGAAACTTTATATGCTATTGTTTAATTACTATGGTAATTGAAATGTAGCATTGACACTGTGTTTATATTACTGCTGAGTGTTTAGCCTCACAACTGAAGCAACCTAGATGCAGTTGAACTAAGTAAATAAATCAGCCCTAACTTCTTCCAGAAATGAGACATGAAACAGCACCTCTTACAAACATTATAAATTAGTGGAAGGTTCTCATAGAAAGTAGTAGTAATTTTAATGTCCTGACCTTAAAGAGTTTATTTTATAGGCAAGAGCCAAAAATCTAGAATGTACTTTTTTTTTATTTGGATGGATAAACAAATTGGAGGACAGCCCAACTGAATTAAGAGGGGTCAAACATGACCTATTAGCAAGAGAATCACGTTGTAATGTTCTGTACCAACTGCATTTTTTCAAAATCTCCAGAGGCCCCTTCCTGCCAGTAATGTAAATGGAAAGTAATATGGTCCATTGTTATTTTCAATCTCCTTTTCTCATCTTAGTGCTTGCCCTGGCTTCTGGCCCAGAACTTGGCAGATTAACGTTTCTGGGTCTAGTCGGAATCATTGATCCTCCACGAGAAGGCGTCAAAGAAGCTGTTGAAGTTCTCAACGACTCAGGTGTAGCTGTGAAAATGATAACTGGAGATGCCTTTGAAACAGCTTTGGCCATTGGTAAGCAAGACATGAAATGCAGCCATTTTTTTTTTTGAATGAGACTGTCCCATTTGCTTTGATCCTTACTTTGATTTACTCTTAGATATAGATGAAGCTGGGCTGAAGGATTCAGGTTGGACACAGCAAGGCTTTTTTCCTCTAATCTAACCCAACCGTCCCAAAATTCCCACACAATACTATTTTCTTAATTACAAACTGCTTTACGCTGCTCATTTAACAAGTCAGAGATCATCAACCATTTGTCATTGGCATCATCTGATTTCATTCACAATTCAGAAAATGCAAATCTCTTTCTCCTCCCTTGCCAACTCCAAAGAAGTCACATGTCATGGTCCTGCAACCTTTTGAGAATCCAACGGCAAAATTTTGCACGATCCTAGCTTTACTTTTATTCTAGATTTCCTTCTCTGAAGTTCTGAAGAAGGTTGCGTGGATATTTCTGTCCAAGAACTCCAATGGAGTTAAATCTGGCTCCAAGCCAACATCCTCGGCAGCGCCCTTACGATCATTTATTGGTTCCTTCACTCAAGAGATGCAGCCAGAGAATCACAGACCAAGAAAAAGGCTAGAAGTGTCCAGAACACCCCACCATGGAATGCCTCAGAGGCGATCCAATTTTGAAACACTAAAAAAATGCCCCTTTTGAACCATAATGAGCCATTTTTTCTTCCATGTACGTATGGTTTGTATAAATTAAATCTGTTATTATGTGCTTAATGCATTTCTTTCATTGCAGGGAAGAATATTGGTCTTTGTAATGGGAAAATGAACGCTATGTCTGGAGAAGAATTGGAAAACATTGATGACTCGGTGCTGTCTTCAAGAATCAAAAATGTAACGGTGTTTGAAGGAGTCATGAGAATCTGATGTTGGGCAACTCTTCTCAAAGCCATGGTCTCACATACGTCTCTTCTTCCCCTCCTCCTTCAGGTTTCCATCTTCTTCCGAACAAGCCCCAAACACAAAGTTAAAATAATAAAGGTACCCTTTCGATTGTAGTCTAGAGGGCCAAAATTTTTCCCTTCCTTGCAATGGATTCTGCTTCTTGGTGATCTCCCTTTCACATTAATTGTTGACTGCAGAATAAGATCCTACTGAGATTCCATCCTCCTTCTTCGTTCTTCTTGCACGCCTTCCAACAATAAAGGTCTACTCATTCTTTGCTGACAATCAAGAGGAAGGGGCTGTCTCTGCCTAGCTATTCCAATAGTGAAAAATGAAATAATTCCAAACTAGGGTGTATTTTTAATCACTGATTTTTTCCTTACAAAAATTAGGACTGGATCTTTTAGTGGTAACAAAATCAGACAGTTGCTCTTTAGTTGATCAAAGGAAATTTCCAGCTCTGTTCTGCTTCCTTAAGCAGTGAATTAACAACAAACTGCAGGCAAAAATAGACTGAACTTGTTAGTAAAAATATACTGTGGCCTTGGTCGAATTATTACTGTTTTCTTTGCCCAAAATGCAAGTAACTTTTATTTGTTGTTGATCCGAGTCTTGTGCCTCCTTTTGGATTAAAAGGAGCACGGTTAATTAGCTCAAAAATCTCCCAACAGCTAATCCACAAACACCTTGTTCCAGTTTATGACAATCATGAAGGGACAATCAGATAATGGATAAGCACCCATTTGGCAAATGTAGGATTAAGGCATCAATATGAACGTGGTTTAATTTGAGTCTAGCAATTATCTTTGCATGAACATTTATCCTTGGATTTAATCTCTGTAATCTCTGATAAGGAGGTTTCAGCAGATCACAAATCTTACTTTGCATTAATTGCAAGAATTAAGGCTTACAGGTTTCCAAAAGCCGACTTAACATCTGTGTACATTTTAGCACCAATAACTTAAGATCCCTACTCTGAACATTTAGCTCTTTTCTTGATAATAAATGTCCTTGACTTGTGACCATTGTTTAACAATCATTCAAAAGGGGTGTGTGTGTGTCACATGATCACTGTGTGTGACTTTCCCAGGGGCTTTTGCCAAAGTCAACGAGGGTAGCTGGATTCTCTTAATGACCGTGTGATTCGTTTAACGAGCACAGCAAAAAAAGGGGGGGCATAAAATGTTTTGGGCCCAGTTGTGGTTGTCACAGGGGATGACCTGCTTCATTTTTCCAAAGCAAAGCTTCCGTCTACTTACCTAAGAAAATCCAACCGGGCGGCTGCTGAGGCTCAAACTCTTCTGTCATTTCTGCAGGCTTTGCAAAAGGCAGGGGCCATCGTGGGCATGACGGGGGACGGCGTGAACGACGCCGTGGCTTTGAAGTCTGCCGATATTGGGATTGCGATGGGACGGGCAGGCACGGATGTCAGCAAGGAGGCGGCCAACATGATTCTTGTGGACGACAATTTCTCAGCAATCATGTAAGTGGTTCATCCCAGAAATCTCTCTCTCTCTCTCTCTCTCTCTCTCTCACACACACACACACACACACACACACACACACAAAATTTCTGGAATCCTTTACCAGGCACCACCGCCCAGCCCACTGAGCACTCCTGAGTGTACATTCATGCCCACTTCTTCCACTGGGGATGAAGAGGGTAGAATTTGGGGGGGGGAATGAAATGATGGAGGCCGACTGCTGGTATTAGCATTAGCAACAGCACTTATATACTGCTTCACAGTGCTTTACAGCCCTCTCTGAGCGGTTTACACAGTCAGCACCTTGCCCCCAACAATCTCGGGTCCTCATTTTACTGACCTCGGAAGGACAGAAGGCTGAATCGACCCTGAGGCAGTCAGGATCGAACTCCTGACAGTGGGTAGAATTAGCCTGCAATACCACATTCTAACCACCGCGCCACCGCGGCGCTCTGTTAAAGTTCCCACTGACTCCTGGATGAAGGTAATAAAACGGAGCCGGTATCAAAGGTTTTGTACAATTTTCTGATTTACATCCCTTACAGGTAGTCCTCGACTTACGAGTTGCAACTGAGCCCAAAATTTCTGTGGCAAAACGAGACAGTTGTTCAGTGAGTTTTGCCCCATTTTATGGCGTCTCTTGCCCAAGTTGTTAAACGAATCACTGCAGTTGTTAAGTTAGTAACTTGAATCGCTAAGATAATCCAACTTCCCCGTTGACTTTGCTGGTCAGAAGGTTGCACTGGAAGATCCTGTGACCATGGAGATGCTGCAGCGGTCATTAAAGTGTCAAAACGGTCATGCATCACTTTTTTTTTTTTAGTGCCATTGTTACTTCGAAACGGTCACTAAGCAAACAATGATAAGTCGAGAACTACCTGTATTGAAGATCTGAACAGTGTGCGAAAAGGTCCTGGTGTGAAAAAGATCTCTGTTCAAATAAATATATAAATAAAAATGGTTTACAAAAAAATGGATGATACTCTTGTCTTAACTATTTATATCCAAGTATGGAAATTGTGTTTTGGTCCCAACAGACACGCCATAGAAGAGGGGAAGGGCATATTTTACAACATTAAGAACTTTGTTCGATTTCAACTCAGCACGTAAGTCATCACTGGATCCCAAGAATGTGATAAAGGGAACTGGGGCTATTTAAAACTTGGAAATCATAAATATTAAACGTTAAATGTAAACATTAATGGGAAACTAACAACTGGGAAAAACTAACCAGGACATTGATTGTCTAAAAAGATTGAATGTTAAAACAACTAGGGTATGTATAACCTAAAGACTATTGATAAATGTAAGAAAGTTATTTTTATTTAGTCGATATCATAAGAATTGTATTAATTTAAATATGAGACAGTAAATACTAAGGGGAAAAGAGAGGAAATATTTAATGTAATAGTTTGAGATCTGTACTAAAGATATTTGTATGTTATTGAATTATTGACCAACTCAGCCGCCACGATGCTTTTCAAATACGTAAATGTAAAACTAGAAAATCAATAAAATTTTCTTTAAAAATGCAACTGAGGTTGTTTTCAAAGAGGAATGGAGAATGTTGATTGTTTTTTGTCTTTTACTTTTCCTCCTTTTAGGAGCATCTCTGCTCTAAGTTTAATAGCTCTGTCCACGATATTCAATTTGCCAAATCCACTTAATGCTATGCAGATCCTATGGATCAATATCATCATGGATGGTCCCCCAGCTCAAAGGTGAGCACCCTGGTATGAAAATTAAGACCTTCCCATCCCCAAATCCAGATCTGATTCCTTTCTACCTCTCCCATAAAAACTTAAATATACAATTAAAGCAGAAGTTGAAAATCCTTGTTTGAAATTGGATATGAAAAGAGACTTTGAGGGAAAGCTGGGTGATGCCCATCCTTCCACCAAGCTACAAATATACCAAAGACAAATATAGGCACTCAATATTTGTACAACAATCAGCTCTTTTGAAATGAGAGTTTACAGAACTACTATCAAATCTTTCTTTTTTCTCAAGAATTCAGATGATACTGATAGATTATGGGTAGCTCAGGATTGAACTGTGGGGGGGTCCTTGATGCTCTCTGAGCTTGGTTGTTTTCTTGCAGAGGTTTCCTGACCCAACTAATTAACATAAACAGTGCAAAGACCGTGCTGGAACTGATATTACCTAGTTTGGTCATGAAATGTCTGCAAGAAAACCACCAAGCTCAGAGAGCAGCAAGAGCCCCATGATTAAAATGATACCTCAACTTATTTTCTTCATAAATAATTATTTCAGTATCTCTAAATTTCTCCAAGTTTAGCACTGTCCATATTTAGTCTGGTACGTCCACCCTTAGGGACTCAAATCCTTAACCAGGGCGATTTCCCTAGTAAATATAAATAAGCAATTAGCTTGTGTTTGTAAAACAATGTCTTCTTTATTATTATTATTATCCTGGGATCGGAAACAGTTTGGGTGTTGAGCCAGTAGACAAAGATGCTATCAAAAAGCCTCCAAGACACACCACCGACACAATTCTCAGCAAGTCCCTGGTTCTAAAAACTATACTTTCGGCAACCATTATCATCGCCGGGACCATCTACGTCTTTTGGAAGGAGGTGAGATTCTAGTAGATCATCACAGACTATCCCTGATTCCATCATTCTTTGTTGACACCGTTCCTGTATTTTCCCTAATGTGCACATTTCATTGACGTGAATTTTTTTTTACTCCCTTAATGCATCCAACTCAGAGATTGAGCCTTCGCTACTCGGCTCTGGATTTGCATTCAGGATGAGGATGTGCAAATTGGCTGAATTTGAACATCCAAACCAAAGTTTTGTTTTTTTTTAAGACATACAAATTACTTTTTCAGTAGCCTTTAGAATAGAGCTGGAAGGGACCTTGGAGGTCTTCTAGTCCAGCCCCCCATTCAAGCAGGAGAACCTACACCATCTCAGACAAGTGACTGTCTAGCTTCTTCTTAAAAACCTCCAGTGATGGAGCCCCCACGATTTCTGGAGGCCAGCTGTTCCACTGGTTAATTGTCCTCATTGTTAGGAAATTTCTCCTTAATTCCAGGTTGTTTCCCTTTTTGATCAGTTTCCAACCATTCCTCCAGGTCATGGCTGTCCCAAAGGTGATTTTTTTTTTTTCAAAAGGCAACTTGGCTTCTTTCTTGAAGATGTTTCGCTTCTCATCCAAGAAGCTTCTTCAGAAGTGAAGAATCTTCTTGGGTGAGAAGCAAAACGTCTTCCAGCAAGAACAAAGACAGCCCAGCTGCCTCTTGAGGAAGCACCTTTGGGATTTCCTGGAAGACGTTCCAGCAGCTCCACAAAGGCCCCGCACCCATTTGCACTACTCAGGAGACCCCAAGGGGTGCAGATAAACCTCCAAGTGGCCTCAGTAAGTCTGAGACAGAGTGCTAACGGCCAGATGACTGCAAGGATATAATTACTACTTCCATCCTCCACCGCTCAGTCAGAACTGAAGAAGCTTCTTGGATGAGAAGCGAAACGTCTTCAAGAGAACAAACACAGAAAGTCCAGTGGCCTTTTGAAAAAAAAAAAAGCCCCTTTGGGAGTTTTTGCAGGTGGAAATTGGCAGTGGCAAAAATGGGCACATTTGTTGCATTCAGCCTTGACCAATTTTCTGGTGGCTTGTCTGTCAGTTGGTGTAGATTTATGCCCGTGTTATTTATATGCTTTGGCACTATTACTTTCCTTCTAAACCTTTTTTTTTTTCAAAAGAAGTACAACCTGTTTTCAAGGTGATTGTGACTTTACCAACAAAAGGTTCATTATGAGGTGGGAGAGCCTTCCGTATTCATGCTGACGCTCGGGTTTCCCACCCCCTCCTCTCTTTGATAAATACGTTTTTACCACGTTGCCTTTCCAGATTCCAGAACGTGGCATAACGCCCAGGACGACTACAATGACTTTCACTTGCTTTGTTTTCTTTGACCTCTTCAACGCCCTGGCTTGTCGATCTCAGGTGAGAGTGGAAGCTAATTCCGCTGAATCCATTGATAAAGAAAGGAACGTGCACAACGTTTTAGCAAGAGGCAGCTTCACTTTTGCTTTCCTTGGGAAGAGATGCAGGGCAGAATTGCACTGCAGCCTAAAATGGCTCCTCTTTTGGCTTATGAAAATCCTGTCCAAACTGAGATACTTTGGCAAGTGTTTGTCTGCAAGGTATTCAATCTGGACAGCAGGCACCTACACCCTCCCACTGAACAATTCCTTACGGTTATGCTGCTCTCCCATTTTCCAGTCGGAGGAAAAAAACAATCTCTCCTTTTTTTCCTATGAGTAGATCTCACTGAAGCTAAAATACTCTGTGTGTGTGTGTGTGTGTGTGTGAGAGAGAGAGAGAGAGAGAACGTATACGCCAGCGGTTCTCAACCTTTTTCAGGCCGAGACCCCACCTGCGGCACCCATGCATGGCGCAACCGACCCGCGCGACGGCGCACGATGGGCCGAACCACGTGTGCGTGCACACGCGACAACCTGAACCGCGCATGCGCATCGCGACGGGCCAAACCGCGCATGCGCGGCACGCACACGACGGCCAAGGGGGAACGGGGGGGGGAAGGTGGACTGCAGTGTCCGGCAACCCATGCGAAACGGTCGTTCGACCCCAAATGGGGTCGCGACCCATAGGTTGAGAACCGCTGGTATACGCGCACAAGCATGCATGCATGTAGATACACATACATATAAGGTTAAATTGAATAACTATAAAGTTACAGCATCAAAATGTATATTCGTGCAGGCACAACGACTGGCTTTAAAGTAAGAATTCCATATTTTTTATTCACCTGTTAGCCTCCAACATCTTCTAGAATGGTTTTTGCTAGAAATGCTATTACGGCACAATGGTTATAACCCTGTTTTCGGTGAACCCGAAGGCTGCTGATTGGAAAATTAGGAAAGCTGTATTATTTACAGAGGCAGAGAGAAAGAGACAGGGAGAGAACGTTTCCTGAACTGCCTTTTTTCACTCAGTGCTGTTTCTTTTAATCAGTCCCGTTTCAGTGTTTTCCCAGTCATTTGAGGTAGAAGATTTCTAGGGATGAAATAAAGCTTTTGGGGTGAATCGGTAGCAAGGCACCAGCAAAATTGGACAGGAACACTCAAGACAGTGTACTGGGAGTGGGGGAATAATTTAAAATCAAAGCAAGAACAATTTGCTTGGCTACCCTCACCAAAGAGTCACTGTTTCTTTGAAAGAATTTGAATAGGGAACTGCTACGTAATTTTATTTTGAATCAGTAAAAAAAAAAAGTGAAAAGCTACTAAGTCATGGTTTGCTTCACCTTGGCTGCTAAGTAAACCATAACCTACTGCCGCCCTTTATTGTACTAAGCCATAAACTGTAGTTAAGCAAGAATGCTTAGCTTTATATTACAAAGTAAACCAAGCAGATTCTGCTTGGTAGGATATGACCCAGGCTATGCACATTAAATATGTGCATTTAAGGCAGGGGTTCTCAACCTTGGCAACTTTAAGACTTGTGGACTTCAACTCCCAGAATTCCTCAGCCAGCTTTGCTGGCTGAGGAATTCTGGGAGTTGAAGTCCACAAGTCTTAAAGTTGCCAAGGTTGAGAACCCCTGATTTAAGGTATCTGAAGGGTTTTTTTTCCCCCTTTTAAATACAAAACCACAAATTGGCAATGCAGGAGAAATACGAAATTCACTCAAAATTCTCTCCTTGAACTTCCTTATTGATACCAACAATAAGAAGAAAAGCCCCTGCTTTTTAAAAATACCTGCATTGGCATTGCATTGATCTGCTATCGAATACGTGATGCAACCCAATCATCTGATTTGCTAAAAAAAAATTTAAAAAAAAATAAATCTGTTTTGGAAAAAAGCAGGCTGGGCTCACGTAAGGAAAAAATAAATAAAGACCAAATGACTTATTGAACGATCTGATCTTGCTCTTTCTCTTTCTCCTCCAGACGAAACTGATATTAGAAATTGGCGTTTTCCGAAACCGCATGTTCTTGTATTCGGTGCTGGGATCTATTTTGGGTCAAATGGCCGTAATCTACATCCCTCCGCTGCAAAAGATCTTCCAGACAGAGAATCTAGGCCCGTTGGGTAAGTCTCAGAGCTACCCTTTCGAAGGAGCATTTCAATCTTTCTAAATAAAAAAAGTTTTACGCTCTCGGTTATAAATGCCGGCGCCCTAATAACAGTCTGCAAAATTCAGCTCGTGAACATCAGGAATGGAAGGAAGGAAGGAAGGAAGGAAGGAAGGAAGGAAGGAAGGAAGGAAGGAAGGAAGGAAGGAAGGAAGGAAGGAAGGAAGGAAGGAAGGAAGGAAGGAAGGAAGGAAGCTCATTTTCAAAACTGTACATCTTTTCAACAAGTCGAAATGGCCACCTTCCAAAAAACGTTAAGCATGAAAATTACAAGGTTCGGGGGGGGGGACATATCTCTTCCTCTGGGAAAAAAAAACTCACCGCCAACCCTTCCATTTTCATGTCTTGATGGCTCCCATTAACTGTGAGAAAATAGTCCTTCAAAATGCAATTCCCATGGAACAGGGAGATGATTCTCAGGGGCTAACCCATGCCCCCCCCTGGTGTTTTGCTCTCCATGTTTAGTAACCCTTTCATTTCCTTCTCTTGACAGACCTGTTGTTCCTCGCCGCCCTCGCGTCTTCGGTCTTCATCTTCTCGGAACTGGTCAAAACGTGCGAGAAATACTGTTGCAGGTCCAAGGCAGATCACAAGCCACTGGAAATGGTCTGATGGAACAGAGGGGCGCAAGGGAAAAGACCCTGGGGTGTGGGGCAAAGAGACACTGCCAAAGGAACGGTCAAATAAGAGACAGCGTAGCCCCCAACTGGACTGGGAAAGGTGTTCACAGACACCCTGCCTCGTTTCTTGGGCTGTAAAGGAGGCGGATGAAGATCTGTATGTTCAGGCTTGCAATGCAGCCTCACAACAAAGTGGAAATAGCTCATCGGATCATGGCTCCTATCTGGTTAACCTGGCATGGCTGGAACCTTGCCCTCAAATTGGTTTCAAGAGAACGGTTGGCTTCTACAATGCTACAGTGCTACCTTGGGACTATTTGCGCCTCTTCTACATGTCTGATCGCCCCCAACTCTACCACAGACCGATCCATTGTTGTTGTTTTTAACCATCCGGTCCTGCAGAAATGATGCCTGGATTCTATCTAGTCATCCGACAATTTGTGTCCCCCCCCCACTTCAAAATTGAAGAATTGCCTGCCTTTATTTATTTTAAGATGTAATAAAAACACTTCTTAATAAAGTCTGCCTTGGTGTCTTCTGGGATGGGGGTCAATGGGATATTGCGATTTTGGTGTTCAATTAGGATTTTAAAAAAAAACAGTGGCTGGATTCACACATTAACAGTCTGCTTTTTTTGATGCTCCACAAAGCTGGAAATTCACAGCCAACATTTGTCCAGTCTCTAAAAAAAAGACATCCTGAATCTGATCCAATTGTTTATATTGCTGTGATTAATTCAGATATGAAATCCTGATTTCCAAATATGGCACTTCAACAAACCCAAAATACGTTTTTATGCAGCATTTAAATTTTCCCAATGAAATACGGATCAATTTGCATGGAAGACGTTGAGTTGTGAGAATTCTGAGTGAACTGGGATCCCTCCAAGGAATATTTTTCTACCAGTAATCTGGAAGTCCCCTTGGGTGGGCCCCCTGGAGCCCAAAATAAATGTGAATAATGTGAAAAGAAGAAAAAGGTCCTGAATTTAGTACAATACACACCCAATCCCTGGAAAAGAAAACCTTGAAGATCATACATCCAAAGTTCGTAAAGACACCAATTGTTATTTAACGGAATCTCATCACATTTAAAAGATGGGGCAAAGGATACCGACGTGTGGAAAATAGAAAGCTCGGAAGGTGTTCCAGCAAAATCCTGGTCAGACTTGGTGGAAAAAAAATATTTGAGATGAGATCTTAATTGTCTCCTTCTTCATCTTCAGGTGGTTCCCGAAACCCATCACTCTGGCGGCTTTTCCCCATCATCTCTAGCAAAGCTTGGGCCTCGGGATCGGTGTCTAAGATGCTCTTCTGCCCTTTTCCCTAAAGCCAAACCCAGAAGAGAAATTGAGAAAAAACCCGACACAACCACAGTCGAGGGTGGGCAGATCTGGGCTGCACCCCACTCTGAGTGATTGTGTTTGTTCCTGAAACTTCAGCTAAGGAAGTTGGGTGGATTCCTTGTTCGTCCTACCACTTGGCACACATGGAAAGGTTTTGCTTTGACCTAATCAGTGAAACAGGTTAGGTCAGATGAGAGAGCTGCAGAAAGCAAATTTATGTTAGTTTGCCAGAAAGCAAATTTATGTTAGTTTCTGACTGGTACAGTAAGTCTCTTGAAGCTGGGCCATCGCGGGGGAGGAAGGAATCAAAGAGCACTGGGTTTTTTTTCCAAGTTGTTCAAAAGAAAGAGAAAATACAACTGCTAAGCCAAAGATCAATATATACACAGCCACCCACTTGTGTTAAGATCTTAGAAACCGAATTCTTGAGAATTTAAGAGTCAATGTCCTGTATTAACCCATTTGCCTTGCTAGGAGTGACGCTGCATGGATGGAATATGCATTGAATAAGCACAATACTAAGCCCAGGTTAGCAAAACACCTCAACAGGCTACGGGCAAGCAAGTCAACCCTGTGCTGATTGAAGCTGATGGGCTGGTTCACCCCATGAGCCAAGGGCTAAATAAACCCAATACATTAGACCACAAAGTACCCTTTCACATTGATTGATTGATTGATTGATTGATTGATTGATTGATTGACTGGTTTATAAAATGTATAGGCCTCCCATCTTACCTCAGGGTAATCCTGGGCAGCTTACAACCAAAAGCTTTAATTGAAGTTGATGCCTGTGGTGCCAAGTTAGGAGGCAGCTAAACAGGGCTGGACCTGGTTAGTAGGTAAATAGGAAACCACCAAGAAATCCCAGGCCTTTTCAATCCACTCTGATAAATCCTCCTTGTTCTTGCTCAAATGGTATTCCCTAATCTAGGAAAGCAAAGGGTTTGCATATTCAAGAGTTGCTTTCGTCCTGGAAAAGGCCAGTCGGAGCTTACATCCTCGTGGCAACTGCAACCACCTGCCAAACAGGCCCGGGTTGAAGTCAGACATGCTTAAGGAGGCCTCTCTGATTCCCCACTTCCTCCATTCCCTGTCAATCATTCTGTCTTGTGTTCACCCTGTTTCTCTCCCATGGGCCGCTCAGAGACACCAAGCACACCCCAGAGCCCCCAAGACCTATCCCCTTCTTCTCTTCCTAACATGGTCATGTGTTTGGTTGACTTCCATGCAGCCCATCCTGAGGGCCTTTCCCATCTTCTGCTGCAGGACCCTTTCAGCCTCTCCCCAGGGGCAAACGAGAAGCCCAAACTTCTGACTCGTGGATTTCAAACCCTACTTTGGGGCAGGTAACTCTTGGCCCAACAGGAAGTTTCTATCAGCATCTAAGGTGGCTTTGCTTGGAACGGCAAGACTTACATTTTTGGCTTCAGGGAAGTCTCCCACGGCCCACACCTCCATGGAATCCAGCAGGAAGTTCTCCTTGGCCGACAGCTGAGGGCTGTTGTAGGTGGTGCACCGGGGCTTGGCTTTGCTGTGGCCTTTCCCATAGTTACTGTCCACCCAGAGGCCAAAGTATTCATGTTGCCCTCCCATGCCCTGGAAGGAAAAGGAACAGCCTAGTGTAAAGACTACAGACATGCCTGTGTTGGTGTAAGAAAAGGTTGGAGAATGCAAGAATGAGCCTCCAATCCACGGGGACACCTGCAGGACCAATTAGAGAGGTGTGAAAAGTGGTCCTAAGTCCCTGTTTTTTTCAGAGCTGTTGTAACGCCGGTTGCCGAATGAAATGTTATAACTTGAGGACAACCTATAATCTATTTTTTCTTTTTTTAAAAAAAAGAGCTAAGCACAAAAGCCCTCTCCTGTGGCTGGATGCCCTTCGAAAATGATTGGGAAGAAGCACTTTGGACCTCCGCTACTCAGTAAAGCAGCCTGGCCTGTCTGGGAGTCACATCTGATTTTTGTGGAAGTTAGGGCACCTTGTTCTCACACTGGCAAGGGTGCTGAAGGTCAGAGCCATTTGGGCAAAGTTCAAAATGAACCTTTTGATTCAGGGCTCTGTCTCCAACCTTGGCCACTCTGTGGACTTCGACTCCCAGAATTCCTCAGCCAGCATGGCTAGCTGAGGAATTCTGGGAATTGAAGCCCACAAGTTGTAAAGTCGCCACGGTTGAAGACCTCTGTTTTGACGCCGTTTCAAAGCATGCGTAGCTGCGCAAGCCATCGTGGATAAAGCCTTGGGGGGGGGGGTGCCACAGCAAACCGGAATGGACCACCGTTTGTTACTCACAAGTCCGTTCGGCATGGTCTGCTGCCCATGGTTGAGGTACATGTAATGGTTATTGTAGCCACTGTAGGGGAACACGGCAAGCGAGGGCGAAAGGGAAAACAAAAAACACGTGTTGTTTCCTGTAAATGAGAAAGGAAGGAAGGGTTAGGGACCAGAGAGAGGAAAGCAGCGAGATTCATCCCAGCAGAACCCTAACTGGAAAAAGTTAAGCTGCTAGTCCTCATTCATTTCCCTTTTTTTTTTTCTCCTAATCTGGGGGACGGGGATCATACACTAAGAGAAGACTGCCACCTAGTGGATAGCGAGAGCCATCACACTCTTTGTATGCATGTGTATTATCTACCACTACGGTAAAACTCTCATTGTGAGCTGACTGTTTGTCTAGTTTGTGCCCTCAAGAGACCCCAAAGGTGCATCAACATACTTAATCAACATATTTAAAATCCACTTAAAGGATGCAATGAAATGGCTGGGGAAATTATTTTATGTGGTCTAATTTAGGCATAGTTCTGCAGACCGCGGGGGGGGGCAACTTTCTTTCCTCTCACCTTGAATTTCAAAGACCTCACCTTGAATTTCAAGGCCCTCACCTTGAAACTGGGGCTTCACTTCCCAGGAGCAAGAGGCAAACCCACCAAAGATGTAGCCGTTGGTATCCTTCAGGACCAGAAGGCAGGGGCCTCTGTTGACAATATGGCCACACAACTGCGTAAAGCTCTCCCCGTGAACCCAGGAGGCGAAGAGCAGCTGCCACTGATCCCGAAGTTCAGAAGGCAGGTGGGCATTAAGGTAGATGATGTAAGGGATGCCCAGGAGGCTGATGAAGGGCATCCCTTGCAGGCCTCTGCATTCTGGCAGCAGATGGAGGATCTCGTTGTCTTCATCGGAGAGAGGCTGGAGGAGGAGCAGGCCCTGCTGAAGCACCACCTTGAGGAAGGTGGAGATCTGTGGGACTCGGAAAAGCCAATCTTCAATGCTGTTTTGGTCACAGGTGGCATCCAGGACAGAGGCTCCCTCCATCTTCTTCCCCTCTGAAGCAAGAAACGTAGGTTTGGCCAGGGCCAAGTCAGAATTTGGCAAGAGGGAGCCTACACACACCACACACAACCCCAAATTATTAGGCTTTCCTCAACTTCGGCAACTTCAGCTCCCAGAATTCCCCAGCCTCAGAGTGGACTTGACGTAAGGCCATAATGGACCCTGGAATTTCCATCGTTAAGTCAGTTGTAAATTGAGGTACCCCACGTGACTCACCTGATTTTGCACTTTTTCTTTTTTGGGGTGCAAAGTGAACACAGCGGTCGTGAAGCGAACATCTGTTCTTTGTTCCTTCAGGTGTTTTTTTGGGGGGGGGTTGGTTTTTTTGCCAGAAAACTGGTGGTAAAGACTTAAAAGAGACAAAATGTTTCCTAAAAACCACAGGGGTGGTTGGGTGTGCTGCCGCTGAAACTCCAGAACTGGGTTGTAAATATCTTCGGATGTCATAACCACTTAACAACAGTGACCCCCCCCAAAAAAAGGTTGTAAAATGGGACAAAATTCACTTAACTATCCTGTTTAGCAGCGGAAATGTTGGGCTCATAAGTCGAGGGATGTAAGTCAGAAAACTGTGAGAAACGACGTTTGATACTGGCTCTTTCAGACTTCCTATGAAAGCCTTTTTTGTTCGTTCTTGTTTTGTGTCGCCCACATCACACTCACCTGCAGATCTCAGCTCAGAGACCAGCTGAGTAGCCAAGGCTTTTACGCTGGTGAGGGAGTTATTCAGCTTCTTTGGCTGCCACCCTTTCAGCAACTTCCTGTAGTTTAGCACGTGAACCACAGAGCTGACCAAGGTCCCTGCAAACTTCAAGGAAATAAGGAGGGTTTTTAAAGGCGTTGGATGGTTTGCTTCCGAAAAGAAATCCTCTCAGAAGGAGAGCAAACGGCTTATCTGAAAGGACAATGGTGACTTTCTGACCTTTTTTTAACCTTCATATAACACTTTGCGTGCTGTATTGTCCACATACTTTACACCAGCTCTACATTTGTGTCGGTATGTATAATGTGCTTTATTAGCAGTGCGTTATCGATGACGGCATGAGAAGAGGCCGTATGCTGAATGAAGAAATAAATCTCACCTTTCCCCTGAATGCAAACAAGGTGTTGGTCGACTTACCTCTAGGATTTGGCTGCCCTTGACGGTCGTCTGAGCATCTGAGACCATCTTCAGGACAATCCCACACTTCTCCTTGGCGTTGCCTTTGAAGAGGGTGGATGTAAAGATCACAAACTGCTCCTTGGCCAGCCACCTGCTGGGCTCTCGGGACTGGGGGGTCTCCTGGATGCTTCTCATCCCATTGTACAGCCTCGTAACCATGGATGGAGGCAGAGAGTCTTTGACGTAGGCCTGGGAAAAGTGCCAAAGGCAGTGATGGCGGACCTTTGAGAGACCGAGTGCTCAAACTGCAACCCAAAACCCACTTATGCATCGTCGGGTGCCGGGTGGGTGTGGCCCATTGGCTGGGCGTGGCCCATTGGCTGGGCGTGGCTGCGGTGGTAACGGCAGACTGGGTGAGACTAAAAAGTTCAATCAATCAATTCCAACTTTGCAAGATCTTGTTTTTTCCCGTGAGAAGTTGAAATTGACTCATTGACTGAACCTTTTTTTTTTTTTTGCACACGGTGGCGGAGGCCTAAAGTGAAAAGGTTTTATAAAACCCAGCAGAAGGCCTAGGACTGGGGCGATGGTGCGTGTGCCCACAGAGAGGGCTCTGTGTGTCACCTGTGGCACCCGTGCCACAGGTTCGCCACCACTGACCAAAGGCATCAAGGGAAATACACCCAGTCCTCGATGCTTCGTTTAGTGGCCGCTCAAAGTTACAACGGCACTGAAAAAAGGGGACTTATGGCCGCTTCTCACACTTGCGACCGCTGCAGCCTCCCCAGGGTCAAAATCCAGATGCTTGGCCACTGGCTCCTATTTATGAGGGTCACACGGTCCTGGATTGTCACGTGATCCTATTTTGCGACCGTTTGACAAGCAAAGTCAGTGGGGGAAGCCGGATTCACTTAATTTAACTAATTTAACAACTGCCGGTGGCTCCGCCGGCGTCGCTAGAGTCTCCTCTGTGAGGCTCCCTTCCCTGGGTTTGTAAAGCCGCAAAAAATAGCGAACATCAGCTGTTTTTTGCGGTGAAAAATCCCTCTTCGGGCAAAGAAGAGGTGTAGAGCATCGGGAGTAAAGGGTTGAGCTCCTCTAATATCCCTGGAAAAAGCTTTCAGGGATCAAGAGTGAGAGCTCCCCATAACTCCTGAAGACGCTCCTGCTCAGAGACGCTTCTGTCATCAGACAGAAAAAGACGCCGCGACCGCCTCTGCTTTTAAAAAATAGAACACAAGAGAGACTGTTTGCAGACTGAGTGAATACAGGAGTTTTTATTGGATTGCAAGTATTTTTTATTGTTTTTCTGGCTATATATTTCTAACTGTTACATTCAACATAATGCATTCAAGATGGCGTATAAGGAAAGTGCTTGAAAGTGAAAGTGAATTCTCCATTTTTTTTTCTTCTTTGTTCTCGTAAGCGAAGCTAGAGAGACGGTTGTAGAAATTGGATTAAAGCCAGAGCGATTGTTTTAAAATTTAAAATGGAGTGGAATTTACGTTTTAATGTCAAACCTATTTTGGATCGCATTGATGAATTTAAAGAAGAAATGATTGCAATATTGAAAGAGACTAATACAGAAATATTAAAATCAATTAGATTCTTTTTTCCAAATGAAATTGATTTGCAACCGACTGTTGAACATTTTATACAACAATCCAAACAAGAAGAAGACAGTATTGAGAATAAAGAGAATAACGGGAAATGGATCTTGCTTGATAAACAGTTCATTTACAGAGTGGAGGAAGAGGATTTGTTTCAAGACAGGAGGGGATGGCTATCCCTCTCAGACAAGCAGCAAGAAGAAGATTTAACTGAGAAAAAAGAGAAATTGATCCAGTTTAAGAAGCAATCTATCTATGGTGCTGAGGACCAGGAAAAGCAAAGACAGAAATTTGAAATGTTACCTCAACGAAAGTCTATGGTTAAGAGAAACAGAGGACTAATGCAAAGGTTAAGATGGTTTATATGGATTCAAATGATATTGCAAGTAAAAAAGAGAGACTTATTATTTGGAAGGGAGGCCTCGTTATGGAGATTTACCTGGCAGAAGAAAAAACCAAGAGTACGATTGAAGAAGTGAAATTTAAAATTGTATGCAAGGAATTATGGGTAATTCAAAACTATGGACTGACTCAAGGACTAAGATTATGAGTAATATAGGTTTGACATTAGATTGATTGATTGATGGGATAGATAAGCATTATGTGATTTGATAAGGTTGAAGGAATCTAAGTTAGAAATGGATTAAATAGATTGTATTTGTTATTTAGGTTTATTTGACATATGAGAAAGCCCAGAAGTCGAATGAAGAAGTGAAATTTAAAATTAAGTGTAAGGAATTAAGGCCAATCTAAGATTATGGGCTGAATTAAGGACCAAGTTTATGAGTAAGATGTAAGAGAGGTTGTTTAGATACTAAATTGATTAAGAATATATTTTTTTTTGAATTGAGGGGTTTATTGATATTATTTGTTTTTTATTTTTATTTTTTTAAAAAAAGATGATTTATTTATTTGATGTTTATTGGTTTGAAATGATTGTCTAGAATGTTAAAAGAAACTGATTATTGGAAGATATATACTAAACTTGATTGTTTGGGTGATTCTACATAACCTCTCAATGAATTGAAGTGATGGGTTGATTGCTAGATTGATGGTTTAGATATGTAAATGAAAATTAATACTCTTAACAAGATGATTTGTCTGTTTTGTTTAGTGGATTGAAATGATTTAAGGTTTGATATTAGATGGACTGATTGAGGGATTAGATATGTATTAGAATTGATAAGGTTGAATAAATGTTAAGTAGAGATTGTATTTAGTATATAGTTTAAAATTCTTGTTAGGATTATATAATAACTTTGTTTGAAGTAGTGGGTTTTCATTTGTTTTACCCTGTACTCACTCTGGGAAGTCAGGGGGGGGGTAGGGAGGGTTTATAATTTTATATACTATGTTTTCTCAACTGCAATTGGGGTTGATGCAAGAATATGTAATTATTGTTATTAAGGGGTTGCTCGGGTGGCCTCTGGGCACCACATCTGATGGAAAGAGGAAGGAGGAGTGAAGGCTGATGTAAGTAGAAAGTTGATAAGAAGGGGGATGAGTAGGGATAGTTGGGTGGAGTAGAAGGAGGGAGATAGAGAAGGAGGGAGGAGAGTAGGTAGTTAGTTGGTAAGTGAGGGGGGAAGGTTAGGGTTAGGGGCATGTGGTGGTGGGGGTACCGAGCAGTAATGTTAATTGTTTGGTAAATGTGGTCTATGATTATTTTCAGTTGAGTTATTATTATTAGATGTATTGAAATAAGTACTTATGTTTTGTTTATGGATGATTTTGAAATATGTATCTATGTTGTGATTATGTTTATTGTTTATATTAACACTATGATTTGATTTGAGCATTTTTCTTTTTCTGTTAAAAATTAAAAAACCAATAAAAAAAACTGCCGGGATTCCTTTCACGGCTGCATGAAGAAAGGTCGTAAAATGGGGCAAAATTTACTTCACAATGGTCTCGTTTAGCCACAGAAATGTTGGGTTTAATGGTGGCCATTAAGAAGCATCAGATGAACCAGAGCCTAGAACAGCTCCTCTGACGTGGGCCAGAAGCCAAGTCACAGCCCTACCTACCTCACAGAATTGTTGTTGTCAGAAGAAAAGAGGAGGAGAAAGGAGCATTATGATGCTGCCGCCTTGAGTCACTTATAAGGTAATAAAGGCAAGGTTAAAAAAAAAAATCTAATAAATAAACAAATTACAGGTAATCCTCGACTTACGACTGTAAGGGAGCCTGCCCACTGCTCACTTACCTTGAGTGCTTCAAGGCTCACCCTGGTCTGTGCCTTTTTCCCCATCTTTACGACGGCGGCGTCCTCCGCTCCAGATAAGGCGCTGAAAACGCCGTCGATGTCGGCCACTTCATCAGAAAGAAACCTGGAGAGGTGTTTCTGGTAAGAGCTGTTGCTTTCCACGTTGCCCATTTTCCTTCAGCCGGCGGTGAAATCCTGCCAGAAATCGGGAAAATAAAAAAAAATAAAAATAAGGAGAGGCAAGTGAGCAAAACGACAGCCAGCTCGGAGGGACGGTGAGGGCATGGAGGGAATCAAGCAGAGGGAGAAAGCAGTGGGTTGCAGAGGGACTCCGAGATGGCCTTGAGAGAGGTATTCAGTAGCCTTTAGGTCAACACCAGACTAGTCTGCAAAGGGAAGAGGAAGTAAAGAAGAAAAGTGGAGATTGCTTTGCCCTGAGGAGGAGAAGGGAGGGGAGAGAGAAACTCGGTCAGGCTTTCAGGAGTCGAGTTTAATGAAGAGAAGGACCAGGGGGGACATGATAGCAGTGTCCCAATATCTCAGGGGCTGCCCCGAAGAAGAGGGAGTCAAGCTGTTCTCCAAATAACCAGAAGGCTGGACAAGAAGCAATGGATGGAAACTAACCAAGGAGAGAAGCAACCTAGAACTAAGGAGAAACTTCCTGACAGTGAGAACAATTAATCAGTGGAACAACCTGCCTCCAGAAGTTGTGAGTGCTCCAATATTGGAAGTTTTCAAGAAGAGACTGGACAACTATTTACCTGAAATGGTACAGGGTCTCCTGCCTGAGCAGAGGGTTGGACTAGAACAGTGGTTCTCAACCTTGGGGTCGCGACCCTATTTGGGGTCGCGAGACCATTTTGCGGGGGTCGCTGGGCACCGCCGGCCGCCATTTTGTTTTTTTATTTTTATTTTTTTTAATTTTTTTAAAAAAAATTTTTATTTTTTTATTTTTTTTGGCGCGCGCGTGCTGCACATGCTCAGATCCACCCGTCGCGCCGAAAAAAAAAAATTAAAAAAAAATTAAAAAAAATTAAAAAAAATTAAAAAAAAATAAAATAAAATAAAAACAAAATGGCGGACCGCAATGGGTGGATCCGTGCATGCGCGGTGTGTGCGATGGGCCGATCCGCACAGGCACAGATCCGCCCGTCGCGGCCGCCATTTTTTTTTATTATTATTTTTTAAAAAATTTTTAAATAAATAAAACAAAATGGCAGCCCGCAACGGGCGGATGTGCGCATGCGTGGCGCGTGCGACGGGCCAATCTGCGCATGCGCAGATCCGCTCGTCACGGCCGCCATTTTTTTTTTATTTTTTTTAATTTTTTTAAAAAAAAAACTTTAAAAAACCCAAAATGGCGGCCTGCGATGGGCGGATGCGCGCATGCGTGGCGCGTGCGACGGGCCGATCCGCGCATGCGCAGATCTGCCCGTCTCGGCCGCCATTTTGTTTTTATTTTTATTTTTAAAAAAAATGTAAAAAAAAATTTTTTGCTCGCGCGCGCACACACGCACACCCTCGGGTCGGGGTCGCGGCGCGCATGGGCGGGGCAAGTGGGGTCTCAACCTCAGAAAGGTTGAGAACCACTGGACTAGAAGACCTCCAAGGTCCCTTCCAGTTCTGTTATTCTGTTATGTTATAACTGATATTAAACCCTGCAAAAACAACAACTACGACAGGGAGTCCTTGTGCAACCCGTTTCCTTGACCTGAGCTACCTCAAAGGGCCGAATGAGAAATCGGAGGAAGAGGAAGAGGAGAAAAGGATGTTACAAAATGCAGAGGCTTCTCAAAAGCTTCTTCTCTGCAAACCCCGACACAGCCAGAAAGCCATAAAAACAGGAAAAAGCTGGTAAAGTCCTACGGGAGAGGGGCGGTATAGAAATTTAATAAATAAATTTAATAAATAAATTCAAGAGCTGCTTCGGCACAGGTGGTCCTTGACTGGCAAGCCAAAACTGGGACCAGAACTTTCCTGGCTAAGCAAGCAGGTTGTTAAGTGAATCGCGGGCCATTTGTATAACCTGCTAAGTGAAACTGTTAAGCTGCTGAGCGAATCACAGGGTCATTGAGCGAATTTCTTCCACTGACTTTGCTTGTTGGAGCGGGAAGGTCGTAAAAGGGGACCGTCTTGACCCCGGGACGCTGCAACGGTCTGCTGTTTGTCACAAAAGGGAAATTATAGCTTGTCCTCGACTGAACAGTTCATTTAGTGACCGTTCAAAGTTACAACGGCCCTGGAAAAACTGACTTGAGACCATCTTTCACGGTTTGGTAACTGGTTCATACTTATGATGGTCCCAGTGTGTCCCAGGGTCACGTGATCCCTTTTTGTGACCTCCTGATGGGCAAAGTCAATGGGGGAAGAAGCCGGATTCACTTAACAACCAGATTGCTAACTTAACAACTGTGGTGATTCCCTGAACAGCTGTGGCAGAAAAGATCGTAAAATGAAGCAAAACCCACTTGGCAAATTCTCAGTTCGCTGACATCTTTGTGGCCATAAGTCAAGGACTGCTTGTCTGCTGCAGCGGAGGTGAGCAACTGTAGCCCCTTTACAACTTGTGGGCTTCAACTCCCAGAAACCCTGAGCCAGCCCTGCATTTGCTGGAGCAGTCAAGGGAGATGCCAAACTGGTCCTCTGCTTGCAGAAAGTTCCTTGTTCGACTCAAGGCAGTTCTAAGTTCTGGAGAGGCTTGAAGCCAACCACAAGTCCCAACGTCCTTGGCCATCTCAATTGAGGTTCCTGGAAATGGCAGATCATTTAACTTTCAGCTCCGGGCACTGCAAGCAGAATTCTGGGAGTTGAAGTCCACAGATCATGAAGGGATCATAGTTGCCCATCCCTGTTCTGCATACATCTTCCTTTTGAAGTGGCTGGTCTTCACTTTCATGAAGGCCAGGAAACTTTTGCAATGCAGCAGCTGGACGCGTGCATCACTGCCACTAGCTTGTGTGTCTTGTTTTTCTCCTTTTGAAAGAAAGAAAAAAAAAACCTTCTCTTTTCTCTCTCAGCGGAAAGAGCGGGAGAGGAAGAAAAAAAATCAAGCATGGAACATGAATTTTTTTTTTAATTAAACAAGCTCCAGTGACAGATATACACCTTTTAAACCCTCAAAGTTTCCCAAGGATTAATTATTCAACAGCCAAAAATCATGTCAAAGAAACACCACAGGAGAAATATCAGGAATAATAAAAACATTATCACGCACAATGAATGCTGCCTATCTCTGCTTAGCATAATGAAGTTAAATTCCTGACAGCTTTCCAGAGACAAGAAGGCATTTACCTCCTTTTTAAAAATAAGAGAAGAGCCTTCACAAGGCAAATTGCTTTTCCTTCTTTTCTCAGTGTGACTCAAGTCAAGATTTTCCCAGAATATGCAGGAATTTAACCGTTGAAATATGGCTCCTTTATTTTCTCATCTCTTCAAACAAGCACGTCTTGGCCGGTGGTAGCCTGATGTTCATGGACCAGGAACCTAGTAAAGAAAGAAAAAACAGTCTTTCTAAGCACATCACAAGCCACCAGGTTTAGCTTTCTGATTTCAGCAGTGTACAAATAGCTGCTATTGTTCAAACAATTTATGCTTCTCCTTGGTGGCTGCACCAATTTTTTAAACAGATGTAGAACTGAAAGGTAGCATCTGAGAGGCAGAGAAAGCAGACATGAGAGCAGAAGTTGTTAAACTTGGCAACTTTTAAGATGGGTGGGTTCCAATGTATTTATGAGGGTGGTGACATCCTGGGGATCATGTGATCACCTTTTGCAGCCGGTTTTCAATAAGCAAGGTCAATGGATTTGCTTAATGACAGCACAATTCACTTAACCATGGCCAAAAAAAAAATCATAAAATCAGATGCAATTCCCTTGCTATCTATCCTCTGTCTATATCTAACTACATTTATATGCACATATACCAGGGGTTCTCAACCTTGGCAACTTTAAGATTTGTGGATTTCAACTCCCAGAATTCCTCAGCCAGCAAAGCTGGCTGAGGAATTCTGGGAGTTGAAGTCCACAAGTCTTAAAGTTGCCAAGGTTGAGAACCCCTGACATATACAAACATGAAAAAAACACCATCTTTTGAGCTGCAAAGTCCAGCTTCTCCACGCCCCTGATGAAGGGAATTGCAATATATACAAAAATAAATATAAATATTTGGCTTGAACTCGGGATTATAAGGCACTAGATGCAAAAAAAAAAAACATTTTTAAGAGAAAGAGGGCTGCCCAACGCCTCCAAACCTTTGGCTCCCACAGACCAACCCAGCTTTCCTGCAAAAAGAAATGTTACGTTTACATTTTTTTAAAAAATCATTTTTCTTCCCTGTTTTATTGCAACCCAGAGTCTCCCCGCAGCAAGAGGGGCAGCCCCTGAATTTAACACATAAAATAAAATCTGCCAAAAAAAGAGCACAAAGGGAGAGAAAGTCGGCGGGGGGGCGGCAGGGGCAGCCTTAAGCAAGCAGTCCAAAGTGCAAAAGGAAGGGCAGGAAAAGTTGGCTGATTTGCCCAGCGCTTGGGCAAGGAATGCAACTGCTCTCTGTCTCAGGCTGGCCTACCTTGCAAGGTTATTGTGCAAAGGAAAAAAAAGGGGGGGAAGAGGTGGAAGTTTCCTTTTTTACCAAAAACATTCAAAAAGAACATACCTGTTTGGTCCAAGCAAGCCCGGAGAACTTGGAAAGGGAAATGAGAAAGTGAAAAAAAGAAAATAAGGCTCCTCCCCTTTATATTCATGACATATTAATATGCATGAGGCTCATGAATATCAATGAGGGCCACCCACCATGCCTCGCGCCGCGCATGGATAATAATGGCGGCACCGTGCGGACTCCGCCCCCTCCGTCAAGGCCGCGACTTCGCGGCAGCCGCCGCCTCGCTTCGTATCGGCGGTGCCGGAGGGATTCCCCCGCCGCTCGATTTCCCTCAGCGGCCTCGCCGCGGCGCCGCCCCGGCCGCCGCCCTCAGCTCTGAGCAGCCCCCGGCTGCGGCTCCGCCCTCGGCCCGCTTGAGCAACAGAGCACTCAGCCAATAGGAGCGTCGGAGGACCTGGGAGGCCGGTTCTGAAGGTGACGTCACCGCCTCCGTCAGCTATACGGCTTAGAGAGCCTCAGAAGCAGAGTCCGCGTGCTGCATATGTGCCATTCTAGCCATCAGTAGCTCTGTGCTAAGAAACCCTCCTGGGAGCTTTGCGCAGTCATGCCGGAAGTGAAGGGCCAAGGGGTTTTGACTTTCTACTTTTGTGCTCTACGGTGTGGAGGTTTAGGAGAGACGTTCCTAAGCGGGCGCCCTCCTGTGGAAGGAGGGTCCTCTTCAGCGCCCGCCCAACTCGGCTGTCGCAGCCAATGAAAACTCTCCTACGGGAGAGACGGGCGAAAGCTTCAAAGGCGGGCGTTGGAATGATGAGTTCGAGTCCCAGTTGTTCCCAGAGGAAAGTCTTTTTAAAAACAAATAAATAAATTATATTTATATTTATAAGAAAGATATTTTATTTATTTTATTTTTCCTGGAGGTTTTTAATGCTATGCCTGTCCATCCAGATCATACCTGACTTTCTGCTGCTACAGCAATGCATGCCATTAGGAGAGCTGGTTGCAAAAGACAAACTGCATTTTAATGACACTCTTCCAGCTGGTTGGACTACCAATGCAAAACAAAAAACAAAAAAAACCCCAAGCCCTTCAAAATGGAGTGATTAGGCTTTGCCATCAGCTGTTGCCTTTTCCATATCAGCCTCCCCCGCCTTTATCAACCCTCCAGGGTGGCAGCTTGGCTGGGTGTGAATACAATTGCCCAAGATGGAGCCACCCGCCTTGTGCTTTTTGGGCTGATGCCCACACGATGGCAGTGGGATGTTTATTAACGCACAACTTGTTCCAGAAGAAAAACCAGCCTTTTCATTGTGTGCCCAGCTGTTCAGAGGGGATGAAAGGAACATTGTGCAACAAACAAGCAGCCTTGCGCTGTTTCCCCTCTTGAGTGCCACATTGATCGCCTTGAAGAAGCGATTTCTGCAGTCAAAATCATCGCCTTCCACATTTTTCATTGTTGTGCAATGTCACAAAGATCTGGGCTGTGTTTCTGTGTGATGCAATTGATGCCAAGGAGAACACTGGATTTATATCACAATCCCTTTTGACTCGGCCTCAAAAGAAGTGCAGCTTGAGTTGGGTGGGGAAATCAGATCAGAACTAGCAAGTTTTTCCTGAACCTACTTTTTCCACCCCTTGGGAAGAGATGTGATGAACTAAATTAGGAGCACTGCCTGCAACTGTAGTTGAAATACAAATACAAATCAGATATCCAGATTTACCAGATCTTCTGCATGCATTGCCCCTATATCTACCGGTATGTAGGACAGACAGGGAGGAAACTAACCATCAGTGTACAAGAACATGAGCGAGTGATCAGACGAGGAGACCAAAACTCATGTAAGGACCCACCTCAATTTTACATCTTAAGAAGACAGAACTCTTGGAATGTCTCTTCCAACAGGAATCTTCATTAAGAGAAACTGATTGCAGGCATGCTAGACATGATCTGGGGAATCCTCTCCCACCATTCAATGTTCTTCCGGGCGATTCAATCCATCAGCACGATCACTCATTCTCTCTTTTCCCAGATCCCAGGCATTGCATTCCCCCCCTTTTCCCTCACTGCCAGCAAAGGGGAGAACTTCAGAGGGAGTTGGATGAAAGGCGATGGCCTCATTGTTATGGTTAGTCCTCTCGAAGAACTTTGTAGTTAATGAAGGGAGTGAGAGTCATAAAACACCCCATGCTTACCCTCCTCCCCTTCCATAGTATGACAGAATCCAGAAGAGAGTAAGAATTGGTTTTATATCAGAGTAGGGAGATAGAAATGAAATATAATTGGATTCTGACAGGTAGCCTCACATTGCAATGAACAAAGTCATGCATTCCATTTTGCAGCTGTTAAGATTGTTGGCTGAGCAGGGACAAAAATAGCCAGAGAAGCAATTGAAGCCTGGGAAACAGGCCCTTTGACAGTTAATGGGAGTGTTGATTTACCACCAGCTTATCAGGTATTTAAGCGCTAAGGAGGCAACAGCACAAGAAACAACGATCAACTGGCCATCAACACCCCAGTCAACAACTAAAAGCCACATACAACCAGACACCACATAAATACTACGCATAGAACAACCCAGTGCACACATCCTGGAGACTGGGAAGTTCCCGGAAGATGGCCCCCAGCATGAGTCCAGAAGCTCAGAAGAACCGTTGGTTCCAGTGACCGACTCAGATTGGATCCCCCCATAGCCAGATTGTCAGATCCCAGAAGCTACTTATGAATTCATACATATCCCCTAAGACAGATAGTCCTCAACTTAACAACCATAATTCAACCCACAGTTTTGGTCATCTTTTGTGATGGTCATAAAAACGGATCGGGTGACTGTGACCAATTTTACGAGCTTTTAAGTGGCAGTCATTAAGCGACATCATGATCATAAACTGAACCCTGTGATTGTTTAACAAACCTACTATTTACTATGGTATTTGTCTGTTTTTCCAAAACCAGAACTAAATACTTTCAGGAGGGGGGGAAATTGCAATTACCTAACCAAGGGATTCTACAAACAGCAGTAAATGTGAGCTGTTTCTGGGCACTCAAAAATGTGGTTATGTGAACGGGGAGATGGGGGGGGTGTTATGTGTGAATGTTGGAACTTCAAATCTGGCTGGTGAGTCCCTTTTGCGGGGTCGTATAACATGAAACAGACACTTAATAATAGTCTCAAAAATAATGTTGCAAAATCAACTCAGCCAGGTGGGTAACTGGCCTTTACAATTGTCGTGACTTATGACTGTAAGGGGCAGTCGTAAGTCAAGGACTATCTCTCCATGCACATTCTTTAAGAGGGGGGGGAACCTTCCTTATAAGGGAAAAAAGAATTGCATTGCACACCTGAGTCAAGAAAACGTAGCGATCCAAACCCACCCATCAGAAGCTGAGCCTTTCAGCTTCTGCCTCTAGCAATTTAAGTTCCTTGACCACCACCAGCGAAATAAATTTGACTCACCGGTAGATTTAGATTGCAGCAAAGCTTCTTAATTTACTAATGCTTTGTTTTTTGGGTTTTTTTTTTCCTTTCACCATAAAAGGCAAGCTTTCCCTCTGCTTGGCTCCCACTGGCCCACTTTGATCTGCACAGTCATCTTCCTGCGGTTTGGTTTTTGGCTCAGCCAAGGTTCCCTTTGACGGATGCCTTACCTGATTCGCTGACATTCCTTCTGCAAACGTGTTGACCATATATGGCTACGAAGCCTGAAGAAGAAGCTTTTGTTCTGAGCTGAATCAGAAGCTGGTCGTCCCCTGAAGCGTCAGCCGGTCCTGGGAAAAGAGATCTCGGGGGTTTTTCTTTTCCCCCACAGAATTACATTTGGCTTTGCTGACCAGCAAAAGGCCCACGTCTCAGCAATGCAGGGGCAGCCTTCCACCTTTCTCTTGGGGACCTTTGAACTCTCTTTAAACTGCTAAACAAAGGAGCGGCGTACAACAAGGGAGGAGAGAGAGGGAGGCATTGAGGGTGGGTGGATAGAAGTAGAGGTAGGGAGGAAGGAAGAGGGGGATGTGGTGGGGGGGTGCCGCCCGAGCAATACCCATAGTTATTTTAATTATTCTAGTTAAGTTTTTTTTCTTGTTTTGGAAAAAGTTCTAAACGATTGTATTCAGCTGAGTTGTTTTCAATTTGATTCTTTGTTATATTTATGATTATAAAATTAATAAATTTCTTTTTTAAAAAAAAATAAACTGCTAAACAAAGGGGAAGGGAATGCACCATTTTGAAATAGAAAACCTGATTGAAGCTGGAGTGTCGATTCCAAAACAAACATTTTGTCCACCCTGTAAATACATCCGGGCCGTTCTTGACTTTCCACCACGAAGTTGGGGAGGGCATGCGTGGACCTCCATCCAACGAAGAGGTCTGTAGGGCCGGTTGTAGATGGTCCTTAGCTTACGACAGCTGAGCACAACATTTCTGCCACTAAGTGAGACAGCTGTTAAGTGAATTTTGCCCCATTTTACCATCTTTCTTGCCAGCGCAGCGAAGTGATTCCCTGTTGACTTGGCTTGTTAGAAGGTCGCCAAAAGGGATCCCAGGACCCTGCCGGGATGCTGCAGCCATCATTAGTACGAGTCAGTTGCCAAGCGTTCAAATTTGGATCCCATGATTGTGGGGATGCTCCAGTGGTTTCAAGTGTGAAAATAAGTCACTTTTTCCAATGCTTGTTGTAACTTCCAACAATCACTAAACAAAGGGTTGTAAGTCAAGGACTATCTGGGACAATCCGCAGTGATGTCCACAGCAGTGTGTTGTCCATTGTGCAACCTGGAGGCTTCGTGTGTGAAACAGCCCTCGGTCTGAAGGAATGCAGTGTGTTGTCCACAGCGCAAGCTGGATGCTCCGTGTGTGAAACAGCCCTTGATCTCCTGAAGGAACAGAAGATTTTAGATCCAGAACTTCAGTTTTCCTAACGGAGTTATTAATGGCCAGCACTAAATGCATCTTCTAAGCCTATTAATTCATAGCACACCGCAGCGAAGGCTGAATCAATAGCAGATTGAAGGGGGGGGAATAAGAACCGAACAGGCCAGCTGCTTTAAATAACTCAGTGTTTTTGAGGGCTTTCCGCTGTTTAATCAGGGTCTGAAGCAAGCTGACGTCGTTCCCTTGGGGATGAAGTCAATGGATTGCACTTTCATTCTGACTGTTTGAACAGAAAAAGCAGAACCCAAATAGAGGCTAGATCTCTGCATGCAGGGAAGGCCCTTGACTTCATCTATAAGCTATAATGTAAACTTGGAGGGATTGGTACCCACTTCCCAATTTATCCATAATGCCAGAGCATTGCAGCTTAACCCCAGTGATGTTTTTTAAAAAGCAATGGACTTCCTTGGTATTTCCCCCCCCCCTTCAAAATGTTACACTTCCTTCTGAGCTGAAGTTCTCCACAGCTGAGCAAGGACTACACATATTTCATAAGATGCCTTTAATGTTAGCCTGGGCTAAATAAATGCAGAATCTTAGAAATTCACTCAGAATAAAGCTGGAGGTCTTCTAGTCCAACCGCTGGCTCAAGCAGGAGACCTAGACCATTTCAGACAAGTGACTGTCCAGTTTCTTCTTAAAAACCTCCAGTGATGGAGCACCTACAACTTTTGGAGGCAAGTCGTTCCACCGGTTAATTGTCCTCACTGTTAGGAAGTTTCTCCTTAACTCCAGGCTGCTTTTCTCCTTGATTAGTTTCCATCCGTTGCTTCTTGTCCTGCCTTCTGGTGCTTTGGTAAATAAGCTGGTCCCCCTCTTCCCTGTGGCAGCCCCTCAAGTACTGCTAGAAGTATTTGAAGAGAAGTAAAAATTCTACCGAGAAGAATGAGTTTTCTAGAAATGGTGCATCTATCCCCTACAGAGCATCCTGGGAGAATGGTCTGGGTATTGCCCCATATTTGGAGCATCTATTTTCGGGAATCAGGTCAAACGGGAAGTCTCCAATGGACACCCAAGTCATTAGCAAGCATCTAATAATGCTTCCCTCATAATGTCTTATGCCTAAGCAGATTTGCCCACGTAGTGGGGCTCTTTTGCTATTATCCTTCTCATCTTTCCTATTACCTTCTCCTATTGGTATTTTATGATTTATCACCGTGTTGTTTGTGTCGTAGGATTCAGGATTGTACAGGTAGTCCTCATCTTACAACAGTTCATTTAGTGACCATTCAAAGCGATAACGGCACTGAAAAAAGTGACTTGTCTGTTTTTCACATTTATGACGGTCCTGTGATCCCCTTTTTGGGATCTTCTGACAAGCAAAATCAAGGGGGATTCACTTAACAATTGTGTTACTGACTAAGGTGTCAAGAAAAGTCCTAAAATGGGGCCAAAATTCACTTAACAACATAAGTGTGGGGCTCAGTCGTGGTCGTAAGTTGAGGACTAGCTGTATGATTATGATTTATGATTTATCACTTGTTGGTGTGTACACTGCACCAGAGACAAATTCCTCGGGTGTCTAATCACAGTTGGCCAATAAAGAATATTCTATTCCCCTCGGGGGAGGGGGGATTCCAAGCGCTCTTCACATGCAGAGATCTCCCGAGCAGGAGTGTTCGACCGTGGCCACTTGAGGACTTGTGGACTTCAACTCCCATAATCTGCCTGGTGAATTCTGGGAGTTGAAATCCACAGGTCTGCAAACGGCCAAGGTCGGACCCCCCCCCCTGCTCTCGACATTGCTGGTCGGGTTACATGGGGTGTAAACGAAAATTAGCTCTGTGGGTGCCCATGGAGATTGCAGCCTGCACACAGCGCTAGGCTGGACTTAATTGACCAGCTATGCGAGCAAACCCTGCTTCAGCTACTCAGGGAACCGGGTCAATAGGGCTTAATTAATCTCATCTGCCGCCAGGTCAGCTGGGATGGCAGGAAGTGAGAGACTGCCCGACTTGGGAACAGCTGTTTCTTCTTCAACCTTCCCAACCAGATGGAGACCTTTCCACCCCTCCTGTGGTTGAAGGTGACATCAAGACCCAGCACAGAGAAAGGGGTAAAAAAAAAATCTTTATCTCATTGTGGATGGAGAAAAGACCATGTTGGCTGGGACTGTACAGCTGGATCCTTTTATCTGCCGAAAGAATAAATCCTGGGATTAAGAAGAAATGAAGCATTGATTATGCAGGATCTGTTTCTCAGCAGCTTTGAAGCCTTATAGTGTGAAATATCCTGACATATTGTTAATAGAAGACAAATGGGGCCCTTTCCTCTCCTTCCTTCTTCCTTTTCCATCTCTCCCTTCCTTTTCCTTCCCTTTCCTTCCTTTCTCGTCTTCCTTCCTTCCTTCCTTTTCCACCTCTCCCTTCCTTTTCCTTCCCTTCCTTTCTCTTCTTCCTTCCTTTTCCATCTCTCTCTTCCTTTTCTTTTCCTTCTCTTTCCTCTGCGTCTTTTGTCTTCCTTCTTATTCCCTCTGTCCCTCCCCCTTTCTTTTTCTTTTCTCTCTCTTCTTCCTATCTTCCTTCCCCTTTCTCCCTTCCCTTCCCTTCCCTTCCCTTCCCTTCCCTTCCCTTCCCTTCCCTTCTCTTCTCTTCTCTTCTCTTCTCACTGAATGTTTCCTTGCCCAGAAAAAGAAACTTTGGAGAACAACAACAATTTCCTGTTCTTCCCGTGATTCTGTTGTGAAACTTGCCTTCCACTGTCCCAAAGGTTTTCTTTCCTGGTGGTTCTGCCTCCTTCAGGATGCCTTGGAATTTCCTTTGAATGTCTCCCGGTGTTTTTTTTTCCTTTTTCAAGTCTACCATATGCCTTGAAGTCCTGAAGGCTGCTTCTGCTGACCTGGTTTTCTCTTATATGCCATTCCACCAGACTGAAGGCTTTCTAGGTATTTGCATCCCCTAATCTGAAAATGCCCTGTAATAGAAAAGGACCTATGTACACATAGGGTGGCATTTTTACTTTTTCCCTCAAGGATAGGGCCCAAATGAAGCATCTGCAGCCTCACGCTTCTCCTTTTGGTGGGGGAGAGGCCCCTTTATATTGTATGTTTAGGAAAGACGCTCAGGAATCCATAGGATTGCTTTTGGGAGTCACACTAAGCCTTGGGCTAGGCAGCGGTTCTCAACCTTTTCCGGGGCTCAACCCCGGGGCGCATCGCGCATGCGTGACCCCGGGGCGCATCGCGCATGCGCGATGCAATGGGGCACATTGTGCATGCATGGCGCGACGGGGCGCATCGCGCATGCGCGGTGGGGTGCATTGCGCATGCGTGGCGGCCCGCATCGCAAAGGGGAAAAAATGGCCAACCAAAAAAAAAATGGCCGACCAAAAAAAAAATGGTCGACCCCCCCAAAAAAATGGTGGGCCCGCATCGCGCATGCGCGGCGCGACAGCCCGCATCGCAAAGGGGAAAAAATGGCCGACCCCCCCAAAAAATGGCGGACTGCGGTATTTGGTGACCCACGTGAAATGGTCGTTCGACCCCAAATGGGGTCGCGACCCACAGGTTGAGAACCGCTGGGCTAGGCAATTAGATAAAATATGGATTTATTTTATTTTATTTATTTTATTCGGATTTGTATGCCGCTCCTCTCCGAAGACTCGGAGCGGCTCACAACATATATATATAACAATTTAATCTAAATCCGAACAAAAAACATTAAAAATAAAACCCCACACATACTCATCAGTCACACCACAATCAACAATCATCCCCAGGCCTGCTGGCAGAGGTAGGTTTTTAAATTCTTTCGGAAGGCCGGGAGAGTCGGAGAAACGCGGACTTCAGGAGGCAGTTGGTTCCAAAGGGCGGGCGCCACAACAGAGAAAGCCCTCCTCCTAGGGCCCACCAGACGACATTGTTTCGCTGACGGGACCCGGAGGAGGTCGACCCTGTGCGCTCTCACCGGTCGTAGAGAAGTATGTGGCAGAAGGCGGTCCCGTAAGTATCCTGGTCCCAAGCCGTGAAGGGCTTTATAGGTAATAACCAACACCTTGAATTGGGCTCGGAGACCAATAGGCAACCAATGCAGCATGAGGAGAGTTGATGAAATGTGGGCACAACGAGGAAGGCCCACAACTCCTCGCGCAGCTGCATTTTGCACTAATTGTAGTCTCCGAACACTCTTCAAGGGTAGCCCCATGTAGAGAGCGTTGCAGTAGTCGATCCTCGAGGTGACAAGGGCATGTGTGACTGTGAGGAGAGACTCCTGATCCAAGTAAGGACGCAACTGGTGCACCAGGCGAACCTGGGCAAATGCCCCCCTTGCCACTGCCGACAAATGATGATCCAATGTCAGCTATGGATCGAGGAGGACTCCCAAGTTGCGAACCTTCTCTGAGGGGTTTATAGATTCACCCCCCAGGGTAATCGAAGGACGGATAGAAGTGTCTTTGGGAGGCATCACCCACAGCCACTCTGTCTTATCGGGGTTGAGCCTTAATCTGTTAACACCCATCCAAACCCTCACAGCCTCCAGACACCGGCACATCACCTCAACCGCTTCACTGATATGGCCAGGAGTGGAAATGTACAGCTGAGTATCATCAGCATACTTTGTCACCCCCTCAACCTCCTAGTACATTGGATGACCCTAAATTGTCACATTACAACAGAGGAAGAGAAAATAATTCGTAATGAAATCCATATCTGCCTCGCTTGTCTGTTTCCTGACCAGCCTCCTTAAGGCCTCTGCTCCATATCATCTTCCTGACCTGGTCCCTGTTCCAAGATCTCCTTCAGCTTTGGCTACACTTCCTCTTGGAGAGGAAGTTGGTCAGTTCCCTGCCCAACTTTGTTGCTGTCTTCGTTGCCTGACTTCCGTGGAGCAACGGAGAATTTCCTAAAGCTTTGGAAACTCTTAATAATTCTTCCATGTTGCTGAGTCAGCTGAAACGGGACCCAAAAACTCCACCCAGACAGCTGGAGAGTCAGAAGGATGACTCCTCAACAGGAAACTCTGATGGTTTCAGCAATTCAAGAAGTCCTAGAGTGACAGATCACATTTCAGAGATTCTCCAGGGCAGCATTTAGCCTTCTCCACTTATGAAGTCAGAATATGCATGGACTTTTTAGGAGACAATCTCTTCCAGACTATGAACTAAACCAGGGGGTCCCCAACCTGTGTGCTGCAGCCTACTGGTGGGCTGTGAGGGATTTGCAACTGGGCTGAGGAAACGGCCGGCAAGTGCACATGCGCACTCTCCATTTGTGTGAGCGACAGACACGCAGGCATGCTGCTTATGGAAATGTAGCTACACACTTGTGCTTGTCAGCCACTTGTGCGAACCATCCCCCCCCGCGCTTGTCTGCAAAGCCAGAAACATTGAGGAGTTCTGAATTAAACCATCTTTAAACCCTCTTTCAGAACAGACCTCATTTATACCATTACTACCCGATTCATAAATCTTCCCAGCCTAGATCTCTCTCTCTCTCTCTCTCTCTCTCTCTCTCTCTCTCTCTCTCTCTCTCTCTCTCTCTCTCTCTCTCTCTCTCTCTCTCTCTTGGTGAAAAAGTACCTGCACAGAGACAGCCTTGAAAAAAATATATGAAAGATGTCTGGAAAACATGAACTTAGCCTAGGAGAACATGAAGGCGTGAGAAAGAAACTCAAGACTGTCCACTTTGAGTCTCTTTGGTATAAGTAAGGTGACCAACCGTCCTCCTTTAGGGAGGACAGTCCTCCTTTTGTGAGTTCTGTCCTCCCTCAAAAAGTGTCCTCCTACATGTCCTCCTTTTCGATATTTGAAGACTAATCTGCAGGGCTTTTTTTTTTTTCTCATAGAACACTCAAAACAGCGTTCCAGTACCTTTTTTCGATGGTTTTTTTTTCAACTTTTGCATGAGCTGTGCTTTCGAAAGCCAATAGGAATTGCTGCTGAGCGCGCCAAAACACCCAGCCAGCAAACTTTGCACACGTAAGTTGTCTGCAGCGAAGGCGAATTGGCAGGAACTTTGCACCCCTCCCTGCTACCCAACTACACCATCTCCTAGTTAGTCCCGAAGATACCTGGAGGAGACTGGAGTGGCAACGCCATGGTAACTTTCTCTTGATCTTCAGCCCTGCTAGGGCAATAATGGCTGTGGGTGCAAGAGGCAGGGGCGATGAGGCTGCTGTGGGCGGGGATGTGAGGGGTAGCGGTGGCCGACTGCCCCCCCCCCGTGCTATGGGAGCCACGGAGCCCTCTCTACATGGCGGGGCAGAAGTGCTGGTGGGGCGGCTGCAGGCAGGGGCACGGCATGTAAGCATAATTACAATATAAAATGTTATTGTTACAAATGTTTTTTATTACGCATTTATCATATTATAGTGTATTCTGTATTATTGTTGCAATGAATAAAATGTTTCTTTTATTTACTATCTTTTTTTCTTCAATTTATTTGTGTCCTCCTTTTCATTGTAAAAAAGTTGGTCACCTTAGTATAAGAGACAAGAAAGGAGAGCTGTTATCAAGCTTTCAAGATTCTGTTACTGTAGCCTTTCTCAATGAAGTAAAATTCAACTATTAATTATGACCTCTGTTTCCTAACGTTGCTTGTGATGAAGTCAGATTGTTATGTGGCAGTGCTTAGTTCAAACATGGTATATCTTGAAAAAAAGCTAAGCAAACTTTTAATAAGGAGATATTTCCTGGCAGTGAGAACAATTAACCAGTGGAACAACCTGTTTCCAGAAGTTGTGGGTGCTCCATCGCTGGAGGCTTTTGAGAAGAGACTGGACAGCCACTTGTCTGGAGTGGTATAGAGCAGTGATGGTGAACCTTTTAGAGACCGAGTGACCAAACCACAACCCAAAACCCATTTATTTATTGCAAAGTGCTAGGGCCACATCAGCTTTGTGGTGCCCTCGGGGGGGCATGGGGACGTGGCCCACTGGGTGGGCATAGTTGCGGTTTCACGGCAGACTGGGTTGATGTGGCTGGGGTGGGCATGGCCACCTTGAGGTTGCTCATGCGGGGGGACGCCTGTGGGGGCCAGGCAGGGTAGGGGATCCAGGGGATCTCTGGCAGGTGGGGCGGTGGGCAGGAGGCCCAGCATAGATGGGGGGAGGCACGCAATCCTAGCTGGGACTGGAGGGCCATGGAGCCAATGGGGATCCGGCTTTCCCTGCTCAGGGTGGCCTTTGGCTTGCTGGGCATGGTCGTGCTCTACCACCTCTACTTGAGCTTGCTAGCTGGCTGCTTCACCTCCTTTGTGCTGGGTGGAGCTGCGGCGGTGGTCTAATGGACCCGTGCAAGCTGCTGGCAGTGGCAACGCGCATGCCCACAGAGAGGGTTCTGAGTGCCACCTCTGGCACGCGTGCCATAGGTTTGCCACCACTGGTATAGAGTCGCCTGATCCAGCAGGGAGTTGGGCTAAGAGACCTCTAAGATCCCTCCCAACTCTATTATTCTGTTTCTTGGTTTGTTCTTGGAGGGGAAGTTAGAAACAACACACAGATCTGCACATTGACAATGGCCAACTGGTTTCAGCATGCGGTGAGGGGCAGTTGACCTCGACTTGGAGAAGACATTAATTTCACTTTATTTCTCCCTTAATGACCTGATTTGGGTTTATTCCATGACCGTGGGTGCAAATACATCTTGGAGGTGGAGAAAAAAGGCTGGATTGCTATGACAACTGTTGTCAAGGAGTCTGGTAACAATGCGCTCAGAGGGGGAGGACGGGAAAGAAAAAATCTGATTTTAATCATGGCGCTTTGCAATCTCCTTGAACAGCTTTTCCAAGGAGTGTTGCATATCTCTTTCTTGCCCTCTATTAAACATCTGGATTCTGGCAACCGAAATATCACCTCCCTAACCTGATTTGCAAGGGTTGTTCTGGTCGACTCAAAATCTACATCTGAAGTCTTCCCACAAACAGATGAAGTAGAAAGATGGGTCAACTTGGTTTCTACAGGCAGTCCCCCCCCCCATACGACCATAATCCAAACACGAAATTTCCATTGCTAAGCCAGACAGTTGTTAAGTGAATTTTGTCCCATTTTATGACTTTTCTTTGTTGTTGTTAAATGAATCACTGCAGTTGGTAAAGTAAGTCCCATGGTTGTGAAGTGAATCTGGCTTCCTCATTGACTTTACCAGTCAAAAGGTCGCCATAGGGCAGCGGTTCTCAACCTATGGGTCGCGACCCCATTTGGGGTCGAACGACCGTTTCGCGGGGGTCGCCGAACACCATGGTACGCCATTTTTTTGTTTTTTTCATCACGCGTGCGCCGTGCATGCATGGATCGGCCCGTCGCGGTCCGCCATTTTGTTTTTGTTTTTTTCCCATCGCGCGGTCCACCATTTTGTTTTGTTTTTTTTTTTCATCGCGCGCGCGCCACGCATGCGCGGATCGACCTGTCGCGGTCCGCCATTTTGTTTTTGGTTGTTTTTTTTCCCGTCGCGTGCGTGCCGCACATGGGTGGGGCAAGTGGGGTCTCAACCTGAAAAAGGTTGAGAACCACTGCCATAGGGGATCGCATGACCCAGGGACACGGCGACCGTCATAAATATGACTCAGTTGCCCAGTGTCTGGAATTTACGGGGATGCCGCAATGGTGGCAACTGTGATAAACGGTCATAAGTCGTTTTTCTCAGGGTCATTGTAACTTTGAATGGTCAGTAAATGAACCGCACTAAGGACCTGATCGTAGGGGGAGCTATTTTTGTCATTTTTCTCTTGGAAGGAACTGCAATTTCTGTACCTTTCTCAGTTGACTTGGATTAGATGGTGAGCAACGAGTTGCCACCTTATTCGAAGTCACCCGGGGCCAGATATACGCCTAAGCCTCAGTTAATAGGCTGAGATCCACCAAGAAATCCTCGCTGAAGGCAAGATTAAAGACACCTCCGTAGGGTTCCAGGAACTGCAGCTGTTTTTATCACTATAACAACACACTAATGTGCTTTCAGATGGGAGCGTGTGGGAAATAGATGTAGGTCAATCAGCACAATTTCATACGCTTGGTTAGAAAGCATCTTGAGCCGAAAGCCATAGAATCAGTTGGTTAGAAAGCATCTTGAGCCGAAAGCCGTAGAATCACAGGCTGGCTGGCTGTGGGGCTGCAGAGATGGGGACTGCCCCACAACCCTTCTCATCCCCATTATAATAATCAGAGACCCAGTCAAAATACCTTCCCTTTCTTAGCAGACCCTCCTCAGGTCTGATAATCAGAACCCCACCAAAGCAAATGGAAACACTCAAGCATCAACATTTCACAAGACTGCAACTCAAGACTGTTGTATAATTGTTTACAAGTCCTCACCAGCAATCATCTTACACATTCAGGGTACAAATGCAGAAATTTTTAAAAAAAGTGAACAATGACAGTACAAAACAGTACAATCAGAAAAGGAGACATTTTGTTTTCTCCCTTATTTACTGCTCTTTACAGCAATGTTTTTTTTAAAAAAAAAGAAAAAATGAAGGAAAGAAAGAAAGAAAGAAAGAAAGAAAGAAAGAAAGAAAGAAAGAAAGAAAGAAAGAAAGAAAGAAAGAAAGAAAGAAAGATCACATGATGCATAACCAAGCTGTTCCTTTAAGGCAAATTTCTTCGTATTCCATGAAAAACTGAAATAAAAGATTGTATTTTTCCCTTGATGGCTGTTTAATGCCAAATATGTCAACTTCTCTTTGACCTTTAGCATGTGTGGATTTCAGGGGCTGCAAACAAACACATTCACTACTCACCCCAAATCCCCTCCGACCTTCCACCCACACCCACATGCTTAGAAATCCTGTTCTGTCCAGCGCTGCTTACTCCTAGGAAAATGTATGCGCAATTGCAACTGGAGACTACAACACTCTGCACAGCTCTTTGTGATAAAGTTCCATTGGGCATAAGGAAATTATTTTTAAGCACAATGGTAAAATCCCACAATCTGGCATGTACCTAACTGAAGAACCAAATCTTCTGGGAACAGAGGTCTGAGTAAATCAGTTTGCTTATGTGCGATAAAGGAAGCTTTATGTCCCACAAATACATGACTTGTTTCAGTCAAGGCTCACATCTGGTTTTGAATAGTAAATCAGTGCTCACCCTTTACTACTAGGTGGTGCCTGGCCAAAGAGGCTGGCCCAATTTAAACAGGATTCCATTTCAGTGAATCAAATGCCACCCTGTATTTAACATTCTCTCTTCTACCTCATTAACAATCACAACCTGTACTAATTTTAGAGAGTTGCATTTAGCCTTGGGGGGGGGCACTCAGGTCATAGCCCTTTTGCTATTATTTGGGGGAAACAGCGATTTTGTGCTTTTTGTTGTTGGGAAAACCTAGAAATAAATCCTCCTGTGGTGTGGATTTCTCATCCAACACAGCAGAGAGGACTTTGGAAGAAACCATGCGGTTCACGGACTGCGTAACTCATTCTGCACATCGTAAGCCCTTCAGTTGGTCTGTTAGGGGAGACGGCCATCAAGAATGAATTCATTTTTCATCCTTGGGAGACTTTCTAGACCAACAGAAGGGTTCACAGGAAGATCTAAAGCTCTCGAGAACCATTCAGCAGGTCCTTCAGCCAACACCTTGACTTCTGGCCAACTTCCTATGGGGCCAAGTCCTCTAGATAATATTCGTGAGAAAGACAGTGGTTAAAAAAAAAAAGAACTCAGAGAGAAAGATCACACAAGAAGGAACTGGTTTGGCAGATGGAATGGAAAAAAAAAATCAAGGTCCACTTCTGGAGACAGGAACAGGCTTCGGAGAGGCCTTCAATGAAGTAGCTTCGTTCTCAAACTTGCCTCAAGTCATCCTCCAGTTTTGTTTTCACAGATAAATTGTGCTTTCCCACCTCCTATACTGACACATCTATTCAGGTAGCTGCAGGAGGCACGGTGTGTTCCTCTTCCGGGTTTACTCTGTCTGAGCGTCATAATTTGCACCTCCCGCTTTCTTCAACTCACTTTTGATGTAATCGGCATCCAGTTCCTTGTGGTCACTGATCACAAACTCTTTGGCAAAATTCTGTAGGAGACAAAAGGTAGAGTGTGTTTAGGATGGGATCGGATAGCAGAATGTCCTCCTTAGGAAGCAGGGCTGAAGGAGATGGTGGACTGCACACTTTTTGAACAGGAATGGAAAGATTTCCCAAACAGTAGTTCCAGAGAAACTCTTTCACGAGTTTGGGGTAGTTTTCCACTGCCATAATGTCTCCCCCTTCTAATATTCATCTGAAACCATTATGGCAGGGACCTAACCAAGCAGTAATCACATCGTCATCAGGATGGCTGCAGACAGGTGTGAGGAAAGCATAGAAAAAGGTTATTTCCCAAATGTTAGTATATGTTGTATTTGAACTTCCAGTCTCAACCACGTCCGTTATGTACCAATAGTCCTCACATTGTGACTGTAATGGAGGCTGCCCATCATGGTCCTAACTCATGATGGTTGTAAACAGTCACATAACTGACCTGATTTTACACCTTTTTTGTGGTATAACTGCACGGCAGGTGCCCAGCAACCGAGCGGTTTGCAGCATCCTACAAGGGCAACTATCAGAAGTTCGAATCTGGGTCATAACTACCTCTAGGTAGCTCCATCAGAGCTTTGAACAGACACTCAGTAATCGGTCATAAGTTGAAGACCCCCTTTAATTCAACACAGATAGAAGGTCCCAAGTTTGGGAAATGTTTCCTCTCTTTTTCCAGGAAGGAGGACAGGAGCAAGTGTGGTCAGAACAATTCCTCACGGACGAGACTGAGCATAGCTCATTGAATTTGAGCAATTCTTAAGCTGATGGCCCTCTTGAAATACACAAGAGAGCGTCCTTTCTGTTTGTTTCCCGCTGAAACCATTTTTTGGATCCTCTTAAAATGCCATTCCCAAGATAAACAAGGGCTTTTCAGTCTCCACACACACCCCACTCAATTTGCCATCCCATGTTGACCTTGGCGATGGCCTTGGGATGAATGACCACCTCTGTGTTCCTTCTAGACAGTGTAAGCCCCACAAACAAATACATCCAAGTGTTTGGGGCCAGGAAGTGGAGGGGCCTTGACAACCTGAATGGCTCCACACAACACAAAAGGCAGAGTCTGCGTAACACACCAAGGAGAACCACAACAAACATCTCTGCAAACATTTCATTCAGTCTCTTGGGCGGAGCAAAGAAACTGAAGCTTATTTGTAGTTTAGCAGCCAAGCATTAATGTCCTCCATAGCTTCTTTCCACCTTACGGTCAGTAGCATCAGGATATGTAAATTAGCCACTTTAATGGTCTTGGAGGATATTTTCCTGTAGATGCTGGCTTCCTCATTTCAGCAGAAGGACGAGGACGCAAAGCAGTTCAGGATCACTGGTGCAGATCAAATGTATTCAGTCAATTTAGCACCCTTCTTTTGACTGCAACTGCTACAACGCCTTGTAAAGGTTACAACAGCTGGGCTAATGGAAGTTGAATCCAACATTTCTAGAAGATGTTGCCCTCTTTATTTCTGCTGTAAGCCCAAGGTTAGGAAACTTGCCATGTTCCCAATTTATGGACTCTCGCTTCCAACTAGTGGAGCCATAAAAGTAATTGAGGGTGGTAGAATAAAGTGCCTTGGTCTGCATTAAAAAGAGGATATTAGGAATCAAATCTCAAGGTGCAACTAAGGATGTCTCTTGTTAGCACTTTCTCCTGCCTCAGTAAAGTGGAATCAGGAGTCCTTGGTGCTCTCTGAGATTGGTGGTTTTCTAGCAAACATTTCATTACCCAAACTAGGTAACATCATCAGTGCTATAAGCTGGAAGCAAATCCTTCTAGCATTGATGATGTGACCTAGTTTGGTTAATGAAATGTCTGCAAGAAAACAACCAGGCTCAGAGAGCACCAAGGACCTCTCATTTCTCCAGTCTTCTTGTACAGTTTCACAACAATCTACCTTCTTGATGGGACAAGAAACATTGACATGAACACCTCAACTTACCTGGACAACTTCTTTCACAAGCGTCTTATCAGTCCCTGTTTTAGCTCTTTGAAGGCCACTGACATTCTCCCCTATCCAGGTGATCAGTGCAAACTTGACTCGCTTGCTCATGGTGTCTCCAGTGGTGAATCGGATGAAGCCAAACAACCGAATGTCATCTTGAGAAAATAAAAAAATAAAATAAAAAAATAAAGCAATGGACTGGAACGGACGGAGAAGCGAAATTCGACTTCCTCCAGCCGCATACAAAACAAATTTTCATTGGTAGGATTCATGACCTCCTGTGAGTTATTTGATGGCTGGGGATTATTATCTGCCATTCTGCTACTTATAGTAGAGAATATTTGTAGCTCGGGATTGAATTGTGGGGTCCTTGGTGCCCTCCGAGCTTGGCTGTTTTGGCTACTGCGACTTATTTTTTCAAGACGGAGAAATTGTGGGGCTTTCCACACTACTAAGTCACGACACAGGTGAAAAGGAGCAAGGTTTTGATTATATGGTTATGGCCACCATCTTGATCTTTTTTTTAACTTCTACCTCTGGACACCTTTGGCCCAAAGGTCTAGGGCACTGTTTCTCAACTTGACAATGTTAAGATACGTGGACTTCAACTCCCAGAATTCCCCAGCCGGCCCTGCCATTTTAATCTTGCCAAATTCTGCTCTAGAACATCCTTAAGCACAAAACAACTTATGCCGAAAAACTGAAAAAGGAAGTAACTAGAAGTAGAGACACATCAGGCCATGATTTGCGTGCATGTACATGTGTATATTCGGGGAAACAACAAGGATCGCCAGAGAGAGGCAAAGAAAGAAAGAAAAAAATCAGGGACTTTCCTTTGTGGAACATTAAACTGGAATTCCAAGCAAACTGGAAATTGGAAGCAGCAGCAGAAGGAAAAGCTAAAAAAAAAAAAATGACATCTGTCCTGCAGCCCAAGGAAATCGAATTTTTTTTTTTTTTTTGCAAAGGCAAAAAGCAAAGGGGAGAAAAATGATTTGCAGACAGACAGGAATGGGCTGTCCATGAGAACCTCAACCACAATCAATACCATAAGGAGGACTCCTTTCCCCCCCTCCCCCAGCCATGCTATGCTTTGTTTCCCAGGCTGTTGGCCCTTTAAAGTCAACATGAAAGAAGAAAGCAGAGGGTGGCAGGAACAGAAGATGAAAAACAAGACATGAACCATTCAGGATGTTTCCTGCTGCAAGCTTCTTTCTGTAAGCTGAAAGCAAAAGAAAGCAGGACAGAGGTATATAGCTGACAAAGTGAGAAAGAGTCTGTGGCCTAGAGGTTAACACAGCTGCCTAACATGTAAGCAGCCCAGGTTCGAATCTCAGAAGGGTATGTTTGGCTGAAGAGAGCTAAGAAGCTTGAGATATATGTCTGTGTGTTCTAGGAGTTGAAGTCCACACACCTTAACACTGTCAAGGTTGAGAAATCCTGCTGTAGACTTTGGATCCAGAGGTGTCTAAAGGAAGGGGTTAAAAAAAAGTCAAGGGGGGGTGGCCACAACCATATAATCAACCCATTCACGTGGCTCTATGACATCCAGGTCTCTATCAAACCCCTTTCACAATTTCTCCTGAAAGCCCTAATGGTTTCTTTCTTTCTTTCTTTCTTTCTTTCTTTCTTTCTTTCTTTCTTTCTTTCTTTCTTTCTTTCTTTCTTTCTTTCTTTCTTTTTCTTTCCCTCTCTCTCTCTCTCTCTCTCTCTTTTCTTTTTTCTTTTTCTTGCTTTAATTCATGCCAAAATGGATGGCTATAGAAATCAAATAAATAAGCAAGCAAGTTTGCAGTTGCTTGGAAGTGACATCATAAACATGTCAACCCAGACCTTTGCTTGGGTGAATGTGGAGAAATGCTACTTGATGCTGGTGAAGAATTGGGTTTTCTTGATCTGCCTCTCTGTCCATGCCCAAGAATGTTTGAACATTTGTAGGCGGCCCTTCCCATTGGCCCTTGAGCCACACATCCATGTTGAGGCATGCTGGCTCTTGAGATACAGAAGGAGAATTTCTGCCAGCCTAAGGTGACATTCCTGAAATACAACTTCCTCCACCCAAAATAATGTCAGGCTCTGAGTATTTCTTACATCACTTGGGCTGACGTTGGAGGAAAGTTAGGAGCTGCATTTGGATGTGAATTAAAACAAGACCGAGTTTCAAAGGTCGCCACTGACCGGTCAAGCAAGACAAATAATTCCTGAAAAAGTCACTCTTGTTGGAATTTGGACTCTTGTTGAAAGAAATAAAAGCACCCGTGAACCCTCTGAGTTTTTCTTTGAAGGAAGGACTGAGAATCTCCCAACAAAAGGCTTGTGATATGGATGACATCATTACAGTTCAGGGCTTTTCAAAGCATTTTTGGAGGAAGGGGGTATTGGAGAGTATTTTAAAAAAGCAAATTCCAAGCTGTTTGACCTTCTCTTCCTTCCCCTTGGCAACCGAGGAACATGTGTTGGTTGAAGAGAGCAAGAGAGAGCTCACCTGTACACTGTCGTATAAACTCTTCGTATTCCACGCCATTGTGTCCTGGGATGATGGTGGAGCCCTCGTACTTAAATGTCACCCTTTGGGAAAGGGGGAAGGAAGGTTAAAGAGAAGATGGAGAAGCAGGAGAGGAGGGGGAGAAGGAGAAGAAAGGAGGGAGAGAAGGGGGAAGAAGAAGAGGAAGAGGAAAAAGAGGAAGAGGAAGAAGAAGAAGAAAAAAGAAGGAGGAGGAGGAGGAGGAGGAGGAGGAGAAGAAGAAATGATTCATCTCCAATTCATCTGCATGATTTCAGAAGTCTTGCACCTCCCCAGCCAGACCCAACCAGGTTTTTACAGAGTGAGATGGCCCAGTTCCTACCTTGCCCCAGAAGCTCAGAAGAAGGAGAGCCTGATGACTCCCAAGGAGAGATGATGTCATAACCAAATATGCTTTGCAAGAACTCTAATGATAAGTTGAGTTCCTTCCATGCAAGTCGAACAGTTTGGGCCTCAAGCAAGAGGCCAATTTAGCCAACACAGAAAAATCTTACCCCACACAAGGACCTCACAATGGGTTCCAAGGCCCATCATCCCCTCTGTGTTAGCTTGGGAAGATTGGCATGGGCTCCAATGCCCATCACCCTCCCCCATTGTGCTAGCCTAGGCATTCAAAGAAACAGTGCAAGATCGGAAGAGGTGGAAAGTCCTGGCTTAGAGAATTGCCAAGTGTTGGACACAACTGAATCGGTAACGTCATCAAGAAGACAAGCATCATGGATTCCAATGCTCATTATCCTCCCCCTACTGCTAGCTTGGGAAGACAGGTATCCTGGGTTCCAATGCCCATCATCCCCCATTTTTGCTGGCTTGGGCAGGGTTCCAATGCCCATCATCTTCCCTCTTGTGCTAATTTGGGAAGACAGGCCTCAAGGGTTCCAAAGCCCATTAAACCTCCCCATTGTGCTAGCTTGGGAAGACAAGTATTATGGGCTACAATGCCCATCATCCTCCCCCCTTCTGCTAACCTGGCGAGACAGGCATCCTTGGGACCCCCACCCCACCCTCCCCAAGCAAAGCAAATCCCATACATCCGGAATAAAAGGGTCTTCTTCCCCGGCTTTCTGTCCCTTTCGCTTTCCCGGCGGTGAGCTGCGACCCGTTGCTCGGCTGGGCTGCTTACCAGTTCACCCCCGTGCTGTCATCCCTCACCAGGTTGTAGGCCCTCCGGCAGGCTTCTTTGTCGATCTTGGTGGCCATCGCCGCTTCGAAGAGGCGCTCCCGGAGCCCGAGGTAAGGCGGGCGCGAGAGAGGCGCCCAGCAAGGAGAGCCACCCGCGCGGCGGGAGAGCAGCGAAAGGGACCTCCGACTCGCGCCCTTAGGAGAGAGCAGGCTTGGCAAGCATCCGAAGGACGGAGCGGAGGCTGCGGGGGAGGCGGCCGCCGAGTCCTTCTGCTGGCTGCAGTCGGTCCCGCAGCCTCGCCGGGAAGGGATCGGTCCGAGCGGATCCGGCTTAACCCCTTCTCTGCCGGCCGCCCTGCTCTGCAGCTGCTTTATTGGCCCGATCCGAGGAGGAGGAGGAGGAGGAGGAAGAACAGCAGGGCGAGCTGGGCCGTCTCCTCCCCTCCCTGCAACCGCGTTCTCCGACGCCCCTTCTTCCCAGCCCAAGGGGGGGGGGTCTTTCTGCCCGCCTCCTGGCGGCTCTTCCTCCCCTCCCCTCCCCTCCCCTCCCCTTCTTCTGCAAAAGGAGACGAGGGATGGAGGCGGTGCAACCAAGAATGCAAAGGCTTTTATTCCTCCTCTGGAATTTGTATAGCTTGGTGTGCGCCGGAGTGGGGAAGGGAGGGGAGGGGGGGTCTGAGGGAGTGTCTGCGAGGCCGGATGGGTGGGTGGGTGGGCGACCGCGGGTGGGTGACAGCCAGCTAGAGAACTACCTCTACAAGATGATTTAGAGGAATTGTTCTGTTAAAGGGGAAGGAAAGGAGAGGATGGATGGCCTGCCTGCCTGCCTGCCCTTTGGATGCGGCGCAGGGGTTGCCATAGCAACCGCCCCCATCCCGTTTGCAACCCGAACCGAGAGGAGAGGGCTAGGTGGGGAGGGAGCTTAGCAACCGGATTAGGGCGGCGGGATCTGCGCTTGAAACTCTGGGCGGCCACTAGGTGGCAGCAGAGAGACCCGGAAATCTGCAGAGAAAGTTTTTCCCGGGTAGCGCAAACTCCGCTTTGTAATAAACCGGATTGATTTTGAATTAAAGCTCTTAGTTGCTTAGGGTTTTTTTAAAAAAAACTTTTTTAAAAGGTTTAACTCCTTCATAATTACTGTTAAATCACTTGCCTGGCCCCGGCTTTTTTCCCCATTAAGGAGAAGAGCTCCTAGGTCCCCTGGATATATTGCTTCTAAATAGTTCAGTAAAAGCAGTAAAAAGCATTAAAATAGTAAAAAAAACCATTAAAATGTCTAATTCGAGCACATACAAAGCAAGACTTGTACTTCTGCTGTTTCTGTGCTCATGACATTGGTCTGACTTTTATGGCCGCCACCGTACTTATCTTTATATAGAAACATTCCTGCAAACAAAGTTTTGGCCAAACAGTTTGGTTTGATGAAAGGCGAAATCAAGGAATCGGACACCCCTTAATATGCCGTGTGAACCCAGAGTCTTTAGAAGATTTTCCTTGTGTACTTCCAAACAATCACTTATAGACAAACCCTGCAAAGGAGAGCAGAGAATAAATACATCTGATTTGTGTGGTCATCAAATTTTGGAAGCCTTATGAATGAGATCGTGTGTCTGACAATGAGAAGCCAGTCTTTCAGTTAAAGAAGAAACAGCTGAGCACGCAATTCATACAGATTTTGTCTTCTTTCATATTTTTCCCCTTCTCACTCACCCTTGCAAACCTGTGCATAAAAAACTAGGGCAGACCAGTTATCTCTCAATTTACACACTCCCTCTGGGGCACTTATCCTTTGAATGTGGAAATTGAATTTTATTTCTTCGGATCTATTTCAAGCGCAGCTATCTCCCTCTGCTGGACTGGGAAAAAAATCTGGGTTTTTTTTTTGTGAGTGTTAAAAGTAACAAAAGCAAATGGAGGCTGGGGGACAGAAACCTCGGACACCCCAGCCTGGGGTGGGGGGGGGTGGCAATCTAATAAATTAAAAGTCAACGTTGATTACTTGGGTTATCGCAAAGATCATGAAACAGATTCTGTCTCTGTCTGGTGTTTGGAAACTACAATATTGCTGCCTTTAAATTTTGCAGAAGTTTTATTAACCGGGCTGAAAGCTTCAGAACGAGGTAGGCCTAAAAAGTCCAGGACAACCTTTTAAAAAATAAAAAAAAAACTACCAATACAATCACGCAGTTTTCCCAGCAAGAAAACAGAAGTGGTTGTCCTTTCATTCTTCACAGATTTTTTTTTCTTTTTCTCATTTGACCTCTCCACTGTAGTCCTTCGCAACCCCGGTATGCCCACGGAGCGCTTGGCCCAGTTACGGTCAGATCAATCCATCCATTTGACTGTCGGCTGTCCAGAGTTTTCGGCAGTCAGAACTGCAAGCAAACAAAGCGCACAAAAAAACAGAACGGCGTCTTGTTTGGTTTAACCTCTAATCGAGGCCGAGACAGAAATACGGAGCACCGAAGCATAAAATGTTGCAAGTCTGTGTTTTATGGAACGTGCAATTTAGTTGCAACGGCGGAACAACATCCGAGGACGGCGTGGGGGCTTCTCGGTCTCCCCCTCCTCTTCGCCGGGGCATCCAGAGGCGGTCCTTGGAGGGGGCCCCCTTCCCCTTCCAGCCGCCCGAGAGGAATGCTAATGGCGAGGAGGGGGCGCACGGGACGCCCCTGCCACTCAAACCCTTGCAAAAAAAAAAAAAAAAAAAAACCACCCCGCCGCTTCTCCTTTACACCGCAGCGGAGCCCGGACAAGTCCCACCCCTCGCTAGCCAGCCAGGCCCCTTTTTTTGCTCTCATTGGCCCTCTCCGCTGCCACTCCGGCCTGCCAGTTCCTGGTTGCGAGGCTGGGCTGCCGAAGGAGCGGAGGGGGAAGCAGGGTCTCCCGCGGGCAGAGCGGTAAGAACAGTCGCCGCATCTCCGGCTGGCTGCTAAGTCCAGGGATGCTGGGACTGAGGCATGATGGGAAACTCCCGCGGCCCTCTTTGCCGCAGGTTCCTGCCTTGCCCCAGTGGGGGGTCCTCGGCTTTTCCTGGGGAGGGGGAGGCAGTTGGTCTCCTGGGGAAGGGGGGAAATCTCGACTGGACCCAAGGCAGCAGTGGCTAAAGTCCACACACACACACACACACACACACACACACACACACACACACACACACACACACACACACACACACACAGCCCTGCCGGAACCAAACTGTGGTTTGCTTACTCCTGGTGTTGCAGTCTGCAAACCATGGTTCGTGACTTGGTATGCCCAGAGGACTGTTTCGTGCAGTGGGTGAAGGCACCAGGCTAGAAAGTGGGAGATTGGGAGTTCTAGTCCTGCCTTAGGCACAAAGCCTGCTGGGTGATCTTGGACCAGTCGCTCTGTCTTGGCCCTAGGAAGAAGGCAAGGGCATACCAGTCAGAAATCTTGCCAAGAAAACCACATTGGCTGGTTCAGGCAGTTGTTAAGAGGCAGCACTATCTCGAAGACACACACACACACAGTTTAGCAAAGCATGCCTAAATCATGTGCTCCTAATAAACGTGCCTACCAGCAACCAAATTTCTTACCCTTGGGGTTCAGATTTAAGATCACCCTTTGATGGAGGGAATAAATCCCTTTCTTGGGGATTTATTTCTCCCTTTCTCCCCCTGTTCAAAACAAGATGCTCCAGCCTTGCAGGGTGATTCTCTGTGGGTCTACTCAGGAGTAAAGCCAAGGAGCTTCACTGGCTAATATCTAAAACTGCTTGTTTCTTTTAGCAAAGAGTTTGGGGTCCTCTTGCAAGACTGAGGCTGTTTTCCATTCACTGGTGTTTTTTTTCCAACCCTCCCCAGAACTGCAAGCCGCTGCCTTGATGGAGGACCTCAGGCAAATCAGATTTTCTCGCCCACCCAAGATCAGCCAATCCTCAAAGGTCTGGTTACTTTTATTTCCTTTCCACCTTTTGGAGGGGGGGTTCCAATCTCAGTGTGTTTTGAGAGCACCAGGTTGGGATTTAAAGGCTTTTAATCCCTTAATTGGCCTCTCTTTTTGCCCCTTGCTTTGCTGCTTTATCTCTGCGTTCCTCTCTTTTTTGTGGCTAATATATATTATTGTGAACAAGTTTTTAAAAAGTAAAAGTAAAAAGTATTAATAAAGGAGAATGTAGCTCAGGGTTCACATGAGGTTCACATGAGGTGTCCTTAGTGCTCTCTGAGCTTGCTTGTTTTCTTGCAGCCATTTCATTACCCAAACTAGGTAACATCCTCAGTGCTAGCAGAGAGTGGAATTTGTGTGGTGGAGAAGGAGAAAGAGTAGGGGGAGGAGGAGGACTATGGAGTCCTTGGTGCTCTCTGAGGTTGTTTTCTTCTACCATTTCAGACAAGTGATTGGAGCACCCACAGCTTCTGAAGGCAAGCTGGTCCACTGGTTAATTGTCCTGTCAGGAAATTCCTCCTTAATTCTAGGTTGATTCTCTCCTTGATTAGTTTCTATCCGTTGCTTCTTGTCTTGCCTTCCGGTGCTTTGGAAAATAGCTTGACCCACGATGCAAACTATGTCCTGACATATGACTCACCCCTAACTTGCGGGACATATTTTCTGATCCAATTTATCCTCCTTCCAGGTGTACAAATTTGCTGACCACTCCAGCCTTGTTCTTCAGAGCCTGAATGAACAGAGACGCTGCAACCTCTTCTGTGATGTGGTTTTAGTGGTGGAGGAGCAGAAAGTCCCCGCTCACCGGAACGTTCTAGCTGTCTGCAGTGACTATTTCCACACCATGTTCACGATTGGCATGCGAGAAGCTCACCAGAAAGAAGTTGAGCTCTTCGGCGCCACTTGCGTTGGCCTCAAAGCTGTCCTGGACTTTCTCTATGGGTGCGATCTATTTCTCAACAGTGGAAATATCCATTCTATCTTGGAAACGGCTCACCTATTGCAAATCTGGAAGGTGGTGGATTTCTGTTGTGAGTACTTGGAAAACGAGGTCAACGAAGAGAACTACTTATACCTCCAAGAACTTGCTTCCATCTTCAACCTCAAGCGCCTGGACTCCTATATTGACACGTTCATCATGAAGAACTTTGGCACTCTCTCGCTCACGCCGGACTTCTTGCAAAACCTTCCTGTCGAGAAACTCTGCCAGTACCTCGGCAGTACGGGCATCCAAGAGGAGTGTGAACACGACTTGCTGCAGGCAGCTTTGCGGTGGCTGATGCAGCACCCCGAACGGGAAACAAAGGCCTACCGAGTCTTGGAGAACATCCATTTCCCTCTGATCCCAAAGAGCGACCTCCTGCACCGGGTCAAGCCGGCTATCTGCTCCCTCCTTCCCAAAGAAACCCACTGCGAAGACTTTGTGGAAGAGGCGGTCAACTACCACAATCAGGTGGCCGCTCAGCCTATCCTGCAGAATAAGCGGACGGTTCTCCGGACCCAGGAAGAGAAGCTTCTCTTTGTTGGAGGAGAAGTGTCAGAGCATTGCTTGGAGCTGAGTGATGATACCTGCTTCCTGGACCCTAAAACGGGACAGTGGGTGAAGGAGACGCCGCTGCCTGCCAGACGGAGCCACCACTGCGTTGTGGTTCTTGGGGGATTTATCTTCCTTGCCGGTGGCAGCTTTTCCCGTGACAACGGTGGGGATGCAGCTTCGAATCTTCTCTATAGGTATGATCCTCGGTGTAAACAGTGGATAAAGGTGAGGCTTGAGCTCTCGTAGATATTTTTTTCTTTCTGTGTGTTTGGAGATACAGATAGTCCTCGACTCACAACCACAATTGAGCCTCAAATTTCCATCGCTAAGAAAGTTAAGTGAGTTTCACCCCAATTATGATCTTTCTTGCCACTGTTGTTAAGTGAATCACTGCAGTTGTTTAGTCACACGGTTGTTAAGTGAATCTGGCTTCCCCCGTTGACTTTGCTTGTCAGAGGGTCACAAAAGGGGATCACGTGACCCCCGGGACGCTGCGACTGTCATAAATATGAATCATTTGACAAAAGTCTAAATTTTGATCATGTGACCCTGGGGAGGCTGCAAAAGTCGTTAAGTGTGAAAAACGACCGTCCCTTTTTTCAGTGCTGTTGTAACTTTGAATGTTCACTAACTGAAGTGTTGTAAGTCGAAGACTATCTGTAAAGGGGTCAAGATTTCTGCCACCCAAAATAATAAAAATCAATGTTCTCTAACTATGAGGTTGGGGTTCCCAGCAGGCCCTGGACTACAACTTTTGGGATTCTGGGAAAACCCAAGTCAGAGAGTTTAATGCTTTCATTCAAGAGTGATAAAATATACGGCTTGGTTTCCCAGTGTTCCCAGTTTGTCTGTCCACATGGTTTCTGTGGATCTGGGAAAACAGTCTTTCTGAAACGGTCGCCTTTAAAAAAAAAACAAAGCACAAACATCTGGTCGCAACCTATCAGGGACCAAGCAAATAATGAACATATATAAATAAGTGGGACCCAGGCAAATAGCTTGCATTTGCTCTGTGCCAGTCTTCCATCCCTGCCCTAAGTTGTGACAAATATGCTGTTTTTAATTGTCGCTTTCTGTGACAGATGACCTTTGGCACGTTGTTGCTTTTCTCTCTCGTTCTCAGCTTGCCTCGATGAAGCAACAGCGAGTGGACTTTTACCTTGGGGCCATCAGAGACATGCTGGTGGCTGTGGGTGGCAGGAATGAAAATGGAGCACTGTCATCAGTTGAGACCTACAGCCCCGAGAAGGACACCTGGTCCTACGTCGCTGACTTGCCCAGGTGAAACAGAGCAGATGATAGAGACATTTCTCTTTCTTTCCTTCCTGTTTTTCTTCCTTTCCTTCCTCTTTTCTTGCTTTCCTTCCATTTTTTTCTTTCCTTCCTGCTTTCCTTCCTTCTTCTTTTCTTTTCTTCTTTCTTTCCTGGGCTGCCCATCTCACCTACAAGTTGACTTCATCGCAGTGGGAAATGGTCTAAGTTTGAAACTGTCACTCGGATGGAGAAAAACTCGACAGCAGGCCTAAACATACAACTGGCCACTTAACAACTGTTCAAATTACAACGGACCTATCCAGAGCTATTCACAACCCATTTTCGGGTTGACAGGGAGACAGACAGACAGACACACACACACACACACACACACACACACACGTATCCCTCATAATCATGTAATCACATTTTGGGCAACTGACTTACCTTTATGGCTTTTTGCAGGGACAGCAATTTGCCATTTTTTTGCCACTTTCTGGCAAAAGACACTCATTAAGGACAAAGGGTTTGCCCAATCATCATCATAAAAACTATTGTAACTTCGAATCCAGTCACATGATACCTCAATTTATGACTTCCAATTTAATTCTGGATGCCATTACTGCCATAAGTCAAGGACTTCTTGTAAGACAAAGCAATCTGTGGGTCAGTTCTCATTCTTGGTGCTGGCAAGGGGATGTGTGTGTTTAGAGCAATTGAAGAACCAACTATCTTTATCAAGAGGGCCAGATACGACCTTTACTTTTGGAGGTGCGGCTTGGATTGGCAAATTGAATTGTGGGCATCAAAGCTTGTCTGCCCAAGTTAAGACTGTTACATTTTCCCCCAATGACCTCTCCAAATGTTGGATTTGCCAATAATGACCATGCATAGTTGGTGTCGATTAGGTGAAAGTTGGCTCAAAAGCAGTAACTCTTGAGAGAGATCTTGGAGTTTTAGTGGACAAAATCACGTAAATATGACCCAATGGTGTGCAGCAGCAGCCAAAAAAGCCAATGCAATCTAAGGTTGCATTAACAGAGAGAATCAAGATCACGTGAAGCATTAGTACTGCTTTATAAACCCTTAGTAAGACCACACTTGGAATACTGCATCCAGTTTTGCTCACCATATTATAAAAAAAGAGGTAGACTCAAGTCAGCCACATGGCATAGAGTCCCTGCTTGAGCAGGGGGTTGGACTAGATGACCTCCAAGGTCCCTTCCAACTCTGGTATTCGGTTAATTCAGGCAACTGCAGTTGTGACTCATCTGGGAAGCATCAGATTAAGGAAGCCTCCAGAGAGAAGAGCAGGGAAAACCTGGTAGCATCAGAAACCTCAGCCGTTTCCGACACACACACACAATTACTTTTTCTCTTTCTGCTTAGTTCTTAATTCTCTGTCCCAGCTCTCCCTCCCTGAGGCACTAAGCTGAAGCAACCCACAGGTATTTTCTTGCAAAACAGTCTTGAAATTAGGTCAGGGTTTGCCTCCAGCTCTTAAGATTACCAGTTGCTTACTTTTATGTCACGGTTGATATATCACCAAAGGCACTTTGGCAACGGAAGATTGTGCCCAGGGCGTCAAATATAATTCAGTTATAATTCAGTGTGGGGACACATAGTTCAGATTGCATGGATTTACGTACTGAATAATGGGAAGGATCTTTCTTTGTTCCTGGCCCCAGAGAGACAGCTACTGTAAGGCAAAATTCAAAAATCCAAGTCCCATTTTAGTCACAAAAGCCAGCTGGCTAACTTTAGGCCAGACTCTCTCTCTGAGCCCAATCCACCTCACAAGGTTGTTGTTGAAAATAGGAGGAAGGTGTGTTGGATGTTTGCTGCCTTGAGGTAAAAATAATCTTGCAATAAAAGTAAAAATCTTTTTAAAAGTATGTATGTTTTGTTTTGTGTGAGAGAAAGTCGAAAATGATTGTATTAAGTTGAGTTGTATTTAATTTGATTTTTTGTTTATAATTATAAAAAAACTAATAAAAATATTTACAAAAAAAACAATAATCTTGCAATCAAAGAGAGCAGCCGCTGGATTTGGCAATATGTTGAGTAAAATCAGATTCCCACCTAAATAGAGTCTTTTTTGGTGTTTATGTATTCATTCAATTTCTACCAAGGGACTCTGAGTGGCTTACAATTCTAAAATTATAAAAAATGAAGAGAGTTACAAAAGAGTAAAAACATCCAGAAAATAATGCCCATTTTTAGATCACAGCCAACCTTTATTCTTGCCAATTTGCATGGGTGTGTTTCGACTCTTCGCTCATGTTATCTCTACTCTCTTTAGAATTTAATTCATGGATTTGAGAAACTCAAAACAGTCAGGCATGTCCTGTTACACTGCAGAGTAAATAATTAAATCTGAGAATGGGGTTTTGAAAGCATTCTCTCCTCCTGCTAGGAAGGGCTGCTTAAAGTCTTGTTTTGCTTTTCCTTCTGTCGCAGGTTTACGTACGGCCACGCGGGTGCTGTCCACGAGGAACTCGTCTACATTTCGGGAGGCCACGATTATCAGATCGGTCCCTATCGCAAAAACCTGCTGTGCTATGATTATCGGACAGATAGCTGGGAGGAGAGGAGGCCCATGATCACCGCTCGGGGCTGGCACAGCATGTGCACTCTACAGGATGACATTTATTCGGTTGGGGGCAGCGATGACCATCTGGAGACCATGACGCGCTTTGACATTCTGTCGGTGGAATCCTACAGCCCCAAGTGCAATCAGTGGACTAGAGTGGCGCCTTTACTCCAGGCCAACAGTGAGTCTGGTGTGGCTATGTGGGACGGCAAGATCTACATTCTGGGAGGCTACAGTTGGGAAAACACAGTCTTCTCCAGGGCCGTTCAGGTCTACGACAAAACAACAAAGCAATGGCAAAAAGGAAACGATCTTCCCAAAGCCATAGCCGGCGTTTCGGCTTGCGTCTGCGTTTTGAGGCCCAGATCGCACGACAAAAAGAAAAAGTCCAAACCACAACGCCATCAGGATTGAGGGAGATGATGAATTTTGGCTTGGATCGAAGCCTGTCAGTACCTTTTCCTGATACAAGTAATCCTCAACTTATGATCACAATTGGGACCAGAACTTCCATTGCTAAACGAAGTGCTTGTTAAGCGGAGCTGTATCCGATCTACATTCTTTCCGTGATGGTTGAGTGAATCGCCATGGTCATTAAGGGAAACACATGGTTGTTAAGTGAATCCAGCTTCCCCTATTGACTTTGGCTGGGAAGGTTGCAAATGGGAATCATGTGACCCTGGGATGCTGCAACCTTCCTAACCCCCTGCCAAGTGCCTGAATTCTGATCATGAGGACGCTGCAACAGTTGTTTAAGTGCGAGAACTGATTGTAAGCCACTTTTCGTAGTGGTTGCTAAACGCATGGTGATTAAATCAAGGACAGCCTGTACAGAGAACTGGTTTTGGAAACTTCAGAACAGTTTTTCTTGACTTGGGCTGGATAATTTCCTCCGTTGTCCATCTTTACCTCTGGAGTGGTGAGCAAACTGCACCAATAAATGTTACTCATCTTTGGAGTAACCTCAGCATTAGGGCGCAAAGTCCATGAAGACGAAATCACAGAGCGTTTACAAATGGTAACTAAGGAGATGAATATCAGAGCTCTTCAGAGAAAGTGGAGCAGGTAGATCTCTTCTTAAAAAGGTAGAATTGTTATCAATAAAAGCCTGTCCATCAAAACTCACTTCCTGTATTAAAATCCTACTTTGGGAAAAATGGATGAAAACGGAGAAGTGAGAATGAGACAGAGTAACATTCAACTGTCCCTTATGGCTGAATTGTGATTTCTGAAACTGTTCTGAAGCACTTCATTTATATATACTGCTTTTAGACAGGCATGTCAAACTCGCAATGTCACGTGACATCGCATGACATATCACAACTTTTTCCTGATTGCTGGCAATGGGGTGGGTATGGTTTCGGTGTGATGCATCTGGCCCGCGGGCCAGCAGTCTGACATGCCTGAGCTAAGAGGTTCCTGAAATGGGTTTTTTTAAACCCTACTCATAATGACACCCATGTTGTGCTTTGGCCTGAAGATCTTATCAGCATCTGGAGGTAATTTAGCAGAATAGAGTTGGAAAGGACCTTGGAGGTCTTCTAGTCCAACCTCCTGCTCAAACAGGAGACCTATACCATTTCAGACAAATAGTTGTCCAATCTCTTTTAAAAAACCTCCAGTGATGGAGCCCCCACAACTTATGAAGGCAACCTTTTTCCATTGATTGTCTGTTTCATTAATTGTTCTGTCAGGAAATTTCTCCAGTTCTAGGTTGCTTCTCTCTGTGATTAATTTCCATCCCTTGTTTCTTGACTTGCCTTCTGGTGCTTTGGAAAATAGGTTTAAATAGTTTAAATGGTTAAAAATTATTCTTGTTTCAGGCAAAACACATTTCTCATGAATTTGGGGAAGCCTTTATTAGTAGAAGAGCCTGTTTTCCTGATACTTAGCTGGGCACTGAAAAACAGTTTAGTGCTAGGAGCAGCGAAATATGGTCTTGCCTTAGACACAAAGCCAGTTGAGTGACTTTGGCTAGTCCTTTCTCAGCCGAAGGCTATTTTTGAAAAGGCTACTTTTGAAAACAATGCCTAAAAAAACTGCAGGAACTCATCAATGTAGTCTCTAGGAGTAAAAACACTGGGGAAACAATAATTTGTGTAGAAATATTCTTTCCTGTGAATGAAGCTGATCATTTTTACAAGGTTTGCTCAATATTAGCTTGGAACGATATAATCTCCTTTTCTCTACATCTTTTTATGTGTTTAATCCCGAATTTGGATTTCAAACAATAAACTGTTTCCAAAGAAGAGTTGGCTTTGTTTCATACTGATCAGCCAGAGATGCTGCTTTCCATCAAGATTCTGAAAAGGAGGGAGTGAATAATTTTGAACTGCGCGTGTAAAGTGAGTAAAATTGTCCAGGCTTCATATGAAAAGTCCAGCTGGATCACACCCAACATGCTTGTTTCCTTCAGCTATCCAAAATGGGATTGCAATATCATTTTTCCCTGTGACAGAGAGAAAAGCTGACCAGAGGTAAAATATTGCAGGAAAGTAATACCATGTTGTAGGAAATTTAAATAATTCCAAAGCAAACCCCACTCCTTACTAGCACTTATGATGTTACCTAGTTTGGGTGATGAAACGTCTGCAAGAAAACAACCAGGCTCAGAGAGCACTAAGGACTATTCCTCATTTCAACTCTAAGCTATAAAATTGCTTTTAGCAAAAAGGTAGCCAGTCTTTCGATTCGGGTGTCCTATTCCGACAACACCCCGCTCCCGACTTCTTAAAATCCAACCAGCTCTTTCCGACACGTGCTCTGGGTAAAGTCCAGCGCCTGCGCAGTGCCAATCAATCGCCTTCTCGTCGCGCATGCACCTCTCGGAGTAAGCACAAAAATGTATTCAAATAAGCGCTCATGCGCAGACGGCTCTCTTCATCCGATGGCCGAAATGCGCGTGCGCAAATGTCTCCGTCGTTTCCCTCGCGCGTGTCTGGACACCCGCTCCCCTCCACCTTGAGGAGTTGCGTGCCGATCTTTTCCCTCGCATTCATTAATTCATTTCCATAATGAATAAGGTCAACGCTCCTCAGGGCGTAGTGATATAAAAACTCCCACGAGGCCGAAACCGGGGAAGATGGGACCCTCACCGATCAATGACTGAGGCTAAGGAAACGCCTCCAGAGGCGAGCCGCGCTTGCGCAAGACACCCGCCTTTCTTTCCCCTCAGACCGCCCCGCCCCGACGCTTCCCCGTGCGCCTGCGCAGTCAACAGTTGGCCTCCCTTCCAGGCCTCATCTGCGGAAGGCTCATGCGCAGAGCGGCGGGGGGTGGCTCACCTCGAGCCGGCGAGCCTGGTTGTGGGAGCGCAAGGCGCGTGCCGCGAGCGCGCGTGCCGTTAGTGCGCAGGCGCCGCGGCCGCCCCTCCCCTACCCGCCCGCCCGCCGTGTGTGGTGGCGGCCGTGCGCCTTTGCCAGCAGCGAGCGAGCGAGCGAGCGAGAAGATGGCGGCGGCGCCCGCCGCGTGAGGCGCTGAGGGAGACGGCTGAGCCCGCCGCCGCCGCCGCTGCCGCCTTCTCCCTCAGCCGAGGGGCCGGGGCGCCATGGCGGTCCACAGCGCGCAGGTAAAACCGCCGTGGGCCCTCCCGCCGGGGCGGGAACACGCTGCTGGGCTGGGCCTGCCCGGTGCCTGCAGCTCCGCGGAGCCCTTCGAGGCCCGGCGGCGCTCGCGGGCGGCGGAGGCAGAGAAGGAGAAAGGGGCCCGGCCGGGGCTGACGGGCGCTGTGGTGCTGGGCGGGGAGGGGGCCGAAGCGGGCCTCCCCTTCCCCACAGGGCCGCTCAATGGGGCGGGCGGAGTGGCTGCAGGGCGAGGGCGAGGGCGAGGCGGGCCCGGCCGACACCCCTCCGGGGCCCCCGTCGGAGGGAGGGCGGTCATGGGGCGGGGGGGCTGCCCTCTGTCAAACGGGGAGGGGAGCGGCGGAGGAAGGAAGACGGCCCGCCGGAGCTTCTCGTTCCCAGGGAATGGGGGGGCTGCCGTTTGCCTTCCGCGGAGGGGGGGGTTAGCTCCCAGGCCTGGTTTCCCTTGTGGCTCGGTTGTCTTGCATAGGCTGGGCTGTGTCGAGCTGAAAGTCCAGGGAAGGGGGAGGATTGGATTGGAGTTGGGGGGAGGTAGGGGTGTGTGTGTGTATACAAACATGCGCATACATATTAGCTCAGTATTCACCTATTCACACATGCATATGTATTTGTGTGAATAAGTATGTCTGGGGGTGTATTCACACACTGATCCAATGCACACACACACACACACATACACACATATACACACACATGCATATATGTGTGTTATGTATACACACAATCTCACTAATCCAATGGTTGCCTCTATGCATACATATATGTGTTATATGTAGATATACACACAATCTCACTATCCAATACTTGCCTATATGCATGCATACATGCATGTTTGTGTGTGTATACATATATATATACACACACACACATACACACACATAATACGCGCGCACACACATATATATAACCTCAGAAAACAAATATATATATTTAAATAAAAACATATATATATATATATATATATATAGATATATGTATGTATATAATGTATGCTTTATGTGTGTGTATATGCACTCAACCGGTTTTAACTAATTCAATACTTGCCTATATGCACATATGCATGCATACATATAAGGAAAGGATGATGAAGAATAGCTTTTGGAGGAGAGCTGGTAATGAATTTATGTTTTTTTATAGCAACGTATTAAGGGCGAAGAGGAGGATAGTAACTTTTGGGTATGAATAGAGATAGGACAGATTTTTGGCATCTTCCCTTTTTATTGAGCAGAACATTTTAGCATTTGGCTGGGGTGGGAAGGTTTTCTTCATTTGCTGACTCTTGTTTGTTCACAGTTGTAGGTTTTCAAACATGCTGTTAGGAATGCAGTCGGAAAAGTTATTGGGATGCTGTATTTTAAAGTGATGATATGCTGTTTAGGTAGTGAAGAGGGTTTTTACCTCTTGATTTGGGTGTCATGAAAGTGCCTCATGTCCTTTTGATTTTTATGTGGCATTTTTGCCTGAAGGATGAGATATAAAACATACTCCAAAAAGCAACTTGGTTACATTCCTATTTATAATAGTCAGGAAATACATAGTTGAAAAAATAAAAATAAATGGGAGATGTGCTGACTTAATTTATGGAACTCTGGAAAATTTACAACTTTTGTGTATCACACCTCATGAATTCTGTCTACTCAATTTAGCAAATAGAACTTCAGTCTTTATGTGTTTATTTGTATATGCATACTTAAAAGCAATACTTTATAGAATGTTAGTTCTATAGAATGTTACTTTATAGAAAGTTAGTTATAGAATGTTAGGCCATGTCAGTTTGGACTAAAAGTTTCAGGATTCTTCTTTGTTATTTTGTTGATGTTATCAAAGTTTGTTTTTAATATAAAGCACTACATCAGTGGATTTAAAAAACCAAAAAGGAGTGCAGATGTTTTGAAGTGATATTCTCATGATTTCTGCTTGATTTATTGTTTAGCATTTCAACATAGGTTGCATACCTTGCTCTTAGGTTTTGTTCTTTCCGATTTTTGCATAGGAAGCTAAAATTGAATGACTTCTTGAAAAAAAAACAATCAGTTTGGCTCTGGGAGACACACATTTACACATAGCTCTTGCAAATCTATGTAGATATTGCATTTTCTTGGTGTCACTTGCTGAATTGATCTAATTAGTTGATACCTATATTTGTATACACAAATCTTATATATCCTGTACTTAAATTTCCTTTTTGGTGTTGTAATTGAAATAGCAATAACTGCCAGCCAGTTAAGCCCCAACTTTATATATTGCCTTTATGTAGCTAGGAATCTGAATTCTGCTTATATCTACCATGTGCTGTTCTGCATTGTGAATGAGGCAATAATAACCTTTGACATTACATTTGTAAGGATGGCTTGCTTCTCTAATTTTTAAGACTACTACACCATTGAGTAGATTTTCATTCAATTGATATGTTTCAATATTGATTGTAACTCTCATCATGAAGCACAGGAGATCCTCTACTTGTGTTAGTGTGAGTAGGAGAAAGTTCTATGGTTATCTTGCTTTTGATTTTCAGTGTAAATAATAGTGACTTTAAAAGGAGTAGAAAAAAGGCATTTTTTAAAAAAAAATTGAACTGTATTTTAAAGTTAGGGTGCATTTAACTTCTCCAGTGAAAGATGTCCAGGTTGTGGGCTTTTAAAATCAAATTAATCTTAAAAGTGATTTTTCAATACCGACCCAATTTTGTGCAGCGCTTAAAGTGTTAAATTTTAACAGGAGAAGGCAAAGTTCACAGTACTTTTCAGTAATAAAGTTCACCATATAGCCTTGGACAGCACACTGGGTCTAATCCATTTCATAGGGATACATTAGGCGTTATGGTTTTTAACTGCTAGATCTAGTATGTGGAGGTAGTTTAGGAAAAACTGGTCATGTTTTAATGAGTGCTTAGTTTCTACCCATTTAAGGAATAACCGGTGAAAAAGAATAAGTGATTATATTTTGCTTTTTGAAAGGCTGGAGGCATTGCTGTGGGACTAGAAAGTGAAAAAAATTCTTAATTTGCATGCATGTATGGATACCGTAGTTGCAACAGTCTCTTTAGGGTCCCTTTAAAGATGCAAGGATACCACTTACTCTATCTAGTACAGGGGTTCTCAACCTTGGCAACTTTAAAACTTGTGGACTTCAACTCCCAGAATTCCTCAGCCAGCTTTGCTGGCTGAGGAATTCTGGGAATTGAAGTCCACAAGTCTTAAAGTTGCCAAGGTTGAGAACCCCTGCTCTAGTATGAGAAAATATAAGGGCAAGACATTTTAAGTTTTTAAATGCATATTGCATTGATAATATTACTATGGATAATGCAATATCTGGGAAAAAGCAACCAAGCTCAGAGAGCACCAAGAAACCCGACCCCCATTTGTGATGAGGCTATTTAGTATCTGGAGCCTTAGGATTGGTGTTCTGTTCCTTAAAATTACCTTGTAAATTGCTTCAAAAAACATATATTGGACTTTTTTATTAAAAAAAATAGTAATTATATTGGATTTTTAAAAAAAGCTTCTGAAAGAATCTGTTTCTATTCTGCATCTACAGCATTTCATTTAAGACCCAGATTAATGGATACTTTTTCATCAGTAGCTTAGGGATGCTATACCTATTTTCCAGGAAAAGTGTGTGATCTTTTCAATTCTCCAGAACTCTTCATTTTTAACTTTTGGTTGGTCTTTTCAGTAATAGTGGAGGTGGAAATAGAAAATTAGCAGTTTGTAAATGACTATTACTATATTTTATTATGAAAATTAGCTTTTAATAGGTGCTACATTATTTGTAGTAAAGCTTATGAGGCCTTTCCTATCCTAGTTTTGGGATGTATTGGACTACAAACATATTTTCAAATCCTGTTGGAATATGATTATATATTAAATTCATGTCATTTGTTGCTTCCTCTGAATGAGTAATACAATATGCTGGACTGCCTGTTTGTTAATTTAAAAGCTATGATTTTGATGCAGATAATTGCCTTAAAATCACTGTATACTCACGGCATGAATATTTGCATATGCACATATATTGTATGTATGCATTTTATTCAAGTGAGAAAAATTATACTAAAATTAGCTTGAATTCTTACACTATCTTAACTAAATCATATCTGTAGGGTTCTGTCATTTTGCTATTATAAATCTCTTTAAGAGTCTGAATTTTAAAATTTCTGCACATTAAGATGTGCCTGAACTTGAAGCTTCTGGCAGTTCTCTTATACTACATATTAACTTTCTTATTCTACCTTGGTAATAATTAAATAGCGTAAAGAGTTTTTTTAAAGAATGATAAAACAAGATTGAGAGCCAGTTTGATGTAGTGATTAAGGCATCAAAAAAGAATCTTGAAGGTTGTGAGTTCCAGTTCTGCCTTAGGTATAAATCAAACTGGGACAGCCACTTTCTCTTAAACCTAATTAGTAGGCAATGGCAACTGACTTCTAAAATCCTACCAAGAAAACTGCATGGACTTGTCATAGTAGTCTCTCTAAAAGTTGTGTGACTTTGTTTAAGGCATACACACAAAAAAATAGTAATGATAACACAATTATTTTAATGGAAGCAAAGTACTAAATTCGTTTTTAATGAAAATATTCATATTACAATCTGCTAACTGCAGTTCTTGAAGAATGGTTTTTCTTTTTCTTTTGGCAGGCTGTTTAAATAGAATGTCTAGAATATAATTTCCTTGGAATTTAAGTTACTTTTTTGAAATTAGAATTGTGGTGACTTAATGCTTTTGCAATATGTTTTTTTTTAGTGTAGATTGCATCTACAGAGCAGCATTTTGATTTAGAATGCAACGGTAGGAAAGGTTGTTTCTCACATAATGTTCAGCCAGATTCTTTCAGCCCCAGGCTTCATTCTGTGACAGGCTTGTTGTACATACAAAAAATGGCTGAGCTCTCACAAAACTGCTGCAGCTTTGCAAGATTTCAAATGTGATTTTAGCAATTTGGGATAGAGTCAGTATATCTTTTTTTGGAAATAAGCAGTTACTCTGGTATATCTAGGCAGTGTTGTCAACCTCAGTGCCAAGCTGTACTGTACTGTAGGTTTATGATGCAGAAACTCATGTACAAGACGTCCTCGACTTACAACAGTTCATTTAGTGACGGTTCGAAGTTACAACAGCACTGAAAAAAGTGACTTATGACCATACTTAAGACTGTTGTGGCATCTCCGTAGTCACATGATTTACATTTGAATGCTTGACAACTAACTCACACAATGGTTGCAGTGGCCCGGGGTTCATGTGATCCCCTTTTATGACCTTCTGACAAGCAAAGTCAATGGGAAAACCAGATTCACTTAACAACCATGTATTGATTTAAGAACTGCAGTGATTCACTTAATACAGCAAGAAAGGTCATAAAACGGGGCAAAACTCACTTAACAATTTTTTCACTTGGTAATGTAAACTTTGGGCTCAATTGTGGTCCTAAGTTGGGGACTATCTATAGTATGTCAAAGTAGGATGCATGTCTCAAATCACCATGGCTTATTCAACAAACCATGACTAAACATTCTGACTTAGCATATATGGATATATTTTAATGGTAGCTAAACTTCTCAAAGGAATTTTGTAAATCAGCCTTCATTTAAAAACAAAAGGATGGAATCATATTGGCTTGATATGATTCCTCCAGATAAGTTTGATGATTTTTCCTGGTTCAGCCTTATTGTAGAATTAGCAATATAAAATATGCATTTATGGAACGTGCTTTCTGCAGAATTATCTGTGGTGAGCTTCTATGGCTAATCCATATATTTAAGTTTCAGCTTACTATAATATTACTTTTTGCTTATTGTTGTCAGGGTTTTGTTTTCCTTTTTACAGATCTTTGTATTAGAACTTTCTGGCTTTGAGCCACTGGATTATAATCATTTGTCACTTTAATGCTGTTTCAGCAAAATAGATGGTGAGTTTGAAAGACCCAGATTGCTAGATGTGCAGTTTTTTTCTGTCCAATTGAAATAGTCTATATATGGCTGTATATAATGCTTTACATATAACCATTTAGTCTAACGCTCAGTATTTAAGTAATAAATAAATAAATAAAATAAATTTAAATAGCAGTGGTGTTTCACGGCATGAGAACTTTTCTGTTTTAAAACACTTCTGTAATTAGAACCAGAATGTTTTCATTTCCCTGTGCATAATTTGTAATCCTCAAAAGAAAAACTTTGTAATTTTGTGGCAGTTGTGGAACTGGTTAGCTGTATGGGAGACCAAAACAAAAATCCTTTCAACATTGTTTAAATCATAAATGCAATAGTTAAGGCACCCTTTGACAAGTACCCTTGTTCTCCGTTTCAGCAGCATGTGGCGATGGGAATTTGTTCTAAATGTTTAATTTATAACTAGCAGTAAAAGTGTTTTTCTCTGACAGTGTCATCCTTCCATCCCTATCATAGATGGGTGGACTAATGTAATTAAAGTCATTGTATATCCTTTCTCTGAAGCAGTTTATTTAGGACTTGGAAAGAGATGTTCTTATTCTGCCTTGTACTTAATAAATTGTGAAGTGTGTTTGTCCAAGGTGAAGGCAGAGAGGTTGCTGGTAAATGCACATCAGGTACTCCTATTTCATTGGGGAGTTGATAAGAGGCTTTAATTGCTTGCTATCTGATTAAGCTTGAAGATGGACTGGACTGATCAAGACAAAAAAAAAAAAAGAATGATTGGAGGAACTGAGTAACATGTCTGACAGTGTAGACTGCCAAAATCCAAACCAGTTGTCTCCATCCTAAGGTGCGACCATTGGGTGAAAAGAAAGGTTTCAATGAATGCCACAGTTTCAAAATATTGGGTCTCAGCTTTTGCTCTAGTGTAGTCTGATCTGTGACACCCAATTTTAAATGGGCTATTTTGGCTGGAGATGATTTTAGCTTAGAAGTATTTTGTAGGAAGTCTTTTATTGTTCCCCAGAAAACACCAAACCTGCAATACTGCCTGTCCTTGGGGAATTGTCAGATAAAATAGGCCACAAATATTTAGACTTCTTGTCATCGTAGTTGCCACTTCTCCAGCAGGATTTGCAGGTTTTGGAAGACATTAGCGCAATCTTGTAGATACTATCTGCCTGGAGCACAGTTTCATTCAAGAACTAAATTCCTCCCACTCCTTGTCTTTGTCTTTCCATCCTCCAATCATCCTGTTTGGATTATTATGCTGGAGCAAAAGGCATTTTTTAAAATAAGTTCTTACATTATGGATTTGCTTGGGTAGTGATTCAAGCAGTTTCCTAGATGACTTATTGGAATAGCCTGATAGGAGAATATCAGTGGTTTTTTTCCCCCTTTTCCACAGGCAAGACCTTTTGTAATTGGAAGACATGAATTACAAGTAATTTCAAAATGTGGGCGAGTATACACAGCTGTACAGATTTCATTTAGAAATAACAAATGATTGCTGCCTGTCCAGCAGGAATGCATATAAAGACCTACTGGGAGAAATAGCAAAAGAAATGGTTTATTACAATAAGCTAATAATTTAGCTTATTGGTGTAAGTAGCTGGACATATGCCTAGGCTGGAATAAAGGAATTGTAAATTGGACTGGATTGTTCAGAATAGTCTGCTATTGTAGTAGTGTATTGAAAGTAAAACTCATTCTGTAAACTCTTCAGATATCATCTAAGCACAGCAGGAAAGGCATTCTTTTTCAGTCATAGAATTACTATGCAGTGAATAGTAGAGATGGCTTGTGGAGTGGTGCAGTCAATTTGTCATGTCAGGATTTTGCTACTTTATTCTGCTGCGCCTGTAAAATAGACAAACAGCGAAGAGGGCACAGGATGTTAACAGAATAGTCTGTAGCTGTATAAGACAACTATTTTAGGATATTTTACATTACTACAGATATTCCTTGCTTTACAATCACTTACTGTTCAAAGTTATGTCAGCACTGAAAAAAATGACTTACAGTATAGGTGCCCGCATGACTGTCGAAGCAACCCTGCAGTCAGGTGATCATGAATTTGGCGACCATTTGCACATTTACAACTGTTGCAGCATCCTGCAGTTACGTGATCATTATTTGCCACTTTCCCTGTCAGCTTCTGACAAGCAAAGTCAGTGGGGAAGCTAGCAGGAGGTTGCAAATCATGGTTACCTGAAGGTCATTTGCTTAATGACCATGGCAGGAAAAGTAGTAAAATCAGTGTAGTCACATGATAATTTGTGACCATGCTGCTTAACAACAACTTTTCCGATCCCTATTGTGGTTGAGGACTACCTGCACAGGGTATTTAAATGAAGTTTGTGGAACTACTTCTCCATGTTTTCCTGACACTTATTATGGGCTGTATGGTGTCTTTGTGATTGAATAACAAGAAGCCCATTCTCAAGCAGGTTTGAGCTGTTGGAAAGATGGTTTTCGTGCCTTGCCTCTTTCTGAAGGAATAAACATGGAAGGATAAATGTTACACCCTAAATATAAGCTAAAAAGGGCAGGGGTAATGATTGGTTCATATTTTGAGGCACCACTTCAGCAAAGTGGTAAATTAAACATTTAAATCTTTAAGAGGAATGTCTATATAGGAATAAGTGGTAACAGCATTTTAAATGTTGGTTGTGTTGTGTAACTTCATCTAACACATCTCAGGTTACAGTTCAACAAGTTGTGCTAGTTCCTGTAATTTGAAATGTTACCAGAGTATAGTATCAGTTGAAATTAGGTTTGATTAGTGCTGTTGAAAATTCATTGAAATAGTAGAATGATTTTTGGCATGCTTAAGTTGTCAGATTGCTTTGAGTTGTTGGATAGCTGATACCTACCAGCTGCTTAGATAGTCCTTAATGGATTAACCAACACTTTAAGTAGATTTCCAAACCAATTTTACTTTAGCCCAGGTAATCCTCGATTTACGTCCCCAATTAGGACCAGATTTTCAGTCACTAAGTGATGCAGTTGTAAAGTGACACATCTTGTGGCTGCATTACATAATGGCAACAAACCCTGTTGCTGTCATTAAGCAAATTTGACCAGTCATTAACTGAGGACCCACCCCAAGCCAAAGTATTCCAGGCTTGGTCCCTCCCAGCCCCGAGCCTCAATTACATAAGGGGATGTCTCCAACTCCCCCCAGCTGCCCATCTCTGCCGTTTTGTCTGCCTTGTACACTGTCTTGCAGGGCAGCCAGCAGCCCCAGAACCTCGTGGCTCTGGGGGTGCTTGGTGCGCCTCAAGAAGCAACCCCAGCCCAGATCCCCACTGCCCTATGCCCCACTAACCCAGCTGACTTTAGTACTGGTTTTTAGACTGTAGGTGCAGCCTGGTTTTCCAGAATCTAAAATATTAAGATTGTAACTTGAGTTACCTGTTACGACTTTGGACACAGAGCTGGGTAGTTGTCAGCTTCTCAAGATCCTCTTAATTTTCTGGGAAAAGGACTGCTGAAAGGTAAGGTTATTTTAAACGAAAAGCAAGATTTTATGGTACCCTGTGCTGAAGAGCCACAGTGTGTCAAGATACTATTGAAATTCATAAATTACTTACATTGTGTTTTATTTTTCAGTATATCTTTGGGGAATTCAGCCCTGATGAATTTAATCAGTTTTTTGTGACCCCCCGTAGCTCTGTTGAGGTAAGAACAAATTTAAAAATTTAAAAAGCGAAGAAAGTTCTAGTTCTTATAAAGAGCAATAAATCCTAAGCACTGCCATTGTGATCTGTTTCAGTTTAAGTCTTACAAGATTGTTTTGTCTATTAAACATAATTTTCCTCTGGTAAATCAGATGTATACATTTCTTTTAACCATCTCAGTAATAAAGGCCACTGTATATACTTCGAATAATTCAGGAAAAGCCCTATGTTTTCCTATTGTATAAAAGAAGCACATAACATTCAAGAGGAAAGAGATGGGGATAGGATGTAATATAGTTGGCTACTATCTTAACCATATTTTAGATTTGAAATGCTTTGATTGTATCATTTAATAAACAGATAACTTGCTGGTGTTATAATAATTTCCCCCAATTCTTCATTTATTTCTATGCAGCTGCCTCCCTACAATGACACCATTTCATGTGGTCTTAAGTCCACAGGAGAGCTCCATGATGGTAAGAAGCCATTCCTTCTTCACCACTGTTTTCCCAACCCTTTTGAAGTCCAGTGTATTGCAGGTTCGTTATTTGAGTTCAGCTTTGGGGATTTGGATTACTTTGCAGCTTAAGCTTACTAACCCAATTACCAGAATTATTCCTATTTTATAGTATGTTTAACTAATAGTTCATCCTACCTTCTCACTGATCCTTTGAATAGTTTTATTTTAAATGGACTAGGTATCTTGAGCCCTTTTAGGTGTCCATGATAATTGTTCATTATTTGGAACTCCCAAATCTTAAAATTACTGGATTCTTAGGAAACCCATCTTTGAAATTGGGAAAAATGGAAGTGACCTTTTATATAATGATTGTTTGCTTGTTGAGAGAGAGGAGGAATATTATTTGAACAGGGAAAGAAAATATTTAAACTGTTTTACCATAGGAAGTAAACAAAAATATTGTTAGGTTGTGTTCTTTGATATATTAGGAGTAATATATTTTGCTTATAGTTAATTAGTTTCTCCCCGGGCAGAATTCACACTTAGTACTGAACAGCATAGAGCAGTCTTGTGCAGTTACTCCAAAGTGCACTCTTCTGCCTCACCTCCCTCCGCCCTATCTTGTGCATTCACTCTCTGTATATGTGTGTGTGATCCCAGTTAAGATATTTAAATCTTAAATCTTAAATCATTAAGGAAGGAAGTGATAATTAACACAAGATTATACTTATTTTTATTGTGATTTTCTAAAGATCTGATTTGAGCTAATTATTTGTATTTGCCCAGCTTTTTTGCATGCATTAAATCTAAGCTTTTTTCTGCCTTATTCATTTTTCCTCATCTTCCTTAATTGCTATGTATTATAACATTTTTTCCTCTCTCCTAGGAGAGGAATATCAGAGAATTGAATTTGGTGTTAATGAAGTGATTGAGGCAGGTTCATCTGTGCTGAATAACAGCGACTACAGTATTTCAAGTACCCTGAATCCTCAGGCACCAGAATTCATTCTGGGTTGTGCACCAACCCCCAAGACACCCAGTGATGTCCTTGGCGACACCAACCACAACTCCATTGACTGCCAGTTCAGTGATGCTTCTCTTGCTTTGGATAATGGTTCTAATGCGGAAAGCGACAGTTTCTCTGGGAGCCTTGGACAGCGGGAACGCAAAAAGAAAAAGAAAAGGCCCCCTGGATATTACAGTTATTTGGAGGATGTCAGCGACGGTGTTCCCGTTGAGGCTTTGATAAACGGACATGCCAGCTCATCCAGACTTAATAGCATCAGCATAGACGATGTAGACTTTGCAGGGGATGTGCCAAGGACTTGTAACAGCCCTGAGAATTCTGTGGACTTCAGTAGTGAAGCTGTGTCGGAGGATTTGGTTTCTAATGCTCTAGATACGACCAGAACTACAGGAACGCCCGAAGTATGCAGTGTTACTAATTTGGAACAGTCTTGTGTTTCCTCTGATCATGAAAGAGACAGCCCATTAAGGACAGCTGTTGTGCAGCTTTGTACTGAAACTACTGAAAACCTTGGTGTTACTAATGGGCAAACACTTGAATGCTCTAGCGAGGGCACAACTGCCAATGGGGTCGACTTGCAGACTGTGGAAAACATTGACTCAGACCAAGCTAAGCTGGAGGATGCTTCCCCTTCTACCGAGGCGGTCACCCCGGTTCCAGGATCAATTGTGGTGAATCAGCCTGCAAAATCATGGGCAAGCCTGTTTCACAACTCAAAGCCCTCGGTTTCCACACCTATGGCTTATGTGGAGACTAAGTATGTCCCTCCTGCCGTATCTCCTGTGGTCCCTGAGAAACAGGTTGACGTGAAAGAGGGGCCCGTTCCCGTTTCTGAGGATCCTGTAGCCATAAAGATTGCAGGTATCACTCGCTCAGGTTTGAGCCGAAGATAGGCGAGGTTAACGGAGGAAGAGAATTGTGTGGTGGAAGGACATGGTATTGGGTTTAATAAGAAAATATTAAAAAGATTCCCAAAGGTGCTTTTTTTTTCTTTGTTCTTTCCTTGGAGATGTTTCGCATCTCATCCAAGAAGCTTCTTCAGTTCTGGCTGAATGATGGGGAATGGAAGAACTGAACTGAAGAAGCTTCTTGGATGAGATGTGAAACATGTCCAAGGAAAGAACAAAGTCCAGTTGCCTTTTGAAAAAAAGCACGTTTGGAAAATCATGACCTGGATGACTGAGAATCTCCATAGACATCTTAAAATAGCATTAGAGGGAGTGCTCACTTACTGGTTGCCTCATTTAGCAACCATTCGAAATTACATTGGTATAAACCCTTCTAAAGCATTTAACTGTGGGGGAGTCTGTAGCAATCTAAAAAATTGCGACCTTCAAATCAAGTAGGGTTAATGGAGAAGTAAAATTGCAGGTTGCAGTCATGTAATGTCTTGCTTAACTAACTCAGTGATTTGCTGTAGTAAGCCCATTGTGGTCACATGATTTTCGGCTTAGCGACAATTTTATACCCCAAAATGTAGTTCCTAAATGAGGATTGTGTATAATTGAGTGTTACTGTGATACCACATTGCTAAGTTTTTAGTATTCTTTGGAGTTGATAAGTACACTATAGGTGTAACTTCCTTCGAGTCCTGATGTTGCATGGACTCTTATCAGTCATGTAAAATCCCCATTTTTTTCACCCACTTTTCTGATTGAAGTCTAGCCCCTTTTTGTTCTGAAGGACTGAACTCTGTTGGGAAAATTGGTTGAATAGAGTCTCTCTGATCCCCTTAAGAAAAGCGATTTAACCACTTGGTAATAGACAAGAGTGAGTTGGAAAATCAATCTAGGTTCCATTTGCATAAAATAATGCTAAAAGGTTGCCTGGCCCACTTGGCCTATTGTGAGTGAGTGACAGTAGATCATACTGGTCTCAATTTCCTTTTCAGTCAAATGAGTAAACCAATGAGAAGGCATTAGCTTAGCTTTCCCAAAGCTGATATTTATTGGTTAAAATTATATGCTGGCTTATCTCACCTAGAGGTGGTATCTTCCAGATCGGATAGAATTGCAACTCAGAATTCCCAGCTAACCAGTCCATGGAGTGGACCCAGTCTTGTTGGAGCAGGGAGAGGACCCAGGCCACTTGGGAAGGGGAGGGGGAAAGGGAGGAGGCCTACCTACTGCTGGGCCTAGCCGGGTAAGATTTCCACATCCTGGTGGGTGTCAGGCCTCCAAAGGACTTGCCCACACCCTGAAGCAACCCTGCACAGTTACTGAATGAACTGCAGTGGGGAGGACTGGGATTGTGGTTATTGAGCAAGGCAGTCATGTGGATGTCTTGCTTAACAACCATGATTTACACCCAAACTTCCTGGCTTAATTGTTGTAAGGGTTACCTGTAGTTGCCAGGTCTTCATAAAGTAAGATTGGTAACCAAAGTATGGTAAAATAATTATATCATCCTGGACAAGTCTTCTTGTGTAAGTTAACTCTGCCTGGTACAGAAAATAATAGAATCTTGCCACAAAGGATGGGTTTGCCAATGTTGACTGAATTGCTAACGTATTTGCCATTTAACATCCTGGGCTTGATATCGATTCCATACCGTGAGGAATAAAATCTGGTGTGCTTCAGATACATAAAAATAATAGTGCTTAGTCACCCTTTGTTCCTAGGCTGATTTTCTTTATCTTGAGTAAAATATCCAAAAGTAAATTGCATACAATACTGGTGATGGAGTGCACAATTGTCTGCAACATAGTCTCTTGTTTTAAATTTAACAGTTTGTCTCTTTAAAATTTGGCCAATTTTAATTTCATATTTGTCATGGTTCCCACACATGAAACTCTTCAAAAGAACTTGTTTACCTTAAAGAATCTTTTATTCGAGAAGCAAAATATCAGCACTACATAGTTAAAGCCAAAAACTGAATTCCCCTCCCCTGAGCACAAAGTAACAAAGCACAATTTCCTCCTCCAACTAACAGTCCTAAATCACATTCCCTAATTAGCTTGAAACACAGGCTCTCTCCATAGCTCTCCAGCCAAATCGTTACAGACTCTGGGCTCAGTAACCTTGAGTTCCCACGGCTTAGTTTTTTGTTGTTATGGCTAACTGGATTCTCATCCACATCCCCTCCTCCCAACATCAATCAGCTCTAAAAGTGAAAGAGAAAAATGAATGCATTTCCATCTGTTGTCAAAGCAATAACACCGATGTTAGCAGCATTGACAATATTCTTTATATACTACCGGTAGTAATCTAGCAGTGGTATTGTACTAGTTGGATAATTTCCCCCCCCCCCCCAAATGTAGACTATAGCATTTTAAAAATAGTACTGTTAGGTTTGTTTCTGCTATTCAATCTCAAAGCACTATGTCTACAATAAAAATTGTACATAGTAAGTCTTCTATTAAATATGATTTTATCAAATATGTATTATTGGGACTTTTACTGCTGGTGCTGGTTGAAGAGCTTTGAGGTCAGTAAGGATCTGATTCTTTGAACTTTGTGCCACCAAGGAAGCTTGCCCAGCCTTGCTTAATGTCTAGTGCAACTTCAGTCAAGCATTTCAGAACAAGACTGAATATTTGATCAGATAAATACAGTTGTGGTACAGTCCAGTTTTTAACGATCCTTGAATTTGCTTAATGGTTATTGTATTAGCTGGGAAATAATGTTTTCATACTCCTGAACACGTGTGTAATTAGAAAGAAATGGCAGTATCTAACCATTTTCCTCCAAGTGCCCTTAGAGCAGTTGTAATGGGAATATTTAGAATAAATATAAATGAATTGTTAAGTAATAAACAGTTAATGCTTATACATTCTGTTGAGCAGCTGCTGGTGAAGTTCTACGCCATATATGGGATACCGTTTCCCTTATTTGTAACTCCATACCAGTAAAGCATAGCTGTAGTAGGCAAGAAACACTGTGATAAATTGCTTTCTTTGACCACAAGGGGATGCTGAAATTCTGTTTCTCACTTTCCCCACTTGATTTGTGATGGCTTTGAGCAGGCTTTTGTTGATGTCTTTGAATTTGTTTTTCATCTGACAGAATTACTGGAAAATGTAAAGCTAATACATAAACCAGTATCCTTGCAACCACGAGGGCTGATCAATAAAGGAAACTGGTGTTATATCAATGCTGTATCCTTACCTTGAAAATGTGTTAACCACATTTGTTAACATCTTGTGTTTCTGAAGTACTAAGGATGAATGGATTTTATTACAAGTAGCATTAGCCAGTAGCTGTCATAATAGCTACTCAGTGGCTCCCTTTCGCTATAAAAAGCAATGTGTATTTTATTCTAAAGACTGTCCGATGTTTGTATAAAACGCATCTAGCTATTTGTTTTTATGACTCCTTAATGCAGTTCTCTAGACACTGCAGGCTTTGGTAGCTTGCCCTCCTATGTATCATCTGATGAAGTCCATTCCGATGTTTTCCAAAACACAGAGGCCATGTACCTCTACGCCAATGATCGACAGCTTGTAAGTATATCCCATCAGTTGATGCTGGGGGTTATAAATTGATCGTCCACTCTTTTTAAAAATCGGGACATTTTAAAGTTAGAAATAGGTATTTAATATTACCACAATCATTATGATCTCCACATGCAACAGTAAAAGGCTCGTCTTTTGGGATTTGGCAATATCCTAACTTTGGTGTGAGAAGAAAGAAGCAGTGCGTTCCCATAATAATTTTGCCCAGCTACTGTGGGGAAATATAAAATACTGGCCATATTCTGGCAAAGAAAATGCATACTTTTAATTGTCTTGCCTGAGGAAAAGATATGAAATACATACAGAACGGCATTCTGAATTGAGATTTTGATGAAGCAGGCAGACACTGAATATTATAAGAACATTTGATCCTTACCGTTTCCCACACATCATTGGATTGTTGCACAGGTATCTCTGTAGATAAAGCCAGACTTATTGTTTCTGAAATCAGTTTTCTTTTCTGTTTAGTGTCCGCCTAATGAACGAGTTTACAAACATGCCAGTCCCCCCTAAGGCAAAACAAGGTAGGCAATTAAAATACCAGCATCTATCCTACTTACTACAAAAGGGGAAGGAGTCTGGAGAATGTAACATTAGCTAGAAGCGTGTCTTAGATAACATAAAGCAGCACAAATCCAATCTTATTTGTGAAGAAAGTATGATGATGATTTGTTTCTTCTGTATTTTTAATATTCTTGGTACACATTGCAAAACTGGGTGGAAGACAACCTGTTGAACCTGCTGTGTTCTGTTGCATTCTTACATCATTTATTCTGGTGAATTAATAATCATCTGCCTTTCTGCCAAAAAAAGACAGCTGTCAATAAAAGAATGGATTAAGAAACATGGTTCCCAGCAAAAACTAAGAAAAACTATTTTAAATATTGGTGTTTGTAATTCTGTATGGATCTCCTGTCTCGTATCTTCTACCCAGCTCTCTGGTGTAGGCATTACCAACATGAAAGTCTTGCAATAATGCCACTATAATATGTGGCAATAATAACCAAAGAAGTTAGCCTTTCTTGTTTTCATAGATTCATAATTGTTCTCCTCTTTTGATGGTTATAGCTTTAGGTAACACATTTATGGTATGCTTTTAGTAAAACATTTAAGAACAGTGAATTGACTGAAAATGGATCACTGTTTTTGTGTCATCATATACTCAAGCAGCTGGCTGTTAGAAATTTTCCTAATTTTGGGTTGCAGCTTTAAGTGATAAAATTGCACGCGACATCAGACCTGGAGCTGCCTTTGAACCCACGTACATTTATAGATTGTTGACCGTTATCAAATCCAGCCTGTCAGAAAAGGTGAGGATTCCCCATGTAAGTAATGCTGCTGGAGTGGAATTTGAATTGTGTTTTAATGTGTCTTGTTTTATTATCCCTCTGTGTCTAGAACAGAGTTCCCCAACCTTTCAGGGCTGGCGGCCCGGAGTGGGGGGGTGAGGTTGGGAGAAGAAGGGATGGTTTTGTGGGACCGTGAGCGCTTGCGCATATGCTGCAAACACCCACGATGCTCATGGCGACGCTCACCTGGGTGGGGCTGCAAACTCTCAAGGTGCGGCAACACTCGCACAGATGGGGCTGTCCACGTGTGCACACACACATGCTACTGGTCAGCCACTCACCCGGCCCGGTGGCCAATAGCCCAGGGCCCGGGAGTGGGACACGGCCCACAGGTTGGGGACCCCTGGTCTGGAATATCCAGATAATATCAGACTGAAAGAAACAGTTACAGGAATAATATCTTAGTTGCTGATAAGATTCAGAGCAGATCAACCATAATCGGTATTGTGTCAAATACAAGGTACTACTTTGTCTGCCAGTCTTAGGAAACAGTAATTTAATTTCAGCATTTCAGACTTCATGAATTCAGAATCAAGAGAATTGATTAACATAAGTTGCAAGGCTAATTGCTTTATTAACGTTTACCCAAATCAGCGACTGATGATGCTCATGTTTCTTGCTCACAATTTCTAGATATTTCAGAAAGAATTAGTTCTCTTTATTAGCCTTTTTCATTTATCTTTTGTTTTAAATTTGTTCTTATGTATTATATTGTTCTTACTTTATGACTATAAACAAACTTTGAAATTATGTCACTGTCAACTCCCCCCATCCCCCAACTTTAGAATTAAACTGCTGAAAGGACAATACATAAGAGTCTACGCTGGTGTTCATGTGAAATGCATATGTGGAAGGGAAGAAGTGGGTTATGTGTATATGTTTATTACAGTCAGAAGATCTGAAGAGGGTTATATAAAGCTTTAGCAATTGGTACACGCAAACATTAGCCCTCAATTCCAAAATGCTAATGCAAGTAGTCTCGACTTACAACTACAATTGACCCCAACTTTTCTCCAGCACTTGGAGATGGAGAATCCACCAATGGGTTTAGACTGTATTCCTGCCCAATCAGATCAAGTCAGCCAAAGCTGCCACGCCCTTCCTGGACCATAGAGATCCCAGTTTTTGACTTGATCTGGCCCAGGACGGATATGCAGCGTGGCTCCTAGGGAGGTACAGTCACCTATTGGTGGATTCTCTATTTCAAGATAGTGTAGAGTAGTAATTAGCAAGGACTTATTCCCTCCCTTTTGCAAAGGGTTGGGAGCTTTGCTCCTAGCTCTTCCTAAAGGAGGGAAAGCTACAACAGTTGATTGCAAGGAAGGGGCTCCTTCCTCCCATTCTCCCCCCTTCACCCCCCACCCCCACTCGATAACCTAAACAGACGGAGCGGGACTAACGGCTGTTAGCCCAGCCAGCCGAGGAGCTCCTCTGGCAGAACGAGCCAGGCAGCGTTCAACAGCATCACTGGAGCTCCAGCATCATTGGAGCTCTGTGGGCCAGCAGGCCCAGACAAGGTACTCCGTCGATCGGCGCGGGGGGGTGGAAGGGAGGGGGGGCGACCTCACCCTTCGTCGTTTCGTGCGTTTTCCCTGCCGTTCCAACCGGGGCCGCATCCAGATTGCCGGGAGGGGGTTCCCTTACGAACGAGCTAGCGCCGATCAGCTGATTGGCGGCCGAGCGGAGGGGCCTAGAGAGGCCTTGCCGGCCCTAAGGAATTCCCTCAGCGAGCCTAAAGGGGAAGCGGCGGAGGCCCTCAGCGGCCGCCATCTTGACCACGCGGCGCAATCAGCCTCTGAGGGGAAGCCAGGGGAGGGGGATCCCCCCCCAAGCATTGCCCCCCCAGGAGGATGCTAATCAAGCGGGCGCTGCCTGAGCAGGCCCATTAGCAAAGCCTGCACCCATCGGGGCATATAACTGGGGCCTCCCTGTTACCGGCCGCCATCTTGTTGCCCCAAGCCGGGCCCAGTCAACAAGGCATACCCAGCAGGCCTCCCTAAGCTTCTCCATAGTCAGGCCAGCCCTGTCTGGTGAACCCGTGGCACACAAAGTCTTAACCCCCTTCTTAAGTCTGGTGTCTCCCATTGCCTGCTTGCCATCTTCAACACTATTGGCTCCACTCGGATTCCAGGCACCCCCATTAGTGTGTCTGTCCTTATCTGAGTAATCTATACATGGATTCCAGGCGCCCCCCACAGTGGGCCTGTCCTTATCCACCGTATATCAAGCCGGATTCCAGGCAGCCCCAGCAGTGTGTCTGTCCTTATCCGTGCACAGCCACAGTCGGATTCCAGGCGTCCCCAGTAGTGTGCCTGTCCTTATCCACACAGAGGCTGTACCTGGGTTCCAGACGTCCCCTGTAGTACGCCTGTCCTTACCCAATGTGTAATACTCTCTAGATACCTGGGGCCCCCTGTCGTGTCCCGGTGCTATCGGAGAATGGAGGAGGCCACCCTGGCCTCATCAGGAGCCCTGCCATCCTCATCAGGTCAACCTGGTCTGGAAGGCACCAACAAGAAGGCAGCCAAATCTAAGGTCAGATCTGCCACCAAGACTCCCAAAAGAACAGACAAGCAGGACAAGAAGAGACACCAGGCCTTGGAAAAGGAGTTTACCAAAGCACAGAAAAGAGCCAGACTGGCATCACAGCAGCCCGAGGGCCTAGCCCTAGACCTCCCCCTAGGTCCATCAACCTCCCCTCGGGGAATTTGGTCAATGGGGGAAACCCCTCACTCCCCCGCACAGTTTGGCACAGGCGAGCTTCATTCCATGGCCCAAGCCCCGGCCATAAAGGTTCCTCAAGGGAACCCAGAGGCCACATTCAGCCCCACTGCGGCCGGACTCCGCCCGAGCGAGCAAACGGCCTTCCCCACGGAAGACCGCCTAGTCCTACTCATCGCCCAGGCGGTGGATCAACCCCTGGATGCCAGGACTCAGACCTCCAGACCAGTGGCCACCGCCTACAGGCACAGCCTATAGCCGGAGACGGAGGCCTACGATAGCCCTTCCTCTCCTTCAGCATCCCTAGCATCTGAGGACTCTTACCTCAATCATCCGATCACAGAACAGGGCATACCAATGTCCGAGGAGGAGGAGGACCCACCGGAAGCCCCCTCCTTCGGGGGGCTATTCAACCCCTCCTTCATCACCTTGCTACGCAAGGCCACATCCACCGCCCAACTGGGACCTGAACCTCCGGCAACAACACCCTCCGATCCACTGGACTCGGAGGCGGACCCTAACTTCGTGGAGTCGGTCGCAACGCAACATCGCATCCCTTGCCCCTCCCTGTTTCTGAACGCAATCAGGAGACAGTGGACATCACCGGCCTCTCTTCCCATTCCGGGTAGCACGGACAAGAAGTTGTACAGTGTTGCCACGAAATTGGAGGAGACACTGGAAGTGCCTACCGTGGATGAGCCCCTAGGTCCCCTAGTGTCATCCACCGCCATCTCAGGGGACTTCTCTGAGGCCCTCAAAGCGGAGGATCGCAAGTGCGAGTCTACCTACCGCAGAACGCACCAAGCATCCGCATGGGCCATCAGAGCGGCAACCTCCGCCTCCTTCTTCAACAGAGCCTCCCTCCGTTGGCTCCAGCAACTCCAAGACCGGATCCCAGCGGAGGATCTCTGCACGCATCAAGATCTCAGCAAGCTGGTGGCGGCCACGGAGTACGCTGCAGACGCGACCCTCCAGGCCGCCAGGTTTTCCTCCAGGGCTATGGCTTCCAGTATCACTGGCAGGTGTATGCTCTGGCTGAAACATTGGCAAGCCGATGCAAAGTCTAAGTGGAAACTAGCAGTGGCTCCTTATCAAGGGGGCAAGTTATTTGGGGACACCCTGAACCCCTACATAACCAAAAACAAGGACAAACGTAAGGTCCTTAATCATTTGTTCAGAAAACAGGATAAGCGCGCCGGATCCTATCCACGACGGTAGCCCTTTCGTGCAGGAGCTAGATATAGTTACCCTCAGCTCTCCCAATCCTTTCCGGCCAGGCAAGACAGACAGGAGAGACAGGTTGATAGACAAGCTACCAGACCCTGGCAACAACCCCAGGGCAAGCGCCCCTTTCGAGGAAACAACAGGCCATTCCGGCGCACCAGATGACACCCCATCAGGACCTCCCATCGGGGGCAGGCTCTCCTTGTTTGTCCACCAGTGGGAGGCCACCGCCACAGACACATGGGTGCTCAGCACCGTCCGTCATGGCCTCTCCTTGGAATTTGTCACCAACCCCCAAATCAGTTCCTTTCTTGCCCAACCCCCCGGAACCGAACAAGTTAAGGGTTGATGAACGAAGCAGTTCATCATCTACTTCACATACGGGGCATAGAACCGGTACCGCCGGGTCAGAGAGGCCAGGGATTCTACTCCATCCTCTTCATCGTCCCAAAGGCGTCAGGGGGATGGAGAGCCATTCTAGATCTCAAGGGCCTGAATTACCATCTGGCACACCACAAATTCAAAATGCAAACGCTCCGGTCCATCTTGGGAAGCGTAAGAAAGGGGGACCTCCTGACGTCTATCGACCTCACGGAGGCGTACCTCCATATCCCGATCTCTCTGGCCCACCGACGGTTCCTACGGTTTGCTTACAAGGGATGCTACTTTCAGTACAGGGCGCTCCCATTCGGCCTCTCCTCCGCCCCAAGGGTCTTCACCAAGATTCTGGCGGCTCTAGCAGCACACCTGAGAATGATACCGGTCAGAGTCCAATGTTACTTGGACGACATACTAATCCAGTCCGCATCCCTCCAGTCCACCCGGGCGGACCTAGATCTGGTGGTAGGGCTGCTTCAGAGCCACGGATTCTTGGTAAACTTCCCCAAAAGCCACCTGGTTCCCTCAACAAGATTACTCCACCTTGGCACCATCATAGACACCGTGGAGTGCCAGGTCTACCTATCCCAAAAGCGCCAGGACAGCATAGGACGTTCGATCCTCCAGATTCGCAAGAGTTGATCCGTAACATTGGCCAGTCTCTCCCAGCTGTTAGGGAAGATGATCTCGGCCATTGCAATCGTGCCTTGGTCCAGGCTCCACTCCAGGGAACTGCAATGGTTCATGCTACCCTTCCAGAGGCGGAATCTCAGCGCCTCCCACCAAACAGTGCAACTTCCGCAAAAGGTACTACGATCCCTCAGGTGATGGCTATCACCAGCCACAAGCAGAGGGTCATGCTTCAAGGAGCCGGACCGGATAGTACTCACGACGGATGCCAGCCTCTTCGGCTGGGGAGCACACCTTTGCTCACAGTGGGCACAGGGCCGGTGGTCCAAGTCGGACCTCCAACACAACATCAATTGGCTCGAACTACAGGCCATCCACCTAGCCCTCCGTCACTTTTGAGGCCGAGTGGCGTGCCACCACGTCCTGGTCCTCACCGACAACGTGACAGCCAAGGCTCACATAAATCGCCAGGGGGGCACCCGATCCCAGAGCCTTTTGACAGAGGCCCTCCTACTGGGAACCTGGGCAGAACACAACCTAGCTTCCATCAAGGCCGATCACATATCAGGGGAAGCGAACACTCAGGCCGACTTCCTGAGCAGAACAATTGTGGACCACTCAGAGTGGTGCCTTCACCCGAGGATCTTCAAAGAAATCTGTCACCGTTTCGGATTATCGCGGGTGGACCTCTTTGCGTCCCCGCTCAACACTCAGCTGCCTCGCTTCTTCTCCCGATTCCCAGCCAGAGGGGCGGAGCAGACGGTGATACGCAAGCTCCTCCGGGAATGGGCAGAGGTACTCGTGGCCCCCCACTGGCCAAGGAGACCCTGGTTCGCCGACCTGATGAGCCTCTCCCTCATGGAGCCCTGGAGGATTCCCCCGGAACGGATATCACTCAGTCAGGGAGTCATTCTCCACCCAGATCCCCAGTGGCTCCAGTTAGCTGTCTGGCACTTGAGCTCTCGATCTTAGCAAGGGAGCTCTGTTCCCCGGGGGTCATCACCATAATCCAGGCCTCTCGTCGCCCTTCCACCAACCGCATCTACGAGGCCTCGTGGAAGAACTTCCGATCGTGGTGCTCTGGACGGCAGCTGTTGCTCCCAGAACTCACAATTTCCCACATCCCGGACTACTTGCTAGCCGGGCTTGACAGGGGCCTGGCCGCAAACACACTGCGCAGACAGGTTGCAACGCTGGCAACGGTTCTCACATGCGGCTCAGCAGGAACCCTGAGCCACCACCCCCTAATCCGATCATTCCTTAAAGGGGCCTCCAACACCAGACCCCCTGCCGTACACAGATACCCTTCGTGGGATTTACCACGGGTCCTTCGGGCCTTCACTAAGTGGCCCTTCGAACCCCTAGCGACATGCGACATGTGTTACCTGTCCCACAAGGTGGCGTTCCTGGTGGCAATCACGTTCGCACAGCGCATCTCCAAATTGGCAGCGCTTTCAGTCAGGGATGACTTGTGCGTGTTCCATCAGGATAGAGTGATCCTACGCCTCGACCCCACCTTCATACCGAAGGTGAATTCCCTATTCCATAGGTCACAGGACATAGTATTTTTGCCCCAACCCATCGCACGATCGGGAGCGACAATGGCAGAGCTTGGACGTCCGTAGGGCGCTTAGGTACTATATTGCACGGACAGCGAAATTCCGCAAGTCCGAAGCCCTGTTCATATCTTTCCATCCTTCCTCCAAAGGTCGGAAGGTCTCCTCCTCCACAATTGGCAGGTGGATCAGCGTGCATTGCCGGGGCATATCAGGCAGAATCATTGCCAGTTCCATGACGGGTCACGGCCCATTCCACTCGAAGTGCAGCTACCTCCGCAGCCTGGTCCACACAGGCACCTATTGAGGAGGTATGCAGGGCAGCCACATGGGCTTCGCCATCCCCTTCCATTCGGCACTACAAGATTGATAGGTTTGCCTCGGCTGAGGCTTCCTTTGGCAGGAGAGTTCTCCAACAGGTTATTCGCCAAAGTGCCACACCGGACCAGTCTGCTTCCCACCCTCAGGGACAGTAGGCTTTGGTATGTCCCATTGGTGGATTCTCCATCTCCAAGTGCTGGAGAAGGGGCGTTGTCTTACCTGAACGCCTTTTCTCAGCACGGAGATGGAGAATCCACTCCCACCCTGGTAGGTCACTTAGGCCTAGGGTTAGCTTTAGTTGGAGGAGCCACAATGCTGTGCTGTCAGTCAAGGGCTACGCTCGCGTCAAAACCTGGGATCTCTATGGTCCAGGAAGGGCGTGGCAGCTTTGGCTGACTTGATCTGATTGGGCAGGAATACAGTCTAAACCCATTGTTGGATTCTCCATCTCCGTGCTGAGAAAAGGCGTTCAGGTAAGACAACGCCCCTTCTGTTACTACGTGAGACATTTGTTAAGCAAATTTTGCCCAATTTTACCTTTGTTGCCACACTTGTTTAGTGAATCACTGCCGTTGTTAAGTTAGTAACACGGCTGTTAAGTGAATCTGGCTTCCCCATGCACTTTGCTTGTCAGAAGGTCGCAAAAGGGGATCACATGACCCCAGTACATGCCAACCGTCATAAATACCGTACGAGTCAGTTGCCAAGCGTCTGGATTTTGATCACATGACCATGAGGATGCTAATAACGGTCGTAAGTGTGTAAAATGGTCATAAGTTACTTTTTTCTCTGCTGTTGTAACTTGGAACAGTCAGGAAACAAACTATTGTAAGTCGAGGACTACCTGTAGGTTCTTTCTGATGGAAGCCTTATCATATTAAAAGTTCTCAATGATGGAATGGATCTTAAATTTGCTCAGTTTATTACAGTTAGTACAAATATCCGAATAGGGTTTTTAACCCTTTGAGTGTCCAAGGAGGAGGTGATATGAGGCTTCCATGTGTTCCTTCTGCCTGGCTTAAACCCATAGGCATTCGGTGGAGGAACTCTTTAGGGTTGAATTAGCAACGCATTCTGGAGTTGGAATGCAACCCCCCCTCAAAAAAATCCCTACCCATTTTAGAATAGAATTTGGCAGAATAATGGAGCTAGGTGTACCCCTTTGCCTTTGGATCATTAGTGAGATCCTAAGCAAATCTAGGCAGCTCCCGGTCTTGAACAATGAGTGACTGTGAGTAACCTAATGCAGAATCATTTATGCAGGGTAGACAAGAAGATGCCGAAGAGTACCTAGGATTTATTCTAAATGGCCTACATGAGGAAATGCTGATTCTGAAGAAATTGCTCTCTCCACATAGTGAAAGTACGTTTTCAAAAAGCCAATTAACATGTATGATTCTCCCTCATATATAATTCCTTTATATCTGCTGCATAAACACTGTGTGTCATGAGTAGCCATTATTTTTCTTCCACTAGTAAATTGTGATTAATGATTTTCCCTTTAACTCTAGTATGAAGTAATTGCTAAAAAAAGGCAATTCAGATTAAGTAGTACATCTGCAACTGCCAGTCATAGTCAAGGCAGGTTCCTTTCTTCTCCAGTCTCTTTGCAAAATCATTTTCTGTAATTCCTCACTGCTCCGCCCCCTGGCATGAAGTTTTAACAGTTAATGTAAGAAACCTATCTTTTAAATAGATTTAAATGATGTATTTGGCCAGAAATGTAACCATATTCATATGCAGAGATATGCAGCCTTCAATCACTCTTAGCCCTTTTTTTCAATATCCACCCACTTCCCAAAATCTAGTCCCTGCTAAGAATAATCTTTCTGTTTTCTGTGGCTTTGGGATGAGGGTTGGAGGTGTGTGATTGTGCATTTGTCTCTGTCCCTAACCATTACTTCCATCTCACCTGTATGACACCCAATCATTTGTCCCTGAGGAAATGTAGCCCTTGAATAAAACCATTTGTTTAGAAAAATCAGCATAGAAGCCATGCTTTGTTTTGCACAGAAAGTTTCTTTGATGTCACCCCGCAGCCAATTTCAAAACAAAACGATCCTTCCCCTTCATTATGTGGTGAACTTGGGCAGGGATGACAGAGTCTCCTTTGTCCTCTAAAAACAGTTTCCAATGGCCCAGAGACCCAGCTTGTAAATGAAGAGGATGAACAGGAAGAACAAGGTGAAGGCAGCGAGGACGAATGGGAACAAGTCGGTCCACGTAACAAATCTTCTGTCACTCGACAGGCAGATTTTGTCCAGACCCCAATAACAGACATATTTGGTGGGCACATAAGGTATGTTGTATTCTAATTGTGTCATTATTAGCATCACAGAATAGAGTTCTGTGTCGCTTCTGATATATCAGGGTGTGATGTATGTTGACATTTCTGAATTCAGTAGTAAGGACAGCAGTGTGAAACAATTAAAAATGATTGAAAAGGTACAGGGGAAATAAATCTCAAGCAATCAACATGCACAAAGGAAAGCAGGAACCCCAGAACTGTATAGGATGGGAGCATTTTAGACAGGAGAGCATTCCAGAGTATGGGTACCACTGCAAAGGAGGTCCCATCAATTAAAAGAATATAAAAATAAAAAATCAAGTTGAAAGATGAAATGAAAATGAATGAAACAGAGCATGGTTTGCCATTTTCAATAAATGACATTTGAAAAACTAGATTTGTGTACTTTCAAAATGCCATTTGTATATTTAAACTGACAGTAGTTGTTAACGGGCAAGCATGGTGTCCTATTTTTACGTCCAAAGCAATTAAGATGAAACGGAGGGATTCCTGTTTTCTTTTTTTAAAGAATGTCTTGTCAAAGGAAAGAGCCACAGAGTTCTATTCCCACGTGTTGTCTGCTTATGCCGCACCCATCCTACTCTACAAAGTAGGTCACCACAGATATAAGATCTCTCATAGGGATATTGGAAAGCTTTTTTTGTGAGGCCAGTGATGGAGATAGGAATTATTTGCTTTTTTAAAAAAAACTTCAAAACTGCTGCATTTTTCATGTCTTTCTCAGAAATGATGAATTAGCATCTTCCCCTTCCTAGCACAATTTTTGGCCTCTTTGGATTCTTCCCCCCCCCCCGAAATTTGTGGGAAACACTATTTTCCAATAGTAAGTGGATGTTCAGATATGTACAGTTTTGCAATACCGAAAGGCATTTTTGATAGCTATAATACATTTCAAACAACAAATCTATAAAAGAATTAAAGTCATGGAGAATATTGAGCTTCTACAAGAGCACTCACAAAATAGAGTAAACCTTCGCCTGGTAAAAGTCACATAACATTTAAGACTATCTCTACTAATTGCTTAAAAGCTGATTTCCAGATTGACCTCTCAAGGTTGGAAACCCCAGAATCTGTCGAGGCCTTTTGCCATCAGCCATACTTCAGATGACAGTAGAGTACGGTGTGATCTCAGGGGACAGGTAGAAATTTGTAGTATTCAAAGTTGATTCTGTAGACCTTGGATGCCCAAACTCTTTTCATGCAGAGACAGGAACAGCATATTAAGTAGAAAGTAAAAGCAATATTAGAGTAATACACTCTAAATAAGAAATTCCTGCAAACACTATAATGATAGCCTCAGTCAACACCAGTTTTGACTTTTGTGCACTTTTCAGAGCAGGTCTGCAAATTTGCCAATTTTTAAAGAGAGATACGAAACTAGGTTGATAGGGGAGGCTTTATTTTTTTAAGGTTTAGCTCCAGGTTGGTCCACTAATTAAAGAAAAAACACTGGTTCCAGTTTTGTGAAATGGAGGCTTGGCTTTGTTTGTAATATATCAATTTTTTAAAAAAAACAACCATAAAAGTGATTTTCACCTGCATTACCCACCACAGGCGCTTGTAGGTTTTTATAACCCTTTATGTGTGTTTTGTGAAAACATCTCTTGAAATGCTAATTTAAAACATGAGTCCTTGTAAAGGCAAGCACAGTCTAATTTGAATCAGCGACAGCTTCCCTGCTATTCAAAGCTAATGAACCCTCTTCGGTCTGAATAAATAACCTGACAGTTTACAGTGTCACAAAGACGACACTAATGTAACTGAATAGGGGGAGCAAATTGCCCCTTAGAAACAGTAGCTGTGCTATTATGAGGGCTTAACGTGGACCAAGAAAGAGTTGCTTTTTACCAGGAAATAAAGATGCCCCTGTACAAAAAGGTGGTTGTGTATGAGCATTAAAGAGACAGAATTTTATTGAACTGGATTACCTTGATTTTATTCAAAATGTCATGTAATGCATGAACTTAAGCACGTTCAGTATGAGGATATAGATATACTGAAATCTTTGGTGGATCAAAAATAGCAGTTAGGTTGAAGATCTCGGAATGTAGAAAATTTCTTTTGCAGTTCTAGAGAAAAGGAGTGAGGCAGGAAACAGCAGTCTTCAAGTGTTAATTAGCAAGTGATGAACTTTCCATTTTTTTCATCCCATTTCTTGTAACAGGCTCATTAAGTCTTGACTGTGTCTTTCCATGAAACCTAGGGGATGGCCAGGTTGAGTCTGAGGGAAAGGCCAAACGCTTCATCAGTTATGAGTCCCTGCTAATTTCCCTTGACCATTAGTAGTTCAGATTCTTGTAGAGAGCTTAAACTTACAATAAATCTTTATACACATACCTGGATCTCCTGATTTCCCTAGTGCTGGACATTTGGTGGTTACCTGTCTTTCCAGGGTTCAGTAATTAAACAGTTTTCAGAAACTCGTCAACACTTCACTCTTCCTTGTTTCTTTAGGTCTGTGGTTTACCAACAAAGTTCGAAAGAGTCTGCAACCCTGCAGCCATTTTTCACTCTGCAATTGGATATCCAGTCTGATAGGATACGTACCGTTCAGGATGCCCTGGAGAGCTTGGTAGCAAGAGAATCTGTTCAGGGCTATACCACGAAAACCAAGCAAGAGGTAGGTGTCTTCTGGATAGTAAAATATTTGCTTATCCTGCTTGGTGTTGTACACAGAGAGTCCTCGACTTACGACCACAATTTGAACCCAACACTTCTGCTGCTAAGCAAAACATTGGTTAAGTGAGTTTTGCCCCATTTTTCTGCCTTTCTTGTCACAATTGTTAAGTGAACCACTGCAGTTGTTAGCAACACGGTTATTAAGTGAATCTGGTTTCCCCGTTGACTTAGCTTGTCAGACGGTCGCAAAAGGTGATCACATAACGATGGTCATAAATATGAGTCAGTTGCCAAGCCTTTGCATTTTGATCAGGTGAGCACGGGGCTGCTGCAACAGTCGTAAGTGTAAAAAAACGGCCTTAAATCACTTCTTTGTGTGTGTTGCTGGAACCTCTTGTAGCAACCAGCAAATTAAACGTCGTCCTGCTTTCTTATATTGGTTAGCAAAGTTTATGCACAGTTAATGGAACTGTTATGCGTCTTGTGGTATTTTTCCACTGCAGCAGATTGGCATATTAACATAATCATTTTTTTAAAAAGCCTTAATGCAGGAAGCACAAGAAATCTTTGTAAACAGAGTGATGCACCACATGCTAGAAAAAAAGTTGGCATTTCCACACTGTTTAAGCATTCAGGAGTTGGAGGAGGCCATCTGCCTGGAAAAACCAGAGTGAGAAATACGTTGCCTTGCAAAATGATGTGTGGGCATCTATAACCTGTCTGGATTTTCTGTCTGACACTTGTGGGAGGGATGGTGGGGGAACATCTCCTTGTTGCCTGAGAGGCCTCCTTGTATGGGGAGAAATCCTCCATCTACGTTTTGCTTGGCCTGCCACTCACTTTTGGGGTTTGCAACATACGTGGTTTTAGTCTTCTCATTTATTTGTAAACTAAAATTTGCAATTATGGTTTCCAAAAAAGAGGATGTTCGCTTTAAGCTGCTAGTCTAGTCTGATTTATGTGTTAGTGTCCTGTCTGAGAGGAGCAGACAAGTCTCATAATCATTGGGGGGGGGAAACCCCTTAAAATGATCATGAAAGTTACGCACTTTTTTGCACTTTGTAGCATTTCTTAACATTTATTTGTTTGTTTGATTTCTATAATTACTCATCTCAGTAAATGACTCTGGGCAGCTTACAATTCAAAACATATATTACTATTAAACATTTAAAAACATTTAAAAACAATAAAAGTGCACATATACTGATTAAGCTTATAGTTTCCTGGATATAATACAGAAGCAGTCAATCTCTTTAAGCTTGACTCAGTGATTAATTTTTAGCCAGTGCCAGGAGGAAAGAGTTGACCATGTGAAAATTAGGCTAATTGCAAGCTTTAAGTACTGTTTCTGGGTAATCTAAAAAAACAGCTTGCCTTGTCCTGATTTGGAAATTTCCCAGCTGACCTCAAATTCTGAACTCAGCTTAGTTCCAGAATATCTATAAACTTTTTGTTGTTGTTGTTTTGACAAGTCTTGGATGAAAATTCAAGGGAGTTATCCATAATTTTATCCATAATTTTCTTTAGCTTTTTGTTACACAAATGTCCAACAACACAAAGATCAGGGGTTCTCAACCTTGGCAACTTTAAGACTTGTGGATTTCAACTCCCAGAATTCCTCAGCCAGAACCCCTGACAAAGATGATTCTAGTTAAGGGACCTGAAACATTTGAAAAGGGTACACACTTTTGTTTTGTTTTTTTGTTTTGTTTTTAATAGAGAAAATTCAAATTTATGAGTGCTTTTTTTTGGGGGGGAGGAAAATGATATTTTGCTTCTCTGCCTTTCTCTTTTCCGAAGGTTCCTTTTGCATTTTTTATTGTTTCTTAATTGTATGGAAATGACAAACTGAGCTTGTTCCCTTATTTATTTATTTTGCCATGTTTATGTTCCATCCCAATCTTTAAGGACAGTATACAGCAACACGAGGATCAAGAAAGCCATATAATCCACCGGTATAAAGTGTCAATTGCCAGTTGGATTGATTTTGACAATTGTATTAGTGGAAATGGAGATTCAGTTAAAATTCTGCTTTTTCTCTGCCAGGTAGAGATTAGTCGAAGAGTAACTTTGGAAGAGCTGCCTCCTGTCCTCGTTCTGCACCTCAAGCGATTTGTCTATGAAAAAACGGGGGGCTGCCAGAAGCTCATTAAAAACATTGAATATCCTGTTGACCTGGAAATAAGTAAAGGTGAATTTTGGGAACAGGGCCGCTGTTTCGTTTACTGCTTTGGTGTAGCTTTTTAATAATCGTCCTTTTCTATCTCTCAAAGCTTCTCATAAGACATTTTCCTCACAGAAGTTCCACAGTTATCAGGCCTCAGACATTCTTTCTTGGCAGGCTAAAAGTCTTGCAACACTTTAATTGTGCCATTTTGACAAGTGTAATCTTTAGTACCCCCTCCCCCCAATATTATAAATCAGCCTTAAACTTTTCTCAACTTCTAAATTACTAGTGTTTGTATGGATATCGGAGCTGAAGTGAGCCAACACACTCTCCATGTGCTTCCCAAGTCACTTTTATATTACTAAAGTGTAACTCCTACACAGGCGTCCCAAATTAGGTGGCCTCTACGTGTTTTGCCTGAAACAAAAACCTACCCTTGTCACATGCCAAGACATGTGTGCCAAATTGTTTTGCATTGAAACAAATCCCATATGTTTTGTTTGTCCAAATTTTGGCTGAAATGAAGCCCTTCTGGAATTTAATGTTATGAGTCAGGGGTCTCCAACCTTGGCAGCTTTAGGATTTGTGGACTTCAACTCCCAGGATTCCTCAGCCAGCCATGCCGGGAGTTGAAGTCCACAAGTCGTAAAGTTGCCAAGGTTGGAGACCCCTGTTATGAGGCACCTGTGGCAAGGTGGGTTTGCTCCTTATCCCTCCCTATCAAGTGCAAAACAGTTAAACTAAAACTCCCTGGAAGAATCTTTACATCTCTTGGGCCATTGCAGCTGAATAGAGGAATTAACGCCAGCACACTCTTGTCAGCCGCCTTCTCCTTGAGACTTCACTGGGTTCACTCCCGTTCCTTACTTGATTACATGTGAAAAAGAACAGCCAGAAGTTTTTTGGGTCTTCCAGAGGTGCTAATTCACCACATGGTTTGTTGTGTACTGTTTCAGAGCTGCTGTCACCAGGAGTGAAAAGTAAGATTTTTAAAGGCCAAAGAACCTACCGGCTCTTTGCAGGTATGTGGTCCTACCTCGTTAAGGTCAAGAATTTTGAGGGGGGGAAAATCATTTTGGCTTCTTTCCCTCCTAAATTTAAAGTAGTTGATAATTGTACAAGCAAAAGTTTAGAATTGTGAAGTTCCAGGACCTGAAGTCAAGTTCCTAATTAGATCGTATTCTGTAAATCAAAGGAACTAATTAAATTGTTCTAGACTTCCCATTTGTGAGGGGGAAAATGTAACATTAGCAGTTGGAGCTATGGATTGGGAGAGAAAGTTGCTTGGATTATGGTTTGGAGAGGAGGATAATTCTTAAATGTAATCATTTCTTAATTGCACAAATTGGGTGATTGCACAGCTGCTACGAAGAATAGCTGTCATGTCCTCTCAAACACTCCCGAGGCGATCATTTGTAAAAGAGATCCTCTTTGGTGAGATAACTTACGCAAGCAAGAGATACCCCTGCCTCTAACGCTCTGTAAAATCACCACATGTTAAAGACATCGCTGTGGTTTTCACTAGCCTGTAGCAAACAGGGAGGAAGTTTCAGGGAGAGAGGAAGATTTATTTCACTTAGCTAAAGAGGAAGAAGATGCTAGACATGGCTCTTACATATCTGAGTGCATTCTTGGTCACGTCTTCAAATCTTTGGTCTCGTGCCTAGGTGTGGGAATGCTGCTGTTTCTAGAAGTCCTCCATATCAACATACTGAGGTGATGGCAGAAATGGACCAGCCTCTAGACAAAGATGAGCAACTATGGCAACTTTACGCCCTGTGGATTTCAACTCCCAGAATTCTGGCTCAGGAATTCTGGGAGCTGAAGTCCACAGGGCGTAAAGTTGCCATAGCTGCTCACCCCTGCTTTAGACCAGGGGTCTTCAAACTTGGCCCTTTGATGACTTGTGGACTTCAACTCCCAGAATTCCTCAGCCCGGCACGTGTGCCTGGGTCAGGAATTCTGGGAGTTGAAGTCCACAAGTCATCAAAGGGCCAAGTTTGAAGACCCCTGCTTTAGACCAACCGTCTCTTTTTGCAACTTGTCGGTCCAGCTTTGCCTGCCCATTTCCCATTAACAATTGTGGTTTTTTTTTCTTTTTCTTTTTTAATTTAATGTCTTGGCAGTTGTCTACCATCATGGAAACAGTGCAACTGGTGGACACTATACTACAGATGTCTTTCAGATTGGTCTTAATGGCTGGCTGCGCATAGATGACCAAGCTGTCAAAGTAATTACTCAACACCAGGTGGTAAAACCGTCAGCCGAGCGCACAGCCTACCTCCTGTACTATCGCCGAGTTGACCTGCTTTGAAAACCTCCAATTTTCTGCTGTGTTTGCCAGATTATCTGCTTTCTAGAACGCCAACTCTCTTCTCCTTTCTCCTTCCCCTTTCCTTTTCTGTGCTCTTCAGAGGCCACCTTTCTCCTCTCCTCTCTCTCTCCCCCCTTTTGCAACTGTGGAGTAGAGGGAAAGGGTTTCCAGAGGTGTGTGAACACAACCCAGTTTGGTGTTGTTTGTTGACTTGGCAGAATGAAGTCTTTGGGCTTACATAACTCAAGTCTTGTGAATCACATGGAGGATGTGGGATTTTCTTTCTTTTCCTTTCTTTTTCCCTTTTTTTTTGGCGCTAATGCTAAGTCCTAAGAGATTAAAATGGGATTTGCAATTGATTCCCACTTTCTAAATGCATAATAGGAACAGCCTTGCACCAGCAACAAAACTTGTAGATTTCTGTGAAAATGTTTTATCTTTACTTAAAAAAAAACTTTAAAAAAAAGAGAGACCTGCCCTTCTACATCTTCTCCCATTAGTTTTTTTGATAAATGATAAAAAATGAGCCAGTGTCTATCAAGGAAAAAAAAAGTTTCTCCTTTAAAAAAAAAACTCTTTAAAAAAATTACACTATACAGTTGCTGGTTTCTGATATGAGGGAAAAAATACTCATTTTAATAATTGTGCGATGGAAAACTGCTTAAGTACACATTGCAGATCAAAATATTTGGAGTTAAAATGTTAGTCTATATAGATGGGTGATTGTAACTTTATTGCTATTAAGAGATTTCAAAACTGCATTTATGCTTCTGTGTACATGGGATTTTAAAACAAAAAAATGGGCAAAATAATGAAGGTTGATATTTCTTTTAGTCTGCTTTGTTTAATTTTGCTGTCTGCTCTCCTATAATGTTGAGTTCCTAAGTGTACACAGTGTAGTGATATCTAGGAGTATAAAGTTGTCGCCCATCAATAAAAAAAAAGTCACAAAGTTGGTAAGAGTGTTCTTTGGGGAAGGGGGTTCATCTAAAAACAGTAGAATGTTAGAAGGGGAGAAAGCTGAAATGAAGACTTAACTGTAAGTTAAATTGACACAAAGAAATGCAGTTTTGTGCCGTCATTTGAGGCAGACATATTGAGAAAAGTAATTGGGACATCAAATCTCTCTATACCAATTGCTCCAAAAGGTGTGATAAAAATAAGACAATGAGGGATCCTTGGTGCTCTCTGAATTGGGTTGTTTTCTTGCAGACGTTTCATTACCCAAACTATGGTAGGTAACATCATCGCTAGCACTGATAATGTTACCTAGTTTGGGTCATGAAACGTCTGCAAGAAAACAACCCAGCTCAGAGAGTACCAGGGACGCCCTCATGTCAACCCTGAGTTACAAATATTCTCCTTTATAAATAAGACAGTGGAATTGAAGCACCTCCCATTTTTTTGTGTTTGTTGAGGTGGCCCTAATAATTGAAAAGGATGTTCAGAAATCTGAACACTGGGTTCCAGGAAGCAAGCTAGTTATGACCTGCCTTGTAAGTTGTCACAGATACCTCTATGTGGCAATAAGCTAGACCTTGGATCTCATCCATTTGGGTGAAGATGTCAGGATACTGGGTTCTTAATGATAAGTGTAATGGATCATATTCTACTTTGAGTTTGCGTGTTCAAGGCAAGTGGTTGTAGTAGATATGCTGGGAAAAAATATTGTAACATTAGTAAGGATATAAACTGGTATTTCCTTTTCTAAAGTTCACGTGTTTTAAGGTCTCCTCTCCTTCCCATCTTCACTCCCCACAAATGGTTTAAATTATTTACTTAAAATTCTAGACCACGGGTAGGCAACCCAAAACACTGAAAGAGCCACTTGGACCCGTTTCCCACCGAAAACAAAACACTGGGAGCTGCAAAACTCTTTTGATATCTAAAATGAAGATAACACTGCATATATCCTTTTTTACCATTATACACACACACACACACACACACACATATCATAAAGGTGAAAAAGGGTATATGCAGTGTTATCTTCATTTTAGATGTCAAAAGGGTCTCTCTGTCTCTTCCCCCCTCTCCCTCCCTCTCTCTCCCTCTCTCTCTTTCTCCTTCTTTCCTCTCCCTCTCTCTCTCTCTCTCTCTCTCTTTTTTTCCTCTCTCTTTCTGCCCTTGGTCTGCCAGTCCTCTTCCCCTACTCTCTCTCTCTCTTTCCTCTCTCTCTCTTTCTCCCCCCCTCCTTCTGCTCACCTGGCAAGCTGACTTCAGTTCTCCAACAAGCTCGGGTAGGCAACCCTGGCTCTTTTATGACTCATGGACTTCAACTCCCAGAATTCCTGAGCCAGCATAGCTGGGCTAGCTAGCTAGCTCCTGCCCTTCCTGCTTCCTGCAGAGACACAGCAAAGGAGGAGCTCTGCCCAGTAAGCTTTTCAGCTCTTGGAGAACACTGTGAGTCCACTCTTTTTTTTACACAGAGAGGGAGGGAGGGAGGGAGGGAGAGAAGGGAAGCGCAAGTGCCTCTCTCTGTCTCTGCAAATGGCAGAGGAGGCTGGGAGCCGCAGGGGAAAGTTCAAAGAGCCACATGCGGCTCTGGAGCCGCAGGTTGCCGACCTGTGTTCTAGACTGTCCCGATCAAGATTGGACAGGGAACCCCAAAAGATAAATGAGAAAGAGCAACAATGCCAAACTAAATACAAATGTAACACAACTGGAGCAAGAGGCATAGTGGAATAAGAATCAGAGGAAATGCAAACAAGGAAGGGCTGAGTGTGTCTCCAAGGAAAGCATCTTGTAGGGCAGGGATGTCCAACCTTGTCCACTTTAAGATTTGTGGACCTCAACTAGAATTCCCCAGCCTGCTATTCTGGTTGGGGAATTCTAGGAGTTAAAGTCCGCAAGTCTTTAAAGTGGCCATGGTTGGGCGTCCCTATTCTAGAACATGAGGCTTTTGCCAAGGAGACTGCTATCTAGTCCATACAGGGATATATTTTTAACAATACCAAGTAGAACTTTTAGGCGCTAGGCTGAGCTTATTATTTGGGGGGAAGAATGGGAGAACAATTGTCTTCGCAACTTTGCCAAAAGCCAAGTATCCTTTCCATTCTATATCCTGCTTTTAGTGAGGATTACCAGAGCGAGTGACCAAAAGAATTAGCAGGCCTTTTGGATCTTTGAAAGAGGCATAAGGGCTTCAGATTTTCTTCTGCAATTGAATCGTCTTGGTTCTTCCCTTTTGGACAGCCCTCTGCCAGAACATCTGTGCGTATGCCGCGTGTCCTCTGGACTGCTTAGGAACTCCCTGGTGGGAGGAACTGCAAAATGGGAAGGGGGGTTTTGGAGAATTCAGCTGTGATACCTTGTGATTTAGTATTTCTCTCTTCAAAGATGTGAAGGGACGGAGCACTAAATGCAAGGCAGAAGCACCTGTGACCAGGTCTATGTCTCTACCCTCATTTGTGGATAAATGTTAAGATGGGTTCCTTTGCGTTGGGGAGGAGGATGGGAGGAGGAGGATATTGCTCAAGTCCAATATCACGTTATGGTCTCCTGTTCTCATCGCCAGAACCTCATCGCCAGAGTTTTCGTGTCTCTGGACTCCTGCTGCTGCTACATGTTAGGTCAGTATGTAATAAAGCCTCCCACGTCCACAATTTAACCATGGATGAGAATGCTGACTGGCCTGTACTACCAAATCTTGGTTGGACATGAGCGAGGGGGTCCCCCTCTCTGAAATGTATCTTCTGGCTTTCAAGTTCAAGGTGGGGTGAAGGTGTGGTTTGTCATTTGTGAGTTTCTGGTGGCCCAGACCTCACCAAATGTAAGACCCTTTTTGGTGGACCATAAAGATCAGTAGACAATGCCCATTCTGGAGACAGCTGGAACATGTTATTTGTCCTAACTTCAGCTAATTTGTCCATATAAAAGGCTGGGGTTTCAATGGGCATTAAGTTGGCGAGAGGCTTCCCTTTCTCCACGGCCTGTGTTGAAAGATATTATACAATCGCTGAGCAGATACTCCTGCTGAGCTCTGGCTGGGGGATGTCTTGGCAATGGGATCTATTGCTTTAAGAATTTAATGGATTTTGAGTAGTTTAGAATAAAATAAGTGCCCTTTTAAAGATTTGGTCGTAACAGTTGCAATAAACAAGACATCACAAAGCCATAAAATGTAACATAAACCAGACTTTCCCCCTGAAAAAAGCTTGGACAAATAGACCTTTGTAACTGGTGCTGAAAAAGCAGATGAAAAGCATATGTGGGAAAGGAGATCTTCACTCGTTTCAAAGGCCCATTGGCGTTGGTGGATAGCCAAAGAGATCTTCCATAACCAGTCTTAACTACTGGTCAACTTCATTAGGAGAAGAGGAAGGCCTTCCATCTTGAACCTGTATCCTGAAAAAGACTTTGGAGCAGTGACACAGTTACTAAGTCTTGTATGTTGTGTTATGTACTATGCGTTGGCAGGAGTGTGAGCACCCGTCGTCTTCTATTGCCATGGAGGAGACTTGGCTTGGCTTATCAAGATGGCATCTCCCCACCCCAGTACACCACATGAGCTGTACTGGGAACATCAGAAGAGACTTCCACACACCCATAAATCCTGTAGAGAAAGCCTCTTATTGCTATTAAAAGCATTTGAGGGGGGGTGTAGATTTGGAGTAACTAAAGAGACCTGTCTCTTTTGGTTGGGGGGTGGCTTACAAAGGCACCATGTCTGGCAATTAACTTCGCACAATCCTTTGTCAAAATCTAGCATCCCTTCCAAATTTTCCATATCCTGAGGTGTATTCTGAACTGCCTGTGAAGAATGTCCATAGAGAAATTCCCAGTTTTAACCCGGGGTCCAGTGAGATAAGGTGCCCTGTTGTAGGAATCCATTCTAAAAGGCATCAGGATGCCAAAGAACTGGTGCCAGACGGTTTGAGATGATCTGATGATCTTGCCAGATGAAGGTAGATTCATGTGAAATCACCATCATGATTGGACTTCTGCCACTGGCTGTTCAGTCTCTTAAAACTAGGTTCCCAAACTGATATGGCAACGCTGGAGCCCTTGTGCCAGAAAAAGCCAGATGCCACATTCACCAACTCTACCGAAGTTTGGAATCCTGTGTGGTAAACCATAAATCCAATGCCAAGCACGACTTAGTTGTTTTAAATCCAGCCATGTTTGACAAGATAAATGTCCCCACTCCCCTTGGAACCTCTGGCTAGAAAGTCTTGGATGGGAAATAAGACAACCACTTTGGAAAGATTTACTTCCAGAAAAAAAACTTGCCAACCATATCTGGATGCTGTGTTCCAAGTGGGGAGGAGGAGGAGGAGGAAGACAAAAACAAAAAAAACAAACCCCATCATATGCCAGAAGACCAAAGGGCTGCATGTCTTCAGTTGCAATTCACTTTAACCACAGTGGCAGACAATCCCACAACATGGTTTTAAACTGGTTTTATTGTCCTAAAACAAACCTCAGGGTATTTATTCATCTTAGTGTGGACATCCTGGTAAGATGAGAACTATATTAAGCTGCCACCATAGTTTCAATTTGTAGAAAGGAATAAGATAAGATAACCTTTATTGTCATTTTTTTACTGTGGGCACAACGGCACATATCAAAAATGAAATTTAGTTACCCGCTCTCAAAATGAAACACATACATGACGCACACCTAAACGTACTATGAACAACATATGTATAGACCCACATCCCTACACATACGTAGCAAATAAATATTAAATCACACGTTTGTTTTTAGACTCTTTCTAAATCAGACATGTCAAAGACGGCCCGGGGGCCGGATGTGGCCCGCAAAGTGGTTTCACGTGGCCCACGAAGCCATCCTGGAAACAGTGAGGGAACGGCCCCCGCTGCCTTGGCCCTGGCCCAGGCCGGCTGGGAGCCAATGTACAATTTTGTGGTGGCCATCTGTGCTGAAACGCATTCAGTCTTAGCTCCACAAGGCCGTCTGGACACAGCGAGGAACCAGCCCCTACTGTGCTGGCCCCGCCCCCTGGGTGCATGCTGGGGAGGGGTCACCCTTTGTGAGGAATGAAGAAATGGACCATCGCCTGGAAGTGGCCAGCAAATGGCCCTCGCCTACTTCACATATCCAGCTTGATGGGTTCTGCCCTGGTCCCACCCCTTTCTGCCAGAGACCCTCAGATCTGTCCCACTCTTGCCCAGGCCCCCCACAGGCCCCCTTGACGCAAATGATGTAGTTCTGGCCACGCCCACACAGCAGGCCACACCCAGCCGCCCCCTCCCCAGGGCAACCGCAATGCTGATGCGGCCCTCGTTAAAATTGAGTTTGACACCCCTGTTCTAAATGAATCTTAGCCAGACGCTTTTATGCTGTGTCCATCATAGCTCCTTCTTCACCTTAGCTCAGATCCCATCAAAGCAAACTTGGAGCATTTTTTTCTGTTTTTTGTTGTGCTCTTGCTAAAACTATTTCTTAAAAGACAGATACTAGCAAAACCCAGGTTAATCTTTATCCTAAAGTTTTTACGTTTCCATTTTTTAAAAAATTCTCTGGAGAAATGTGCACATTAGGAAACACTTAGTCCAATGTTTTGTTTTGCAATATCTGCTAATAGCGAAGAATGTTCTCAATTACCTCTGCACGTTTATTTGCTATCTTTGTTTTTAATAAGCATCCCTGAAACAGGCTGCAAAAAAGATACTTTATTAGAAGGGGATTCTTTTATGATGTGTTAGGCTGGAAGGAAATTGTGAAAGAGGATCTGACTTACGTATGTACGAATGAAACATCCTGCCTGAAGTGAACACTGGGCAAGTTTTTTTCTGTCTGTCTTGCTTGCTAATGAAAGGAAACTTAGTCCTTTCAAATGTACCATGGCCACATGTCCTATAACAGGAGAAGGTCTTAGTACAAGAGATTTTTTTTTTGAAAAGTACATGAAGGGCAGCTCTCATTTCATCCTGATTTGTTGAAACAAATTTTGGGGGAGGGGTGGGATGGGAGGGCTGAAGAAAACTTTGCCCCAAGAATCATGCAATGATGCCAAGAATAATGCCAACTAAAAAATAATAATAATTCAGAATTGGCTAATACTGTTGAGCAAGTCACCACACTGTTATCACCTAACCACAGTGTTAGTTTTTGCGCATGGAGCTTTGTGATTCTGCATTCTTTGTCATGGAACAAGTAGTGTTGTTCAAAAAGTACATCTTGGTAACTGTCTGTGGATAACCTGATATTACAAATATTCTTGAGCTGAGTTTCACTTGAGAATCTCCAGCTTAATTGATTATTCCATACAAACATTTGAATAAAGGAGCATAGGATCAGACTTCCTTTCCAATATCGTGCAACTTCAGTTTTAATCTCAAACTTTTTTTTTCTCATTTTCATTTTAAAATATCAGGTAAAATGAAGATCATCAGAAGTGCCTTTTAGGGATAAACATCCTCCGACCTAGCCTGTTTGGGTAAAGCAATCTACCAACTTAGAGTTTATGAAGCACCATGATAGTTAAACCTTCAAAGTAACTGTGTCCAAAGTGCCAAACATTTGGCATAGAAAATTGTCATTTGGCCTAGAATATTGACTTCAAGGCTCTGCTTGTGTGTGTCTCCTAAATCTCCTTAGTGAGAAGATGCTGGACTAAATGGAATATTGGCCAGTCCATACAACACAGTCTTCTGCTCCTCATCCTTCAGATGTCTTTCTTTTTTCTTCTACCCTTATAATCCATCCACACACTGGCAATTAGCCCTACTTTGAAGAGCAGAAGCAGTTTTGAAGGTCAGGAAGCTTTCCAAGCTCATTTTGAGATGCTAAGAACTGAACCTAGGTCCTTCAGATGCCAAGAAGCATACAAAGAGGTCCAACTGTTGACCAATTCAATCCTGTATAACTGGCACTGACTACAGGCAATTGAGAGAACAAGAGGAAGAGGCTAGGCTAGGCTAGGCTGGATAAGAGAAATCGGAGTCCAAAGCAGCAATGTAATGTGAGAAAGCATCTCATATGTTAATCTCCCTAGTTTTTTCCAACCTAAAGGCGAGGAAGGGGAAGGCACATAAAAACAGTTTTAGTATTCATAATTTCAGCATTCAAGTCTGCTCTACCTCAAAGGGTTGACTTTCTGGAATGGTCTACAAAATCTGTACCAAAAATGGAAGCCACTGGAAAAAATCCTTTGAATGCAGGACAATCCCAACTCTCCAGAAAATCTCCTCTCCATGTTCCAACCCCACCCCACCCCATTTCGGTTCGTTTTTCTTTTTTCCTGTTTGGCCAAGAGCACTCCTGTCAATCCCATGCCAGGCTTGTCAATTACAAGACATTAGCTGTCTTGACTTGGAAGAGGGGAGAAAATGAAAAGAAAGGCTGATGGTGACAGAAGTAAATAAATTAAGAAACAAAGATTGGATTTGTGTCTCTTTCTCACTCCTTCCCTCTCTCTCCCTCTTTCCCTCCTCTCTCCCTCTCCCTCCCTCTCACTCACTCCCTTTCCCTCCCTTTCTCTCTCCCTCCCCTTTTCCCTCCCTCCCTTTCCCTCCCTCTTTCCCTCTCTTCCTCTCTCGCCTTCCCTCTCCCCCTCCTCCCTCTCTTTCTCCCTCCCTCCCTCCCTCTCTCTCCCTTTCTCCCTCCCTCCCTCTCTCTCCCTTTCTCCCTCCCTCTTTCTCCCTCCCTCCCTCTCTCTCCCCCTCCCTCTCTCTCCCCTTTTTCCTGGCAGACTTTTGGAAGAGGCAGGGAGGGGAAGGGTTAAAGAAACTCCTCCCGAGGCCATCTCGGCATCCTCGACCCCTCGGCTTGCCTCGAGGGATCGCTGATGAAAAAGGGGGTGGGGAGAAGCAGAAAGAGGGCTACATAAAGGCGGAAGAGTCGGCGATCTCCTGCAGTCTTCGACCGGGAAGGTTTTACGCCCGTCGCCCCCTTCTCCGCCCCGGCTGACCAGAGAGGCGGACGGGCATTTCTTTCGCCCTTCCGAGCGGAATTCCGAGGATCCGATTAAGCCGCGTTTTTCCTTTCCTTGCAGAGAGGTGAGCCCCCCCTCCCCTCCCCTCCCCATTTCTTTCCTCTGGCCGGATGTAGTTGAGCGGAGCTACCGGTACTTACCTTGAGCAAGATTTGCATTTTCCTAGCTATAAACATTCAAAAGATGAAACTTGGGGGAAAGATGCTTTTAGATCTTTCTTTCTTTCTTTCTTTCTTTCTTTCTTTCTTTCTTTCTTTCTTTCTTTCTTTCTTTCTTTCTTTCTTTCTTTCTTTCTTTCTTCTTTTCTTTCTTCCTTCCTTCCTTTCTTTCTTTCTTTCTTTCTTTCTTTCGTTCTCTCCCTTTTCCTTTTTCTTCCTTCACTCCCATGGCATATTTATCCTATCCTATCCATCCTCTCCTATCCACTCCTCTCCTAACCTATCCTTTCTTCTCATATTCTTTCTTTCCTTCTTTCTCTCTCTCTTTCTTTCTCATTTTCTTTCTTTTTCTCCCTTTTCCTTTTCTTTCCTTTTTCTTCCTTCACTCCCATCTCATCTTCTTCCTTCCTTCCTTCTTTTCCTTCCCTCCCTTCTCATATCTATCCTCTCCTCTCCTAACCTTTTCCTTCTCTTCTCTTCTCTTCTCTTCTCTTCTCTTCTCTTCTCTTCTCTTCTCTTCTCTTCTCTTCTCTTCTCTTCTCTTCTCTTCTCTTCTCTTCTCTTCTCTTCTCTTCTCTTCTCTTCTCTTCTCTTCTCTTCTCTTCTCTTCTCTTCTTTCTTCCAGGAGAGAAAGCAGACAAGGCTAGGTTTGGGGATAGAAACCACCTTACTGAATTCCACATTTTAGAATCATACCAAAGATTCAGGAAGGTGCTTGCTTTAAAGGAGGATGCACAACTTCCTGATCCATGGAGCAACTCTCTCACTGAAGTGCAGCTTGCTTAATGGGGTCAAGTACAAAGCCGGGGTCTGCATCCACACCACTTTCAGTCAGTTTCAGCTTTGCTTAAAGTTTCTTTCATTTGGCTGGGCGGGTGCAAAGCTGATGTGTTTGCTTACTTTTTGATTAGCAGGGCACACCTTGTCAACGGGTGAAGCATCTTTTGTGGACCTATCTTGAGGCAGTCGAAGCCAGTTCACAAGTCTCAAGTTATAAGAACAAGTATTAGATCTTTGCCTGCTTTGAATGGACCCATTTTTGCTCAGCTGGGTGTAGAGCATAATATAGAATTGCCAGTTTTCATGATCATTTTAATCTCCTTTAACGAGGGAAAATACTGCTTGCTTTGTCTCTTCATTACATTGCCCTAACCCTAGGCTAAGTTACTTATTATAGAAAGCCTATTCCATTCAATGGGATTCAAAGATGCTCAGTAATTGCAATTTACATTAAATATGGTTGAAGTACTTGATGCTCTCTGAGCTTGATTGTTTTCTTGCAGACATGTCATTATCCAAACTAGGTAAGATCATCCGTGCTAGTCAGCAGGCTGGAAATGTTTTCCTTTATAAGTATTTTATGGCTGGAGAGGATCTAAAGTGAAGGAAAAGTTGAAGGAGTTTGCCCAACAATTTAAATATTTTAATGGAAAACTGAAACTACAACCCCCAAGTAGATTTTTTGTGAGTTTGGAGGGGTAAGAACCTGATTTCCTTTGTAAGATTTCTTCTCTCCCTGATCATCCAAGCAGTTCAATCAGAAATGTATATTTTGGATCTACGTTGTTTGCTTTAGGTACCAATTTCAAAACTGAGAGCAATTTACCCAGCAATTTAGTCCAATGTTGGAAAGGAGTCAATTTTGTATAACCACTGAAGACAAACCAGTGTTAATGTTTCTTGTTTATCAGCCTGTAGAGACTAACAATCTCTTTACATAGAAGTTTAAAATTCCCAAAACCAATTTCTCTCTCTCTCTCTCTCTCTCTCTCTCTCTCTCTCTCTCTCTCTCTCTCTCTCTCTCTCTCTCTCTCTCTCTCTCTCTCTCTCTCCCTCTCTCTCTCTCCCTCCCTCCCTCCTCCCTCTCTCTCTCTCTCCCTCCCTTCCTCCTTCTCTTTCTCTTTCTCTCTCACACACATACACAATTTTAAGTCTACAGGACAACGTAGACCCAACATGTACATTGCTTTAATGCCAATGGATTGATCTGCTTAGATGAGATTAGGGACAGAAGAAAGTCTTATAAATGAAACCAGGATCTTGTCCATCCAAACTCACTGCCGTCTACACTCACCGAGGGCAGATCCTCAAAAAAAAAAAAAAAATCTCCTTTTAGCTTTGCCAACTCAGTGGGAATGCTTTGGAAGGCCAACTTCAGGCCATGTCCTTGAGCACTTTCCCTTTCTCTGCTGGTGAGTCATAAACAAGGAGCCCATCCTATGTTTCTTAGCATGTTCTGTCTCCTCCGCCTGTCCTAACCAAGAATAATGGTCACATCTGCTAATAAATCTCTCTGAAATATTTTTATTCCTCCCATCCAAGCCCCAAATGTTGTTTGAGGCTTGTTACCTACTTGCTGCCATGAGGAGGAGTTGGAGAAGTAGAGAAGCTCAAACCACCACGGTTTTTCAAGCAAGATTTCCTTTGATAGAGCTTCTGCAGGGATTGGTCACAGCAAGGATTTCCCCTTTCTCCTGACCTTCTTGATTAGCTTTCCAGTTGAGTGCCATGTCTGCCTTGGAAGACTTTTTTTTTTCTCCTGTGGATTCATGGATTGCTGATCAATCCCAGATGTTAAAAGAGCATCTGTAGTATGTGCCGGATGGCTCTGTAAGAAGGTTGAAACTCCTCTTCCTGCTTTAAAACAAATACAAAGTTTATGCAGCTGGACCAGATGGCAGCATGTTCCTTCAGAAGGAACTTAAGGCCCATCTTTCCGAACTTCAAATTAAACAAACTTTTGTTGGAGTTGTTTTGTTTTTTTAAAAAAGAGATGCTTTAAATCTGCAAATGATCTGTGTAAAATCAAGAGGTGTTTCTGGTGGTAGGTTTTCCAGTACTTTTGAACATGACATCCCCACCTTGTCTTTGGCTATGGTTGCTGTTGATTTGGCCTCTTTTTCTGGGCCTCATCCACATGGAGGAAAGGGAGGACCTTCTCTTCATTTCTGAGTGTTCTTCCTTGCAGAAGAAAATGGAAAAAAAATCTGGAAGAGGGCAGAATTACCAGCAATGGCCCTCACCAAAACAAAACAGGGATTTTGGCAGAAGACCTAGTGATTCCATTCACCAATACTGGCCTTGTCTGATACTCAGATTTGTGTGCATTAAGCTATCTCAATTGTCCTACACTGTAATAGAATGTCATCTAAGGTAATAAAACTGACAGTCCAATGCAACTAAGGACTGCTAACAGATTGAAGTAGCTTGAGCTGAGGTTGATGGGTCAATAGTCTGGTTTGGTACAAACAAATCTCCTGAACTTCTGGACAGTCTTGAACTGTCTCGGCAAGAAGTAACGGAATTTCAGCCGAGCTGGGGAGGTCATTCTCCTGATGACTGAATTTTGAGATGGTCCTTCTAACTATGTCTGTAATTCTAGAGCCAACCCTGTCTATGATGCAGGACATTTGATTTGACATGATGCAGCAAATGGGGACTTGGTTTGGATACGGTGGATGTCTGACCCTGTATTGTGCTTACATATTTGGCAAAACAGAAGCCCTGCTGGGACTCAATGACCCAGAAAGTAACAGCATCTTGGAATCTCCAGCTTCTCTACAACAGACATTCCTGCAGAAACGAGAGCCAAGAGGACTCCGTGCCTGCTCTACTTTATCATGAGATAGGAGGCAGCGCTCCAAATCCCAGCTTGAAGCTAGTTAGTGATGTTATCTTAAGCTGCAGAGAGAGTGATTCCTTCCATGCCAATAAGTTGGCAGGCAGATATGTCTGCGTGCTTCTGAAAGCTACACTCATGAGGTTCAGTGGCAGGAGATTTCGCTCCAATAAATCAAAGTCCTTTCTTGACAGAGAGGACTGTCAAACAATAGAATACAAGTCATTACTATGACTCAAGAGCAATTTTGCAAGAGAAGACCTTTTCAGTTCTTCAAACTTTGGAGATGCTATGGTGTCTCAGACTTAATATGAGATACCATGATTTCCATCCATCATTACCAATTCAGCAACTGGACCTGAGGATGAATGTAAGTGTTGGCCAGTCTCCAGTTAAGATGCAGGACAATGTTTCTTAATCTTGGCAACTTGAAGATGTGTAGACTTCAATTCTGGCTGGCTGGAGAATTCTGGGAGTTGAAGTCCACATATCTTCCCGTTTTTCAAGCTTCTTCAACTTCAACTTTGGTGGATGGAGAATTCCGGGAGTTGAAGTCCACCTATCTTCAAGTTGTCAAAGTTGAGAAACACAGATCTAGGAGATTGAGCATACCATAAGAAAGGAGTGGAGCTACCGGTGAATTGGCCTGGATCAAAGGCTAGGAAAATAAATCCCATACTTTGGTTCTAACAATGAAAAAGTCCACAGAGTGACCTTAGTTTGATCCTCTGATCCTTTGGACTCTTGGCTGTGCCAAAGAATGTGGGCCTGGCTGACAAAGCACCGTTTGCTTGGCAAGTAATCTCACCCTTTCCTTTAAATCATCTTGTGGCCAAAACATCTGGTTTTGACCATGTCAGTGACAGGGTCCTGGATGAGAATGAAGCTTGCAGTCATCCTGGCTGACCCCAGTGTTTACAACTCCTCTTCCACTGATTTTTATTAGTTGAGCTCAAATGGCTCCCTTGCTCAGCACGGCATTGGTGCATTGTGTAAATTACGCACTCAGGAAATGGCCAGTCACTGAGTGCTCCTCCACGGAGAGTGAATGGTCTTCTGGAGTGTTCCTGCTTTGACACGAACTAGTTTCCATTTCAAGGTTGCTTGAAATTGGTCCACCTGGCAAACATCCCCAGGTGGAAGAAAGCACATTTCAACTCAGCCAGAGACCTTTCCTCTTCCTGAGAGGTTTAACCAAGTTTGATGCCAAAGAGGGACTGATCCTGCCTCTGGGAAGGGAAAGGAATTAAAATTTGCCTTCCAATTTCTTGAAAGTTTCCTTCTTCAAAGAATTTCAACTATTTTTCCCTAGCAGATCTCCAGCAGGCTGATCCAGCTGCCCTGTCAGGGTGCCAGGATACCATTATCATCACCCTGAGCCTGAAGCCTTGTGGGGAATTAAGACATTCTGTCCTTGCATTTGTTCACCAGATTGGATAGGATCAGTGATGGGAAATATCTCTGAACTGGAAAAGAGAGAGAAAAGAAGCTCTGCTGGGGGTTTGCTCCATCAGATAGACAACTGATCTGCCCCTGGTATATGGGGGATTCTCAGAAGTCATTAAGGACTCTTTTCCAAAGGCACATGTACTTGTGCTGTGTGTTTGTGTCTAGAGAGAGAAATGGGGGGGGGGGGGGAAGAGAGAGAGAGAGAAAGAAGGAGAGAGAAAGATAGATAATATATATTTTGTGTATGTGAGCATGTAGTGTTTGTGTGTGTATGTATATATGCATACAGTATATATATAATGTTTATGATATGTATGATTTTATGCACTATATGTGTGTGTTTTGTGTATGTGTGTGTGTGTGTGTGTGTGTGTGTGTGTGTGTATATATATATATATATATATATATATATATATATATATATATATATATATATATATATATATATATATATATATATATATATATATATATATATATATATATATATATATATATGTAGGTCTTTGTTTATTTGGGTTTCCTCCCACGTAAAATTGGAAGTGTCTTGGCGACATTTTGACGAAGTCCCATTCGTCATCTTCAGGCTGGTGTTTTCGGCTCCTAGAAGCACGAAGCACGAAGCCAAAAACACCAGCCTGAAGATGACGAATGGGACTTCGTCGAAATGTCGCCAAGGCGAAAACCAAAGACCTACATACAAACACCCACAAAAACCTCAGAAAACAAATATATATATACAGGAAGTTTTTCAGACAGATCAGTCTGATTGGTCTGATTGGTTACAATCTCTTTTGCCTTGCCGCCCCCCAACTAGGGGCATAGAGCAGGCTCAAGTCGCAACTGCGAAACATTTATAAATTCAAATTTTTTTCTTTTTGACAAAGAGGTAAAGAATTAAATTGGGAGACTAAGATGGCCATTTCGAGCTCTTTCTGCTCTCTTCAGTTAGCCATACCCTTTATGGGATTCAAACCTGGGCAGTTTTACATACTAGGCAGTGATTTAACCACCAAGCCACAGGCTCTCCTCCTCTCTTTGCCAGTTGATATATATATATATAATGTGTGTTTATATATGTGTGTATGTGTGTATTTCTGCATTTGTGTGTGTATAAAGTGTATTTATAAGCATATATCTATGTATACATACATATACAGATATATATTGTGTATGTGTGTGTAGACTCTGTAAAAGCAGACCTTTGCGAGCAGATTAGGCCTACAAGGCAGCCTTGTGGGTGCCTGGCAGAAGAGCACCTATTTATAAGCCCCTTAACTCTGAAAGTCAGAATTGTTCCCCAAAGTGGGTCAGGCTGTCTACCAACGGAGTGGCTTGAGGTTAGCCGCAGCAAATTTGCCTCTTGCTGGGCGGGAGCTGAGCGGGTGGGAAAGGTTGAACAGATCAAGAGGAGGAGGGAACAAGAAAGAGAGAGGGGGGAGGGGGAGCTAGGGAGGGGGCGAGGGAGAGAGGGAGGGAGGGAGGAATAATAGAACTATTTTTTAAAAAAAAATATTTGCCCCCAGGAACTAGGCTGGATAATTTGGGGGAAGATCAAATGTCAGCTGCCTACATTTATCTTTAGCGTTTGGATTTTGGAGACAATCAGTGGGAAAGATGCTGAAAGTTGCCACACAGTGTGTAGAAGCCACGAGGCCCTTGAAGGGGACCAGTTTTAAAGAGTTTTAAAGGCTTAGGGGTGGGGGTGGGAGGAATATTCCACTTTCTTTTCTTTTTTTTTAAACTCCTGCTGTTTTAAATACGTTGCTGAGTACGAAATGTTTCTTGCTAATGTTTGCTTTGAATGTACAAAAATGCCAGCCTTGATCATAGCCAGCCAGCTGGGAAAGGCTCAGATTTAAAACAAAACTAGCTTCATATTCAAAATATTCTCAGCCAGTGTGGGTGGGGGAGACATTTAATTGCTGCACAGTAGAAGTAAGTTGAATTCTCTGTTCAGGAGACCAGGAAACAGCAAGAAGATTCAATAAAAAAGCTGGGGTGTCTTTCACAATATGATTTATGACTCTTCACCAAAATCTAACTGAAATTTTCTTATAAACATGAACAGTGCCATCTTTCCCTAAAGCAGGGGTGTCTAACCTTGATCGTGGCTGGCTGGGGAATTCTGGGACTTGAGGTCTACAAGTCTTAAAAGTGGCCAAGGTTGGACATTTCTGCTCTAAAGCCTGACTGGCTGGGGAATTCTGGGACTTGAGGTCCATACTTTTTAATGTTGCCAAGATTGGGAATCATGGCTCTAAAGGAAGTCCTTTCCATGAGATCATACATTGGTTGACCTTTTCTGTTAAACGTGGTTTCTATCATCCTTGGTAGCTCTTTCTCCTATCTTGGACACTGACACAGAGACTAACACTATGCTGCAAACTCTTTCACAACTATTTTCACACATCTCACTCAACTTGATGGAAAATACAGTGATTTCCTCCCTCTTCCCTGAGGACTAAGAATGTTCAGTGAACTGCACATCAATTCTACATGGGAGTTTGTCTCTGATGCTAACTGGAAAGTGGCCACTGAGAGGAGAATATGAGTGTCTGGTCTTCCAGACCGCATTCTCCTGGCATTCTCCTGCATCTTCCTTGACTGATCATGTCTTGATTTAGAAAATATTCCTCCACACCCACGTTCCAAGTGACTAACTGTGCTTTCATTAAAAGAGGATGCAATTATGCCCAAGACCTCTTTTCCAAGTAGGACATGCAGAGGCATTCATGGCGGGGGGGGGGGGGGAGAGGGGACTGAAAGCAGGCAGGGAATCTTTGTAAAAAACCTAAGATGAGGGCCATGACAATGTAAAATGGAGCCCTGCCCCTTTGTGTCACCTGTACCTACTGCAGAATGATGACGATCAAGGTACCAAGAGAAGGAAATATTGGTACCTCATGGTTGAATTGTAGAGTCCTTGGTGCTAGATTCTTGAAGAGCGATGGGTCTGACACCAAACCCAACCAGAAATCTAGACCATATCTCAAAAATATTATTAGCTCAGAAATGCCATCCCCAAAATGTCTAATGTCAGGAACATTCTCAAGAAGAGGAAGAAAAGCTTTGGAGAAATCAGACAGCTTTGGCTGCTGAAGGAATCGGGGCTGAAAACTGTAGAGCCCTCTCCAAGAATAGAGCTAGGATGAATGCTTTGAAGATGCTTGTTTGAGCTAGAACTTCTGTGCTACCTCCACTGATTCCCCATGAGTTCCACCCATTGCACTGGGGACAAATGGAGCCTCAGTTCCCATCACCTTCATGATGAGGATTGGAGTGTCAAACAGTTGGAGGACCATGAACGGGCTAGGAGACCGTTCTGCTCTTTCTGGAGGGACAAGATAGGAGGAAAGAGGCTGCAACTTCACTTTAGCCCAGAAAGCAAGAATTTATTTTCTTTTCCTCAACAAAGGAGCCTATAAATAAACTTGTGCAGAGTGCTGGGACGCACCCTGTTCGGATGGGACTCTCACCAGTTCTGAAATTTCTGGTGACGTTTTGTGTGTGCAGCCAGATTCCAGGGAGCTGGCAAGATCTCTGTTCTCCTTTGCTCCCAGGAAGACCCAGCTTACAGCTCATGGTTGACGTCTTCTAACTTCTATTTGGGAAGGTCCAATGTGCCATTAATCAGAATTCTGGGGACATCTTCGTGTTTAGCAAGTTCGTTCTCCAATGGCTGGCTGCTTGCAAAGCAGCAAGTTTGAGACTAAGATTACTCAAGATCTTAAACAGAGTGTAGACCTAACTTGTCCTCTTCCTTTTGGACTGGACTCTTAGACCAAGGCTTCCCAAACTTTTTTCTACATTACCCCAAATTGCTTATCAGAAAGTCCTTTTCACCTGAGGTAGATAAATCCCTTTTGTATCAATTTAACTGTCCCTGTTGAAATTGGGTTGGTTTGTTGCTAACCAAAGAAAAATTACTTTTATCCAATTTGGGGTAATTTATTGTGGTTTGGTAAAGCTCGGTAGGGTATTTCTTTCCCTCTTGCCTGTGAAATATATTATGTTTCATATTTGTTCAAGCATAAATCTTCTAACTATCACCTGTCTTACTGACCCAGAGACATAGAGCTACAGACTAATCTTACAGTACTCTAAGACAGGGGTCTTCAAACTTGGCAACTTTAAGACTTGTGGACTTCAACCTCCAGAATTCCTCAGCCAGCCAGGGCTAGCTTAAAATTGCCAAGTTTGAAGACCCCTGATGTAAGCTTTTTGTTTCAATGAGTAGAGAACAGGAAACAACTTGAAGGAACACCATTCATAGGTTGAAAAGCTTGCTCATTTTAGGATTCAAAATAATCACATTTTTCCATTTTTCTTCTTGTATTATAGGTTTATAGAATACAGAGTTTGCATACATCTCATTTCCGCCAAACAGAAAATGTCTAAGAATCCTACCATTCCTTGGCTCATAGCACCATTGCTCTTCCTCTTCCTGACTCATGGCATCCAGTGTTTCTTCTTGCCCAATGCCACCCATTTGGAAAGCATCCTTAATCAATACCAAGATGGGCAACCACATTCAAGGGCCAAGAGATCAATTTCCAGAAATGACCGAGACGAAATCCTAATGCTTCATAATAAATTGAGAGGAGAAGTCTACCCTTCAGCATCCAACATGGAATACATGGTGAGTTGAAGTCCTGAACTGGCATAAACCCACAGCCAATCCGTGATTCAGTTATTCTGTGCAGCATTTTGGTAAAATTGGACGGAACCAGAAACAAACAAACACAGATGAAGTTAGCAGGCTGAATTGGGGATGAGAGCACCCAAGCCTTAATCATAGATTTTTATTCTTTCTAATAATTCTTTCTAATTGGTTTTAATATCTCTGGGTTTTGTTTGATTTTATTGTAAACTAACAGAACACCTCAACAGCTAAGAGTATAATAAATCAGATAGATAGAAAATAGACAGAAAGATAGCACCCAGATAGAGAGCAGATAGCTATAGATGCTAGATGACAGATAGATATAGATATAAAAGATTATAGATGACAGACAGACAGACAGATGATAGACAGACACATGCAATTCTTTTACATGATCAGAAACTTTCTGGGTAGTAACTCTTTTGGGACCCCTATACAGTATTCTGGGTCCTTCTATCTGTGGGAAGTAGAGAATTCACAAGAACAGATGCTTGTGAATCACGGTGTGCCATTCCATCTTTCAACAATGCCTAGTGGTTAACCTTGTTCTGCTTTCATTTGAGGACACTTACTCATTGCAAATTCCGGAGCGAGAAATCTTCCTTCTAAGCCTTTCCTAAGGGCAGCTGAGATTGTAGTTTCTTGAGTCATTTCGACTAGAAAGGAACCATCTGTTGGAGGGGGTCAGTCCAAAAATGGCTCCTTCTAGGCTTACGAACCATGATGTCTACATTTTATTCCTTATTGCATTCTGGGACCTGAAGTTCACACATCTTAAAGTTGCTGAGGTTGAGAAGCATGGCTTCTACAGTAGACGTTTATATTTTTCATTTCTTCAACCTTGCCCATTTAACCAGGGGACCCTGTGAGATGATGCTGACCCCACTGTCTCATGCTTCCCTTGTGAGAATTGGGAATGGAAAAATGGCAAAGTTATGGAGAACATCTTACTATAAAAAAGAGCTCGTTTCTTTACAAATAGCAAGTTAAAAATCTACAGACGAGAGAGAGAGAGAGAGAGAGAGAGAGAGAGAGAGAGAGAGAGAGAGAGAGAGAGAGAGAGAGAGAGAGAGAGAGAGAGAGAGAGAGTTCACACATTTCTAGCTTCAAAATAATATTCCCAGTCATTTGCTATTTATCATTTTGGGTTTGTCAGCAAGAGAAGAATGCAGGACATTTGTGTGTGTGTGTGTGTTTTAGAAAAACAAAGATTTTCACATGTTTATGTGACCACGCAAAGGCTTTTGATGGAACATTCTTTTGACGCAGGCCCACTTCTCCAGACGCCAATAAATATGAATTAAAGATGATTTCATGCAAAGCAAAATGTCCATTCTGTGTGAGATTGCAACCAAACACTGTGTGTGTGTGTGTGTGTGTGTATGTATAAGGAAAGAACAGAACGTTTTCTCTGCCTGTACAAGATACCAGATCCATTCTAAATATAAAGGAGGGATCCCACAAAGCTAAGATTGATTATACCCGCCTGCATTGATATATGGCTTACTCTGAGTCAAACTATTGGATCCAATTATTCTAGTAATTCGAAGTCTTAAGCAAGGAACTTTTATAGCTATCTGAGGGCTGAACCAAAGAAGTGAAGTTGGTTTTCTGCCATTGGGTTATAAGATCTTGAATGAATTTAGGCAAGGTTGACCCATCCTTCCATCCTTCCGAGGTCGGTAAAATGAGGACCCAGATTGTTGGGGACAATATGCTGGCTCTGTAAACCACTTACAGAGGACTGTAAAGCAGTGTGAAGCGGTATATAAGTCTAAGTGCTCTGGCTATTGCTAACTGGGTTCAAATCTGGGTTGGGTTTAGAAGCTTTCACTGTTATGGCAAAAGCACTCCCTTTTCAGATTTATTTACAAAAGGAACAAGTTTGCTCATTCACAGTGAGGCCAAAAAAAAGAATGGTGTCACTCTGAATTGGCTTTACAATACAATACATACAGTATTCAAAGCCAATTCAGAGCAACGCTGTTCTTTTTTCGCAGTCTAATACATCTTAATTTTTTGATCAGTTGTGACATAAACCTTGATGAGCTAGGGTTATTGTCCAGGAAGATGCAACTTCCTCACTCAGCCTTCCGATAATAGGGAGAAAAGGGGAGCAAAAGTGAATGTTCTTGTGTTGGCGTGCCCATCTCGTGGGAAAGGAATGTCCAAACCACCCCTACTCTCACATCCTCTGTGTAGGCTGACAGCACCCATTTCCCTCCTGGGCACCTTTTGTAAGAGCAGGAACAATCTCACTGCTTTTTGGGTAAGTCGATAGGACCGTGGAGGCCAAAAAATGTATTTTTCTTGGCATTTGTGACCTCTCCAGCTCTGATCTACAGCCAAAGACTCTTCAGGTTAGTGTCTATTTACTTGTCCCGCCTAGCTAGTTCTTCGTGTTTGGCTTTGCTTGGTTCCCTGACCTCATGTGTGTGGTTTTCTTTTCCTTCTGCTGGAGATCCTACAGAATATAGAAAGAACTCCCAAAGATTTAGCTGAAAAACCAGCTGTATGTAGACTCTCCTGCGGCTGGTTCATAATCCCTCCTTCATAAAAGTTGTCAGCAATTGGAGCAGAATATGAGCCTCATCAACTAACGAATAAATAAAATAAGTGCATTCATATCTATCTAGTAGAGCTTAGAAATCCCAGCCTACCACTTCAGAATGCAGAAGGTTTCAAGTCTTTTCTTTTTCAAAGTGGTGGGGGTTCTCCATTCCTTTGCAAGCTGTAAAACCAGGAACTGCTTTTTGCAGAAAATGATGGCATGGTTTGATGCTCTTTCCATTTGGAATTTCAGCTAATTTAAAGAATGTGCGAGAACATCTCTCAATGGCATGCTCTGGATAAGAAAAGCCATGTTCAGTTCAAAGTCTGCCAAGAAACAAGTCAACAACTTTGATCCAGCAAGGCCTGGATTTAAATTTAACACCCTGCTAAACATGGAGTTGCACGTTTCAAGACTAATTTTATGTATATGTTGGAGCAATGTTTCTCAACCTTGGCAACTTTAAAATGTGGGGACTTTAACTCCCAGAATTCCCCAGGGAACTTTAAGATGTGGGGACTTCAACTCTCAAAAATCCCCCAGCCAGCATGGAGAATTCTGGGAGTTGATGTCCACACATCTGAGATGCTGGCCTTAGATATGTTGACCTAGTGTTTCTCCCCCGGTGTCTTCCTTAGAGATGGGATGAAGAACTGGAGAGATCGGCCGAATCTTGGGCTCACCAATGCATCTGGGACCATGGACCTGCCAGCCTCCTCCCATCCATCGGCCAGAATTTGGCTGTTCACTGGGGAAGGTAAGACTGCAGGCTGCAGAAAGCTACAAATCTTGGGATGGTATCTATGTTTGACCAGTGTGATGTGCTTGACATAATCCTGGTTGAACATTTCAGCCTGCTGCTATAATCAGAGTAAGAAATTATGCGTCTTTATGCAGTTGTGTATCTTTGCTAGTTCCTAATAGAAAGAATTGGCTGGCAGCAGGTCTTAACTGAATGTTTGGCTTGGTTTCAATACCTGTTTTCAGTCCATTTTTATCTTCCACATTCATCTTGATGTTGAAACATAATGCATCTGGGTGCACAGGCGGGCGCAAGCACACACACATATACACATACACACAAATGCTCATTTATACAGAAACATATTTGTTTGTAGCTGGCGAGGCACCCTGTGCAAAGAGCTGGCTTAACTGGCTGATGGTCTTCTTCCTTACACTAGAAGCTCTTGCCATTTTTTTTAGGCATCGTTCTCCAGGTTTCCACGTCCAGTCTTGGTATGATGAAGTAAAAGATTATACCTACCCATATCCCCATGAATGCAGCCCTTGGTGTCCCGACAGATGTACAGGACCCATGTGCACACATTACACACAGGTAAGGCCAATAGCAGCTGAAATGGAGTCTTAAGAATTGATGGCTTTTCTCTCCACAAGCTTGCCACTCAGGCGATTAGGGCTATGAAAATATGCTGAAGCACAAGAGGGTAATTTGTCTCAACTGATTTGCTCCATGCGTTTTTTTCCAGATGGTCTGGGCTACAACCAACAAAATTGGCTGCGCTATTAATATCTGCAAGAGGATGGACGTATGGGGCGAAGTGTGGGAAAATGCAGTGTATTTGGTCTGCAACTATTCTCCCAAGTAAGACTACGGGAGGGCAGGAGAACAGCCCCTATGATTTTGTGTCTATAGTGTGGCCAGATGAGTCAACCTGGACCTCTTCTTGATTGACCCAGCACAATTGTTGTGTTCCATAATATGCAAACCCAAGCCAAGATACCATGATGTGGTAGTTTAAGATGTTCATGTGACATGTTAAGACAGTGGTTCCCGCACTGGTCTGTGGCATGCCAGAAACTGGGCCATGCAAACAAGGAAAGGCCTATCCATGGGATGCAGGTAGCACATAAAACCACCCCCGTCCAGTCCACGGAAAAACCTCTCTCCATGGAACTGGTCCCTGCTGCCCAAAAGGTTGGGGGCCTCTGTGTTAAGACATTAGGTTCCCACAACAGATTGCACCACAAATTGCCCATCCCCATTTTAGCCTAGCTTCACATGTTGGGTGTCCCCAACCTTAAAATTTAGTTCATGGGATGTATCCAAAGTATTGGAATGTCAGGACCAATTGGAGAAACTCCAATAGGACAAGACACCCCTCACGTCAGTGGATTTTAAGCTTTGCCTAACCCCTGTGATTTGAATGTTTGTAATCAAAACGGTGATGTTTGGGCAACAGACAGGTCCCTGATGGGTCTGGGACAAAGTTCCTTTCAAACTCAAAAAAACAAATGAAGTGTCAGATGACTTCTGCTCATTAAAGATGAGAATTTAGCACATGGCAAGTACTACATGAAGCTAATGTTCCCAGATGCTGCCAAAGTTTCTCAATCACACAGAAGAGCTAATGCTTATTCATCTCTTGGAAGACACCTGGGAATTGCTCTCAGCTGGAAGACATTGTGGGCAGAAAAAGGCCTTTGAGCATTCAGATGGGTTTCCTGCCCACCTGAAGGGATTTGGGAGAAAGAAATCGGGGCAGCCTTGAATAATGGTTTTGTGGAACCCATGTGAGGGCTGATGCCTGGTTGATTCTGAGGCATAACTTTGGTGCTTTCATCTGTCAAAGTTCTCATTAGAATGCCCCTGACCTGTACATTTGAGGCAGAATGTTCCCAAAGCATAGCCACAGTGATAACATTAATTTTCTCATGGGTTAGAACATAATAAGTCAGGCACCAGGCCTGAAACAGTCCCCAGAGTTGATTTTGTATGTTGTGAGCCTAACACAGGATGAAAGAAGTTAACAAGGAACATTCTGGGTGGACTTTTCAGAGGCAACTGGATTGGAGAAGCCCCATATAAAAATGGCAGATCGTGTTCTGAATGCCCACCAAGCTATGGAGGAGGATGCCAGGCTAACCTCTGTTATAAAGGTATGTGACCTAGTAGTAATGGAGCAAACACTGACCCTGGCTTTGTTCAAAGTTGTCCTCTTCACAAGTGGGGCAGAGTATCCCATCCCAGGGAGATGAGCTCTGCTTTTTTGAGATGGGTTGCAACCTTGCATGGGTGTGTACCTTATGCCATGCCAGTGGAGTCATTCTGAACAAATGGTTGGATTCTGGGAACATCCCTGCTTAAGCTACCTAGTTGTATAGATGGACTACCTGAAGGAGATTGCCATGAAGAAAAGTGTTCCCGATTTTTGTGGTTTGCTCTTTTGTCCAAGAGTTTGCAGCTCCTCTGGCTTGTATTAATGGTCACAGGAGGATAGAATAGGAAGCTCCTTTTCTGAAGTTTTCCAGACTACGTAGGATTGGGCATCTAAGTTGATTGCAAATTGATAGAAATATATATCTCACAGCAAAAATCTGGAGTGCCATTTTCTGCTTCTTTGAGCAATCAAGGAAGCCCAGTGCAACTTCAGGAGAAATTCCCGAGAAATAATGCAGCACACTGAAAGCAGGCAGAAGATCTAGAGTCTCTTTTACAAGGAAGAAAGTTGTTGAGATAGGAAAGGAAGAATTTGCTCCAGTATAAATTTGGGTGGCATATTCTGTTAGAAAGCCATTTCATCCCTTCAGACTCACGTTAGCGTAATGTAAATCTCCTGCTCAAATGCTGGACCAGATAGGCCCACCGTGCCAATTCTCCACAATTCCATTCAGTTTTTAGAATCCTTCTTCCTGAAAACCCAAACTGTACGTTGCCCAATTTGTCTAAGGCAGAGGTCCCCAACCTTTTGGGCACCAGGGACCGGTTCCATGGAGAAACGTTTTTCCACAGACAAGAGAGTGCGTGGTTTTGTGTGCTGCCTGCATCCCGCAGATGGGGCTTTGCTTTTGTTTGCAGACTGGTTGCTGGCATGCAGTGGCCTGGTACTGATTCACAGACCAGGGGTTGGGAACCCCTGGTCTAAGGCATCCATAGATGACTAAAAACTCAAGATGGCAGTTGCAACCTTATGAGCCCGGTGCCATCTTGCATTTTTTGATGCATCTTCCTCCCTTCTCTGCCCCTATGGATGCCTTGGTTTCACACTCATTTATTTGGGGTGAGCAGGTTCCAACTACAAAAGAATTTTTTTGGGGGGAAAGTGGGTGAATCTCCTTGAACGAAAAAAACAAGAACGATTCTCATCTCCTAGTATCTGTCTTCTTTGCTAATGGCCTTGTAGAGTAATACGTGGCTCTTTTTCACTCTCTAACCAAAGAAAAAGTAGTCGAAAAACCTGAGACGGATCGGGCAAATGAAGTGGAGATACAAAAGGTTCCTGACAGAATACAGCCCAAATCTGTAAAACCTGCAAAGGGAAAGAAACCCGCGGAGGTGACCTACATGAGTAAGAAAGTATTTGTATCTTCCAGCGTTTGGGACTTTGCAGAAGATTATTCAGGAATACTTGCTGCTTGGCTAAATAGGAGAAAATGCAGCAAGCATTGGGCTATTAGGTAAAAACTGGCTTGGGGATTTCTGGGGTTAAAATGCATGCCTTAGAGATCAGTGTATCTTAAATTCAGCAACTTTAAGATGGGTGGACTTCAACTCTCAGAATTCCCCAGACAATTCTGAGAGCTGATGTCCACCCATCTTAAAGTTGCTGAGGTGACAAACATGGGCTAGATAAATTGATAGGCCAACTCAGTTTACGAGTGTAACGCACGATGTAGAAGAGTCCAGAAATTCATCTGGATGGATTTGATGCCAACCTGGAAACTTTCAAAGGAAGGAAGACCTTATTATTCCTAAGTCAGATTTTTTTTCTGCACAATCTTAGTTAAGGGCTGCTGGTAGTTCCTTTCCTTACAATACTTTCCTCACAATTGTGTATTTTCCCATTATTCTAGCCCAGGTGATCAAGTGCGACACCAAAATGAGGGACACATGCCGAGGATCCACATGTAACAGGTACCACAGATTTATTTTCTTTCTTTTTACTCTTTGACCTGTGGCAGTCTTCAAATACAACGTTCCCTCGGATGTCCTATAAATCCAATAATCATGTAGAAACGGTCCGTTTGAGTCTTTTCTTATGTAAGCTCCAACTCCTGAAGAAAAAGAGGCACTTCAGTCTATCCCCACTAAGGACCTAGAAATAATTCATTATCCATTCTAGACACCCATCCTTATGTCTATGGAGATTCTCAGTCATCCAGATCGTGGTCATCCCAAAGATGCTTTTTTTTCCCCAAGGGCAATTGGACTTTCTTTGTTTTGCTTGAAGATGTCTCTCTTCCCATCCAAGAAGCTTCTTCAGTTCTGCCTGAATGGTGGTGAATGGAAGGAAGGTGAATGCAAGGAATATTTATTTATTTCTTATTTATTTATTTCTTAAATTTCTATACCACCCCTCTCCCGTAGGACTCGGGGCAGTTTACAGCCCAATTAAAACAGATAATAATAATAAATATTTAAAAATAAATTAAATTAATACATGGCTGTTACTAAAACCTGTTACAATCCCAATTCTAAAACCCGAACAACCTTGTTTAAAAAATTTACATAGAGATTTACATAAAACCCGAGGAGGTCTAGGCCAGGAGTCTTCAATTCTCTTCTGAAGGTGCGGAGATCATGACACGTCCGGAGTTCTGGGGGGAGCTCGTTCCACATCGTCGATGCCCCCACAGAAAAGGCTCTCCCCCTGGGCACCACCAGCCGACACTGCTTAGCCGATGGCACCCTGAGGAGGCCCTCTCTGTGGGAGCAAACTGGTCGATGGGAGGTATTTACTGGCAGAAGGCGGTCTTGTAAATAACTGGGTCCTATGCCATGGAGCGCTTTAAAGGTGGTAACCAACACCTTGAAGTGCACCCGGAAAGCCACCGGCAACCAGTGCAGCTCGCGCAGGATGGGGGCCATTTGTACCCGCCAGGGTGCCCCCACTACCACCTGCGCGGCCGCATTCTGCGCCAGTTGAAGCCTCTGCGTGCACTTCAAGGGGAGCCCCATGTAAAGAGCAATATAAATCCTTCCATTCTCCACCATTCAGTCAGAATGAAGAAGCTTCTTGGATGAGAAGAGAAACATCTTCAAGGAAAAACAAAGAAAGTCCAGTTGCCTTTGGGAAAAAAGTACCTTTGGGATACCCATCCTTATTTTGGCATCAATCTTCCACCATTCTCCTCTGACAGATGTTTATCTCTCTCGGATGGATCATCCATCCTTCCTCTACGTAATGCTTTTAATTACAGTGCAGTTTAACGAACCCAATCCAGTTCAAATATTAGCGGAGAATGCTTAAAAGAGCTAATAAAATCCACCCCAGTATATCCTCCTCAGTCTGGCCTTTGAAGTGACTCTAAGATCCATAACATCTGGCAAGCACCAGGTGGAGAATGTTTGCACTTGACCAACAGTATGAGTTCAGAAGGCAGCTTCCAAAATTCCTTAATGATTCCACCCCACCCCCCCCTTTTTTTGCTAGGTATCTGTGTCCAGCTGGCTGCTTGAACAGTAAAGCAAAAGTATTTGGATTCCCCAACTACGAAAGTGTAAGTTTTTTTTAAAACAAAAAACATATTTCAGGGTTATTGATTTTCAAAGTCTAAAACTTTGCTTTGGTGATTGACTGATAAAAAATAAACATTTAGAATTATGTAACATTTACAATCCTTCCAGTCCACCCTTTAAGCTATGGAAAAATAACTGAAAATTATAATTACCATCACAAAGCTAAAGCATCAGTACATTACTAAGATCTGTATGGGTATCTCAAAAATTGGGGAATATCATTGGATAAATCATCCATAACTTTATGTCCTCTACATTTGATTATTTGTTGTGTCAAGCTTTCTCATTGAGTGACATTACAGGCCTTTTACACAATGGCTAAAAAACATACACACCTAAAATGTCCAAAAATGGGTACTGTTTCATTATACTTTAAAAAAAAAACCAAAATCATGGCTTGCACACAGCCTTGTACAATTGTGGTTTGTTTCTTCCTTACAGGCTTCCAGTATATGTCGAGCAGCTATTCATTCTGGAGTATTAGATAATAGAGGGGGCTTAGTAGATATTACTAGGAAAGGAAGATCAGACTTCTTCGTAATGTCTCTAAGAAACGGCATTCGGACACTCAGGTAATTCAGTTTCCTATGTGCAAAACAATTCTAGCCACATCAAATATCTCACCATATTGCTGCATCTTTGGTTCTGCTTGCCAATGTATTATAAGAGTTGAATTCCTGCTTAATTGGTAGACATTGTTAGTCTATCTCTTGTAATGTTATCTAGAAACTGGATTTTTGGAATGCCCTCTTAAACATTGAATTCATACCTTTTTTCCCTTTGCTTTGCCAGCAAACACAAGCCTTCCAACGGTTTTGCTGTGTTGAAGGTTATAGGTAAGTTTTATCTTCGTTGAGAAGAAAGAATCAGTGTGAATTCCTCCAGAATCCCCACAGATTAAATCTTGTTCTAGTACTTAGTCAGTCAAATGAGGAGACAGAAGTAAGAAGATAATGGAAGAAAGAGAGAAAAAGAAAACAGAGAGAAAATAGAAGGGTTAAGATAACGAAGGAAGGGATATGTAGAAGAATAGTAAGGTTTTTGCTTGAGTTGGTTATCTCTCAGTAGGACTTGCTTGACATGTCCAACTGCAAGAAATAAATAAAATTAGAACCAGTCACTCCTTTTTTTAATAGCCACTGAAATAATTTAGTCCATGCTGAAGTCACGACAGCCAAAAGGATTGAGCACATATGTGGAACAATACATATGGAGTCACCAGGTTCTGGGATGGACCATTTTCCTGCATTCAGAATTCTTGTACTGACTTTTCTGAGCTTGTAACAGTCCATGGAGAGTCTCAGATATCCAGGTTAAGGTTGTCCCAAAGGTGCTTTTTCAAGGGGGAACCGGACTTGCCTTGTTTTTCTTGGAGACATTTCGCTTCTCGGCCTAGAAGCTTCTTCAGTCGAGAAGTGAAACGCCTTCAAGAAAAACAAAGGAAGTCCAGTTGCCTCTTGAAAACATACCTTTGGGAAGAGCTTTGTGATAGCTTTATCTCCAGATGTTTTGCACACCTCTAATGAAAAAAGAAAAGGGAAAAGAGGGAAAGGAACGGGAGGGGGGGGGGAAGAGAAGTTTCTGTAATCCAAAAAAGTCCTCCGCATCCTTAGATGGAAAAATATTTTTGGTTTAAGAGAAAGCTTCATGGGAACCTTTGCTGAAGCAAATCCCTCCGTGGCATTCTCACACAGGCCTAGGGTTTTGTACATTCAAACGATCCGCTAAATAATTACATGTTAGGAAAGGCTAGTAGTGATAAAAGCAACACACCAGGCAGCTTAATGATTAATTTATTTTGAAGTCAAGCCATCTCTTCCTCTTGGTTTGTCTTCTTTCCCTTCTACCGTTGAGACGTTTGTTTTGACAAGCCCAGGAAGGTCCTAAGAACAGCAAGAAATATCAAGCAAGAAGTCTCCCAGAAAAGAAAAAAAATAGTTGATGTTATTCCCCAAATGCAACGATTTTCCACCCAGTTATGGTTCTGATCCAGGCAAAACACAGCACAGCTTCCTTTTGTGTTGGGGCCAGGCTTCTGTTTGTCCGAACAAAAGCATTAGAATGAAAAGCAAGATGTTTCAGAAGTTGTGCCATCAAGAGCCATCAAGTTTGGAGTTGGCTTAAATTCAGCCAGGAGGAACCCTGCAGTTTTATATGACAAATGGGGCTACTTCAAACAGCTCTTGATTTAAACAACGTCTCCTCCCCCACTTTCCTGTAATTTTGGCAGATCTCCAGGATTCGAGAAAAAGCAAAAGAAATATCTTGAGATGTCTCTGCAGTGCAAAATTGTTTGAAGTGGAGATAGTATCCATACTCAGCACCCTTACAGGATCCACTGGTTAATGCCTTCCCTGAAAATCCCTTAATTCTTCTCCTGCCTTCTAAGCTATCTTAGATGGCAGGATTTAATTTAATTTTCTAATTTCTAATTTTCCATAACAGAGAATTTGGTCAGTTTTGAAATGTATCTAGGTTGCCTAGTGTTACAGATCAATTGACTTAGACCTCAAATTATTTCTTGAACGCTGTGTGGTGCGATACAAGCACAGGCTAAGACATTAGCACACTTGAATGCATTTACCGACAGCTGTACTGGAAAGAAGATGTAAGAAAAGGTTGTGTAAAGATTAGCACTGTCCTTGTGTAAATTATAGCTCATTTTTTGTAAAGACATCCATACATTATACACACATTTGAATGAATATATACGAAACACATTGAATATACTGAAAGAATCTCTATGAAATATAAACACCAACCTACAAAATCTTGTTTGGTGTATTGTATCTTTTATTTATTTTTCTTAATTTTACTAATTTGGAACCTGTATATTCTTGGCTTTTGACCACTGTTAGAAAGAAAACCCAAAGTTCATATATCTCTTGTGTGTTTAATTCCACAGTGCAGACTTTGGATTGTTACACCACAGTAGAGGAACTGTGTCCATTCAAGAAGCCCACCACTCATTGCCCAAGGTAAGTGGTGGATTCTAGTCACGTGTATTTGAGGGGATGGGCTGCTCAGAATTTCTGTTGGATGAGACTCATTGAAACAACTAGTAATAATTTCGGTTGGAAAACCAACCTATCTAATAGCTGCTGCTATGGGCAATTGAAAAAAAGAGAAAGTACTGCCTTATGATAGTTCCATCCAGGAACACATCATGGTTGTTTGGTAGAACTTCCCACAGTTTGATTTCAGTAGATGCTTTTAGCCAGTCAGAACCCCAACAGAGAAGAATATTTGTAGCTCAGGGGTATTTGGTCCTCTCTGAGCTTGGTTGCTTTCTTGCAGACATTTCATTACTTGAACTAGATAACATCATCAATGCCAGAAGGAGAGGAGGAGGAGGAGGAGGAGGGATTAAGGTCCTTGATGTTCTCTTGGTTGTTTTCTTGCAGATATTTTATTACCTAAACTAGATAACATCATCAGTACTAGATGATGCACTAGCACCAGTACTGATGAAGCTACCTAGGTTGGGTAATGAAACATCTGCAAAAAACAAACAAACCCTCAACTATAATCAGAACTCCCAGTGGATGAAGCTGATGGAAACACTGTAGGACTTTGCATTTCTACTAAGTGCTCTTACCAGTAGTTAAAGTCCTTTTTCCATTTCCTACTGGATTATTTTGTAGTAATTCCTAAACCAGTGAGTCAAATCATTCTTCATCTCCATCTTTCATCTTTCAGGTCGTACTGTCCAGCTTACTGCAAAAATGAACCAAACCACTGGGCTACAGTATATGGCACAAACATATATGCAGATGTGAGTAATCTTTTCTCCTCTTTACTTGACAAAAAACAGGATGCTGGCTCATTCTTTTGATGAGTGGGGGTTTTCATAAATGAGTGTTTCTCAACCTTACCAAGATGGGTGGACTTCCAACTCCAGCTGGAGGAATCCTGGGAGTTGAAGTCCACACATCTTAAGAATTGCTAAGGTTGAGAAATATTTATATAAAGGATTGAAGGCCGAGCTGAAATTTTTTGCAACTGAGCTCAGTTCCAGATAGATGGCATGGCTTCTTTAATATGGCCACACATGACACTCAGATTCCACAACAGAACTTATCTAGTTTGAATACATTCTGCTTGCTTTCCCTTAAAGCGTTCATGAGGGTATAGTGGTGGTATCACAAGAGGAATATCATAAAATAATGACAAGTAAAGAAAGAAGAGAAGGAAAAGGTAGCAAGGAGACAAAAAAGGCTTTGGAGAGAAAGTGGAGAGCCAAACCACATCTTCTTGAGAACCTCTTGAGATTGGACAAGGCCGTTAGTCAAAGCAGTTGAAAGGCTTTTCTCTTCAAATGTCCTCTCCAACTCCTTCCAGGCAGGAGGTTAAGGAGTTCCTCTTGAAAGGCTAAGCATGAAAGTCACAATCCATCCACGCCTGCAATGGAACAAATGTGCCAAATAGCTGGCACACACTGCTGGGTGTCCCTGCTTCCCATCAATGTCGTAGAAAAGTGCCAACAAATTAGCATTGTGTGCTCTAATTTCACTGGGCGTCCAAAATAGCTCTTAGCAATTCAGCACAGGGCTGGTGGCAGGCGAGGAATAAAACAAACAAACAACAAATCTAAAAAGGAAAGATAAATCCTTGGTATTTCAGTCTGGTTTCTTGTGGAATACAGGGCTATCATATAAATACTGACCCACTTTCTTAAAGTTCTTTATAGCCGGGATAAAATAATCCCCCTTTTTTTGTTCTCCCTGTCAGGAAGTTTCTCCTTAGTTCCAGGTTGCTTCTCTCCTGGATTAGCTTCCATCCATTGCTTCTTGTCCTGCCTTGAGAATAGGTAGACCCCACCCTTCTTTGTGGCAGCCCCTTAGATATTTGGGACACTGATCATATCACCCAGAGTCCTTCTTTTCATTAATCTAGACATACCCAATTCCGGTAATAGAATGAGCGAGTTCTGCTTTTCTTTTACCTTCTTCTCAAAACTTTGCAAATTGCTCACCACAATAAGAGATTTCTGCTGCGGAGAAGAAGACGGGCCGGAAACCAGGCACACAATGCAAGCAAAAATAAAATAAAGTAAAATAAAATAAATGGAATGGAATGGATGTGTTGGCTACAGGACAGTGGAATCTGAGCAAGCTGAGCATCCCGGAAATCAACAATTTAGAACAGAATTTGGAGGATGAGGTGTTATGGAAACTCTGCCTGAGTTCCTTAAGGACAGGAAGTTGTTCTCCAGCCAGTTTCCGCGGCTGCGGAACGAAGGGTTAGCAGACACTGGAAGCGCAGCTGCTGTAAAAAGCTCACTCTGTTCTCCTTGACCATATATAGAGAAGGCTCAAATCAAACTGGCATGCGAAATCGTAGAAAACAGCCAAGACGGGAGGCAGTGACAGAGATGAAAAATGGGAGCCAGGGAATTGACCTTTTATGGCTTGGGAGGGGATGGAGGTGAGGGAGAACTTCAACCATGATGTATATGCAAGCCTGGAGAAATGCCTCTATGAACTATTTCTAGCTTCTTTGCGCAAATTCCCTGATCTCTGTCGCAGTGGCAGCTTCGAGGCATCGAATGTGCAATTTTGAATCATTCCTCCCCCTCCCCCATTTGGGCCTTTGTAAATCTAAATTTCCAAAATTCCATTTCTTAGCAGTCACGTTCTGTTTTATCACACCTCTGTTAGTGCTCGACTTACAACAGTTCATTTAGTGACCATTCAAAGCTACAACGGCACTGGGGGAAAAAAGCCACCCGTGACCGTTTTGCACCCTTACGGCCATGGCAGCATCCCCGTGGTCAGGTGATTTGCATTCGGAGGCTTGGCAACTGACTCGCATTTATGACGGTTGCAGCCTTCCCGGAGTCACGTGATCCCCCTTTGATGACCTTCTGACAAGCCAAGTCAACGGGGGAGGCCAGGTTCACTTAACAGCTGTGTGACTCACTTAACAGCTGCAGGGATTCGCTTTGAGAACCGTGGCAAGGAGAAGTTGCCAAATGGGGCACGGCTCACTCAACAAACGTCTCGATTAGCAACAGAAATGTTGGGCTCCGTTCTAGTCGCAACTCATAAACTACCTATGAAGAATTGAGGGACAGGAATCTTATCAGTGAGGGTTGTGTTCTCTTATGATATTGTAAGGAATTTCAATACGGACCACACACACACACACACATACACACACACACACACACAAAACCATCATAAATATGACAGACAGGCGCACACACACACATAAACACACACCCAAAATCAAATTTCCCTGGTCTTGGAGGTTTCTCAAGCTTGTTCTGTTTTTTCTTTCTAATGATGACATGTCACTCCCCAGACGGTTTAAAAATGTGCTTGGGAACCATCTGCAGTTTGGTCTCACGGGAAGCTGGACCACTACTGCTGGTGTTGACTCATTTGTAGATTTAAGTCTGGATCTGGCCTGAGCCTCTTAATCTGCTCTTCTGCTCTTCTGTAAAGTGATAGCAAAGTGGTAAGAGGAGATTTATGGAGAGGTGACAGGAGATTGGGTGTCACGGGGCTTGTTCTGCTATGTTTCAGAATTCCAGCATCTGCAAAGCTGCTGTGCATGCAGGAGTCATTGGAGACAGTTCCGGTGGTTACGTAGACGTGATGCCGGTTGATAAGAAGAAAATCTACAATGGATCCTTGAGGAACGGGATCCGATCTGAAAGGTAAGGCAAACATTTCCAGCCCAGTAGAAGAAAAAAAACCATGACCTAAACATAAGCGATTGTTTATCTCTAATGAATGTCTGGAGATCTGGGAATGCAAATTTGCAGTCCAAAACAGAAACAGAGATATGAATCAACTGTCCATATAAGGTGCTCATTGTCTATCTTGTTCATACCTGCCGAGAGCAGCTCAGAAAAGGTTCTCCAAAGCAGACAAGGTCCAGTTGTTAAAATATTTCTTTTGTGCTTATGTCTTACTCACCATTGTTTCCACTGGAGCTTATGTTTTAATCCTTCCTCGCCAGCTTAAAGACTCCCAGGGAAGGAAAAGCTTTCCGAATCTTTCCAGTGAGGCAATAATTTTTCCAAGATGGCGGGACTCTTTGTGGAAAGAGACTGCAACATTGTGTGCTTCTCCTTGGGTGAGAGAGGTTTGCCCCAACTTGGACCACGATGAAGCCCTCTAAACCCATCTTCTTTTGGAGAAAAGAAAAAAAAAAGATGGCAGCAGGAATTGGAACTTTCTGCATCTCAACAGCATCTGCTCACTGTTGTATTTTCGGTCTGTTGTTGTTTTACTTCCAAATGTTTTGAACCTTCAGAAGAAGGAAGATGGTTCGAGTTTAGGAGAGAAGATGGTTGAAATACTGGCTTGCCTCACCCATCCTATGAACAATTTTGCCCCTAAGTATAGACCATTGGGGTTCTCTCAAAATACCGCTTCCAGGAGGTGAATGTTTATCTGATCAGTACTCTTTGGATGAGAACATAGAAAGCATTTCGGTCACCCCAAAGGCTAAATTTTTTGAAAAATTGGGTCAAAGTCAAGAATATCCCTGAAATCCAAATCACCTTGTGCTGCCTTGAACGATGTGGGGCAATAGGCAAGATTCAGAACACACAAAACAAATAACATGGATTTCTTTTTATGGAGACTGGAAAAGGAGATATTGCATTTCCAGAAAAGAATCTGCTTTGCAAAAGAATGGAAAGATGATTATTTCTCTCAAAAGAAAGCTTCAAGGGGATAAATAGGTTTGCTGGCCAAACAATTGCAGGAGGTTGAGAAAATGGGGTTTATTGTCACCAAATTAAATCATTGGGACCTCTATCTTGGCACATTCTGATTCCTTGCATGTTAGTTAGCATTGTTTTATTTGCAAATGAATCCGACTTATTTTATTCAGCAAAGCTGTTTTAGCTTACCTAAGCAAATGGTTGCCAAAAGTTGATCTTTATTTTGCTGAAATCGAAAAGGTTTTGCTTTACTTGTTTATTTGTATAGATTGGAAGCCTGATATCGTAAGTTGGTCACAACATGTATGTTATGAAGTCCTGTTAGAACAATTTCTGTTTTCTGATATTCAGTAGGATTCCTATAGATCATACCCAACTCTCAAATGTTCTCCTAAGGAAATCGTTCTGAAGTTGTCCTCTTTCAAGCCAAACATTTGAAGGCTTAGATTTGTTAAGGACTTGACCTTGCTCTGAAACCTTGAGCTCAGTCTTAATTGGAAACCAAAGAAATGCTTTTGTCAATCTGACACAATGTTGGTCTTCGAAAACTGAACTCGGATCCCACCATACGAAAGGACACATGTTAAATTCAATGTGCCATTTCTATTTATTTAAAGTTCTTGATTTTAGAGGCCCGTGGCTCTGTTAAAACACCCACAACACCCTCCAAGTAAAGCACGTTTCAATGACTCATGTAAGTGGGCTGGATTTTGACTTTTAAAACCCAAAGGGTTACTTGCCAACTATGGTGCTAAGGGGGATGCTAAATAAGAATAGGAAGATGTTTTTAATTTTATATCTGCTCACAAATTCACCCAGGAGGAACTAGTTTATTTGCCCTTATTTGTTTTTTGTTTTTTTTAACCATTGTGTCCGGAGGGGGGGGGAATCGGCCATAGTCACAAGTAGGACTCCTACTGAGATGAGTGGTTGGCTGGGACGGTCCATTTTCCATTTAATCTTATTCTTCAGGGGTGAAAGAGGTGTATGCATGTTGGTGTATGCATGTTGTTCTACCAAGAGCCCTGGTGGAGCAGTGGTTAGAATGCAGTATTGCAGGCTAACTCTGCTCCCACTGCCAGCAGTTCGATCTTGACCTGCTCAAGGTTGACTCAGCCTTCCATCCTTTCATAAAATGAGGACCCAGTTTGTTGGGGGCAACATGCTGACTCTGTCAACTGCTTAGAGGGGGCTAAGAAGTGGTATACACTAAATGCTACATTAAGATCTTCTCTTTATGGTTCTGAGAATTTTGGCAAAGTGTAAGGAAATGAAATCACATTTTTGAGGTATCACGTGTTTCTTGAGGCATCAGGTAGGGTAGGCTTCTAAATGCAAAACATATGCAGAAATAACGGGGAGGGGGAAGAAGGTAACACCCCCTTATGCAGTGTCATCACCCTAACTACTGCACCCCTCAGATACCCAAGAAAGATCACAAATGCAAGGTAATCTCCAGTTACTAAGAGGTAGCTCATCTTTGAGATATGTTGGTTATCAAAGATGCTTAAGAACATAGTTAGGTTTCCATTTCCAAACAAGATTCCTCTACTTCTGGAGAACAATTTTGAAATGGAGGCAAAGAGATCAGATTGCTCAGATTTGTCATCCATCCAGATTGGTCTCTAATGTGTGAATCCACGCAAGCCAACAGAGGTGTGAGTCTTGATTTTTTTCCTAGATTCATGGGTTTAGAAACATCCAGTGGAATCCGATGATTTGGGCCATTTGTTTGGAATTTTTCCAAAATGTGTGTATGTATATTTCATGAAATGGCTCAATAAATCAGAGAGAGATGATTTACACAGGCCTAATAAGCAACATCTATGAGAGACGAAGTAACAGGAGATGAATAAAACACGGGCATTTTCATGTTTATCGAAAATATAATATTTGTGGGTGCCACCAGATACACAACAACTTGACAGAGGGAAAGAATTTCCCCCCTGCATTAAAATTTATCTCTTTTAAGGCATATATAGATCTGCATAGATCATATCTGCAGGCAGCACAAGCCTGCAGTTTTTGTATATTTGCTTTTTTTTCTATGAAAAATGATGTATTTTTTACTGTGTCCTCTGTAAAAAAAAAAAAGAAATGTTCTGTAAAGGGCTTGCACGAGCATTTTAATGGGCAGAGTGATTGTTTTTTTCCTTTTGATAAATATATTTTCCCCAACCAGTTATCTATCTGGTAAAAGAAACCAGTGTCTTATTATTTTGTGTTATGACATTTGTGGAAATAAAAAGTTCAGAACACATGAAGCTTTGGGTGTTACTTTGCAAGCTGCATGTTGCTTTGAGACAATGTCCTTACAACTGACAAGCATCCCGTTAGTGACCGTTGAAAGCTACGAAGGTGATGAAAAAAGTGACGTATATACTGGTCCTCACGTTTATGACTGTCAAAGCATCCCCAAGGTCACATGCTCAGAATTTGGGTGCTTGCAACTGGCATGTATTTATGACAATTTCAGTCTCCTGGCATCACATGATTGCTATTTGCAACTTCTTAGCCAGCTTCCCACAAGCAAACTCAATGGGGGAAGCCAGATTCACTTAACAACTGCACAATTCGCTTAATGACCACAGCAAAAAAAAAGTTCATAAAATTGGGCGCCACTCACCAACTGCGACAATCTGGTTCCAATTTGAGGACCTGTTTGAGCATATTTACTTTCCGATGAGCGTGGAGATCTCGAAGGGAACATCTGAGATTTGGGAAGACATGGCAGAGGGTGAGATCTGACCTTGTGTAACTTTTGCATCCAGTCTTGAGTTTGAAAGCCGATGCTTACTCTGAATTCAAATTCCAAGAGGGTTAACTTGACAGCTAATAAACACAGGCAGCTTTTGGAAGTTATACAGTTCTAATTGTTCCTTTTTCTTTTTAAAAAAAATAATAATAAATTACTGGCTACCACTGGTCTGCAGGAACGCAGCATTAGAAGGCTATTCAAACAAATAGGTAGTGACAATCTGTTCATGGAGGAATAAAGATATCCAGCCCAATTGAGTTTGTCATCATTAAGCTATTGTACAACATCTTTATCTTGAAAAAATAATATTTTCCAAGCCAACTTTTTTTTTCTGTTCATGCAATGGGAATAGAACTATTTTCGGTCCCTAAGAGCAAGGTCTGCATCATCTTAAAATTTCATAATTTGACTTTGGAGGCAGAGAGGTCAATTTGCTCAGATCTGTTCTAAGTCCAGGTTGGTCTCTAGTGTAAATTCACATATGCCAATAGAGATGTGGTTTTTCCAGATTCAAGGGCTTAGGAGCGTCAGATGGAATCAGATACTCTAAATCCATTCAAACCACATGTTTTGCATATTTCAAAAACCTCTCTGTGCACGTGGGTGTTTATTTTGTGAAGTGATTCAATAAATCAGAAAAGAGATGATTTGCACCGGCCTAACAAGTAATTGTTGAATGCTCACCATCCAATGTCACTTGTTTGAGATGGATAGCTGTAGAAATAAAATAAATAAAAATAAATAAGAATGAAAATTAGCAGGTAGACTGTTTGTATAGAAGGCAATTTTTTAAAAAAGAAAAAAAAGCCATTTTCCCTCTGTTGTAACCTTCTGCAGGTTCAAACCTTCCCACGTTATTTCAGTGTTTCTTCCATTTTCACCAGCCTCATCCCACAAGAAAATCAGGAAAAAATAGAAAATAACCAGAAGAGAAAGCTGAACTAGATACACAGAAGACATTTTGAATCATTCGTGTTTGAATCTGTCTGGATTTTAAGAGACATCCTGGAGCTGTTAATGTTGCATTTCCCATTTCAAGACATCTTCAGAATAAACATTTCCACTCTAGCAGAGAGCAAAATGGAGAAGAAGAAGAAAAGAACTACTCAGAATTATAGAATTGGAAGGGACCTTGGTGGTCTTCTAGTTCAACCCAATGGTGAGAGCAATCAACCAATGGAACGGCTTGCCTCCAGATGTTGTGGGTGCTCCATCACTGGAGGCTTTCAAAAAGAGACTGGACAACCATTTATCTGAAATGGTATAGGGTCTCCTGGTTATGCAGGGGGTTGGACTAGAAGACCTCCAAGGTCCCTTCCAACTCTTATGTTCTATGTTCTAACCCCCTGCTGAAGCAGAAGACCCTCTCCCATTCCAGACAAATGGCTATCCAGTCTCTTCCATTGGCTATTCTAGTAATAAACTAATAATAAAAAATAAGGTCCTATCTACCCCACTTGGTGTAAGTTTTCTCTGACATGTAACTGATGAATCCATGGAGAATCACTCTACTCCATGGAAAATTACTGAATCCATGCTGGCTGGGGAATTCTGGGAGTTGAAGTCCACAAGTCCTAAAGTTGCCAAGTTTGGAGATCCCTGCAATAAGCTATCTACAATTACTGTAGAGTCAATGCTGAATTTTTAATAGGGAGACCTTCTGACCCATAGCTGGCAGGCAGGATGAGATAGGAAAAAGAAATGGGGTGTGTGGGGAAAACAGCTGGTTGGAGAAACGTTTTGGTAGACTCAGCCCATCGAGAGCCAAACCCAACTTTGGCTCATTATATTAATTTCTAGAGTTCTTCCAGGTCTGAATTTTGACGCCATCGCTAGTAACGGGAATTATATTCCTTTCTTAAAAATATTGTTAAAAATAATCCACAACAGGATTAGTTTAAGGTTGCTTATGTAAGGGTAAGCTGGATGGTGCGGTCAAGAGGCAAGACAGCAATAAAATTCAATGAAGTTCATCACTGACAGATGAACAACAGAGCATCTGTTGTTTCTCACTTTTTCATCTGCCCTCCATCTGTATATAATGGAGTTTAGAATTTCATGAAGTATGAAGAGAAGAGGACGGTGTTGAGATTTCACAAAGCACATATAAATGCAAACATATGTCCGCATAGTTTTGATTTTTTTTTCCTTTTCCTCTTTGGGGAAAGTGAGGCTAGAAATCCATTTTAACAAGAAGAAGAAGAAGAAGAAGAAGAAGAAGAAGAAGAAGAAGAAGAAGAAGAAGAAGAAGAAGAAGAAGAAGAAGAAGAAGAAGAAGAAGAAGAAGAAGAAGAAGAAGAAGAAGAAGAGGAGGAGGAGGAGGAGGAGGAGGAGGAGGAAGAAGAAGAAGAGGAGGAAGAAGAAGAACAAGAGGAAGAAGAAGAAGAAGAAGAAGAGGAGGAGGAGGAGGAAGAAGAAGAAGAGGAGGAAGAAGAACAAGAGGAAGAAGAAGAAGAAGAAGAAGAAGAGGAAGAAGAAGAAGAAGAGGAAGAAGAAGAAGAAGAAGAACAAGAGGAAGAAGAAGAAGAAGAAGAAGAGGAAGAAGAAGAAGAAGAAGAAGAGGAAGAAGAAGAAGAAGAGGAAGAAGAAGAAGAAGAGGAAGAGGAGGAAGAAGAAGAAGAGTAGGAAGAAGAAGAAGAAGAGGAAGAAGAAGAAGAAGAGGAGGAAGAAGAAGAACAAGAACAAGAACAAGAGGAAGAAGAAGAAGAGGAAGAAGAAGAAGAAGAAGAAGAAGAAGAAGAAGAAGAAGAAGAAGAAGAAGAAGAAGAAGAAGAAGAAGAAGAAGAAGAAGAAGAAGAAGAAGAAGAAGAAGAAGAAGAAGAAGAAGAAGAAGAAGAAGAAGAAGTGCTTCTTATTTTGTTTTTGGCAAGCATAATAATCTTGATCTGCAGGTATGGCAAAGGTCTACTGGGTTTTGCAAATTTGGTTCCATTCCTTGGCGCTCCTTTTGCAAATTAAGAAGCAAATATTTCAAGAATTGGACCACCCCCCCCCCAGAGTGCAAATCACATGCTGCAATCATCACCTATGTCTAAATAAATGGTTTCTTTGTTATAAGGACCATTTCAGCGTTTGGTTCCTATTGCTCCTAAATAAAGCACTTTAATATTAAGAAGAAGCCTAGGATTTCTGTAATGTCAAAAACAGGTCATTCCAGGATGGTGGTGATACTGGTGGGCAGGGAAACTAACTTTGGCCCTTGAGCCGACATCATATAATTTACGGGATGAAAGAATTTGGATTGCGTAGAGCAATCTAGCATCTGCAGAACAAGCAGCTTAGGAATCCAAATGGTGGTTCTTTGGCCAAAGCAGAATACCAATCTTAAATATTCATAATAATAAATGTGGTTCAAAACTGTGGACAAGAGTGTTCTAATCTAGGATCAGCCTTGCATTGTTGCTATTTTCTATTGCAGTCAGTTAGCAATAATAGTCAACTTTTGGTGCAACCTGGATGTAAACACCTGCCCTTCGGAAAAATATGGAAAAGTGTGATGGTCTGAAAAGGATAATCTATCATACCCATTTCCAGATTAGGAGCCTATTAGAAACATCTGCTCAGCCAGTGTGAGAGCGTGATGCTGGATTGTTCAGGCCATTGGCGTCTCCCAAATAGCTCTTCTTATGTTCTTTTAGAGCAGCGGTTCTCAACCTTTTTTAGGTCACGACCCCCAATCTGTCAAGCACCGCGCATGCGCGGTGCTACCTCCTGCGCCACGCATGCGCGGTGCTGCCCCCTGCGCCAGCTGATCCAAAACCTGAATACCACATTCTCTTCTCTTCCTACCTAGGAATCATAGAATCAGAGGGCTGGAAGAGACCTCCGAGGTCTTCTCATCCAGCCCTCTGCTCGATAGCAATAGCAATAGACTTATCTACCGCTTCACAGGGCTTTACAGTCCTCTCTAAGCGGTTTACAGAGTCAGCACATTGCTCCCTCCCAACAATCTGGGTCCTCATTTTACCGACCATGGAAGGCTGAGTCAACCTTGAGCCGGTCAGGATTGAACTCCTGGCTATGGGCAGAGTTTGCTTGCAATACTGTATTCTAACCACTTCACAACCACAGAAGGAAGGAAGGAAGGAAGGAAGGAAGGAAGGAAGGAAGGAAGGAAGGAAGGAAGGAAGGAAGGAAGGAAGGAAGAGCAATTGCACTTAGACTTATATACCGCTTCACAGTGCTTTACAGCCCTCTCTAAGCGGTTTACAGAGTCAGCCCATTGCCCCCGACAATCTGGATCCTCATTTTGTTGACCTGGGAAAGATGGAAGGCTGAGTCAACCTTGAGCTGGTCAGGATCGAACTCCTGGCAGTGGGCAGTGAGTCAGCCTGCAATACTGCATTCTAGCCACTGTGCCCCCGCGGTTGTCTCACCTGGGTGGATAGGTGTTTTTCTCTTTTCTCTCTCACCAAGACAGAAGTCTCATGCCATCCCAGTCAAACCACTTCATGAAAGTCTAACACCATACTGAAAATACCAGCTAGGCTGAAGATCATGCCATCTTCTTTATAGTTCGCAACCTCTATTTTTTTTTTTCATTTCCTCATTTCAAAATGGGGTATACATATAGCCTGCTTGACTTAAAGTGAGTTCTTAATCAATCTATGAAGTAAAATTGGTTTTGCCCACAGTCCTATTTTGAGGGCCTCACAGGCCTAGTCTAAAACTCTACAAAAGGAACAGCTCCAGAAAGTACATCTTGATCTACCCCAAATCAGAACAGGGAATAATAGATGTTTGAAGGGACCTTAGAGGCCTTCCATTCCAATCTTTTGCCCAAACAGGAGACCCTATACCGCTCCAGACAAATGGCTGTCCAGTCTCTTCTTGAAAACCTCCCATGATGGAAGACGCACAACTTCTGGACACAAGCCGTTCCATTGATTGATTGTTCTCACTGTCAGGAAATTTCTCCCCAGCTCTAGGTTGGATTTCTCTTTAACAACTTCAGTGAGGTTTACTAATTCCTAATTGTTGCAGCAGCAAAATACCCTCCATCCTCCTGTGTCATAGAAATGAAAGGAAGGATTCTTAGAAGATAATATTTTTCTCTACTAATCTACTCTATTTTTCTGAGGGTTCAAAGATGGGGTTTCCATTCCTCTGCAGCTAGCAGAGGAACCAGGTGAAATCTTTCTTTAATTGCTCATCAGAATGTCATTCGATAGACTTCTTATTGTGATCACGGAGCTTTTTAAGGCCAAGGTGACAAAGTCGTAGTTTTCAAGATATACATCTTAATTGCACCGCTAGTTACCAGCAAGTTAGGAAGATATTAGTAAAGCATCAAATAGTTGCAAAGTCTTTTGGGCTCCTGCTACCCTCCAAAATGTTAGTTGATCACTGTCCATAACTTATCATCATTACCCAAACTGATTCTAACCTCCATTTTTTGACTGTTTGAGAAAATGAGTTCACGGCAATACGACACTCAACGTGACTTGCTTGGAATCATTTGATAACATCTGGGGGCCCTTTCATGTCACATGTAATTCTCCTGAAAAGGTCCAGCCACATGTTTCAATTGATGCAATTAGGTTTTGGCTGGATTTTATTATTTTTTTTGAAATAAAACTTATTAAATAATTGTAGACTTTGCAGGAGCTTACTTTTACAAGTCACCTGTTTGGCCAGCAGTGAAGCTCTTGAGTTGCTTATAATGAACAAGACGGTTTGCATTCCTATTTGTTTATATGGAATCTCCTTCCAGTGCTAATTGGCTGTCCTTCTTAAATATGTGTTTTCAATTTTTCCTCTGAAATAGGAATTAGGACTTATTGCCAGCTCAGATTTGCTCTCACCCCCCTCTTGTTCTAGCGGTTCAAAATTATTTGGACAACAACTTTATTCACTCTCTTGCAAAAAGTCAATTAATTATCGAGAATGTCTGTCTTACAATTTATTTATCTGGGTGTTTTTTGTTTCGTTTTTTTGCAATTGTCAACTCCAGAAATTGCAAGCGTTATCCAAACTGTTAAGAATTATCTCAAGTCTTTTCTTCAGAATTGCAAGGGCAATTCAGGCCAGCATACACATCTTTCTGCAGGCTTCTTCCCTGTTTGAGTATCCTTGAGAGCATTCCTTGCTTGATAGTAAAATAATGTTTGCAGGATTCTTTAATGGTTGCAAAAAAAAAAAAGGTTTACAGAAGGGATGACTGAGGCAAAGGGTCAAAAGAGCTGGGATCATGTTTGGTTAATCAGCGATTTCTATGATTGTCCTACAGACTACTAACCTCTGGAGCAGTCCGCTTAGGTTTAATGGTGAAAAGCAAAAAATAATTCCGCATAAACATTTTCCTAAAAGATAAATGCTTTGAAATCATCCACACAATTACTAAATTCAGTGCCCAAGTACTAAGGTCTTCACTATCATGGGAGCCAACAGAAGTAATTTGCTTAATTAATGAGATTGATTCTCAAGTTGCATTCTGTTGTTTTTTTATAGTTTTGGGCTGTAATAAAATGTTGGTCAATTCATTTAGGCATAAGTGTTGACCTTGAATCAGTGTAGATATTGTGGAAAAATCCATCATGCATATCCTAAGAATTCACGCTTATGTAATATCATAGACTTATTTACTTATTAATAATTACCAACATACAGTATGTAATATTTCACTGCATGATCCAGTTGATTGTATGCTCCTAACATGCTTTTTCAAACTTGAATGAATTTAAAATCCCTCAAGAATAGAGTTTACTATTGTATACTTTATACTATAAAAGTACCTGCTAATTTATCATGAGTTAAGGATTCTTCACAACTGGCTCACATTTCATAATGGGCTTTAAAATGATCCTTGTAGTGTTTTTCACCAAAGTGATAGCAAAGAAACAACTAATTTCCTATATTCTTAATCTTTGCCTGTTGCACTGAGACATTGTCATTTGTCAAGAGTAAAGAGACATAAACTTTCATTATACTAAATCATGTTGCTTAATATAGCTCATGGACCAGATGGAAAAACTCTAGGAACTGGAAGTACTGCCAGCATACTGTAAATTATTGGTCTTTGATTTTCAAGTACTTCTTAAAGTCTGTTGCATTTAGACTGATGAAGTTGTCAGTCCTTCAGCAATTAGCTAGAAAGCTCAGCAGCTGAATAGCTTAATAACATCCATAGAGATAAGGATTGGAGTCATAATTTCAGGAGGATAGATGGCTATATAGATTTACAGTAAATACTTTTGTTGAAAATAGTTCCCGGAAGAAGTTCATTTTTATGCAGAGGTTTTCTTCTTCCAAAGACAAGGATGTAGATAGCTGGTGCTAAGTAAGAGCATGATAAACTTGAGAACAGAATTTTTGCTGAAATGTGGAGTCCATGGTGCTCTCTTTGTGGTTTTCTTGCAGATGTTTCATGACTCAACTAGGAAAAATTATCAGTGCTAGAAGGAAGCAGGGTTTGTGGAGAAAAAGAGGAGGAAGAGGAGGAGGAGGAGGAGGAGGAGGAGGAGGAGGAGGAGGAGAACGACTCTGAGGTCTGGTGTTCTGTGAATTTTGGTGTTCTGTGAGTTTGGTGGTTTTCTTGCAGACATTTTATTACCCAACTAAATAACATCATCAGTGCTAGAAGGGAGTGAGCTTTGTAGAGTGGAGGAGAAGGAGAACTGACCCAAGGTACAATAATGTTTGAAGCATCTAATAGTTATTATTAGGAAGGTCAAAGTTCATACACAGTTGCTCTGTGAGGGAGATGTAAATATCCTTTGTAGCCACCTGACTTCTAAATTATGTAGGTAGGTAGATAGCATCAAATCTATCATTTTTGAGATAGATTCTGAAGGAAGATTTTCTATTTTAAAAAAAGATATCATGGTTACACAATAATACACGTAACAAATAGATTTTAAGAGTTTCACCTGAATTGGATATAGCTTTTGGACAGCCAGTGAAATCTAAATCAAAAGTATCTCCACATGAGCAAGAAGAATTATCCACGTCTTTGTATCTTCTTAGTAGTTAACCTTCTGGCCTATAAACCAAACCTAAGGATAATATATGCAACACACAAATTTTGAAGTACTATGAGGATTTTTGATATCAGCCTCTGTATATAGTCTTGTAGACCACTGAACTGTCAAACCGAAGGGCACAGAATATCTCCATCAATATCTCCATAAATCTGTGTTTATTAACTCTTTTAATACATTTGTCTTTATGCTGTTCCAGAATTCTAGAAGAAAGGAGAGATTTCAGCAAGTATATTCTTCATAAAGGGGTTAATTAGATCAAGCCAACTGTTTTATTTATAAGTCTGGTTTCCAGATTAGGCCTCAAAAGGTTTCCAAGAAAGATAAACAAATATATAGGTAGAAAAAGCCATACTTAATGATATAAACAAAAAAACATAGTAAAATTCTGAAGCTGGCCTGTTACAGACTTAAACCCCATTACCAGGCTTATAAAAACAATATCATTAAATTTCTCCCACAAGGAATGTTTTTCATAAGAACAATCACATTCATACTCATACATACAAGCTCATATTTTGTCAACAAATCTTTTTATCTCCTCATCTTAGTGCCTAAAGCATTTGCCTGCCTGGGAAGAATTGATGCTCTAATCTAACACATCTGGAGGGCATTAGATTGGAAGAAGCATCAAAAGCCCATCAGAATAACAGAATAACAGTTGGAAGGGACCTTGGGAATCTTCTAATCCAACCCCCTGCTCAAGCAGGAGACCCTATACCATTCCAGACAAATGGATGTCCAGTCTCTCCTTAAAAACCTCCAGTGTTGGAACACCCACAACTTCTGAAGGTAAGGTGTTCCAGTGTTTGATTGTTCTATCTGTCAGGAACTTTCTCCTTAATTCCAGGTTGCTTCTCTCTTTGATTAGTTTCCATCCAGTGTTTCTTGTCCTGCCTTCTGGTGCTTTGGAAAATAAGTTGACCCCCTCTTCTTTGTGGCAGCTTCTCAAATATGGGAAGGCTGCTATCATGTCACCCCTGGTCCTTTTTTCCAAAAGAGGTTCTGATCAACCAATGGACTTCAAAATCAACAGCTTTCAAGAAAAAGCTTGAAAATCAAGGTACTTTCCATTCAGTCAAATCTTCCTCTGAGTTGTCCATAAATACACCCACAATGAAACCATACAATAGGTGTAATCTTCATGGTTGGCTGAACATATTCCACAGGAACACATCTACACAAAATGTTTTTGTACAACTGAAAGAGCATTTAATGTCTGGCAAGCTGAGGTGTAATTTATCACTCCTTCGCTTCTCTTTAAAAAAAGAAAAAGTAATATCATCCTTCTTCACTGTTTCCCCCCCACCCCCAGTTAAGCCACAAACTTGCATTCCTCACTTGCCCAAATGAATCATAGGAATTTCTTTGGTTTGTGTGGTTGACAGCTACTGTCTTTCTCACCAGTTTACTTTTGTGAAGTTCTCAGGCTTTTGATGAAATCATTTTGGGAACAGAGAATCTTAGAAGCTGCTTTTGATTGCTGTAGCTTAAAAGACTGAGCCGTATTTGGTGTTGAGATTGGACATCTGCCACGCAAGAGAAGAAGCGGGCACAAATCTCATCCTGAGGGCCCTAGGTCCATACTGGTGGGGGAAAAAGAAAATTAATACAATATATTTGGTGCAAAAGTGCCAGCTCACAGATATTGTTATTTACCATTACTGTGTTCTGGTGCTGTATCAAGAACTTCATTTCTTGGCCCTGTGTTTTGAAAAGAGTCAGAAAAACTAGAACGTGTATGAAGAAGAGAGGTGAGGATGAACACAGAGAGGTTGAGGGAACTTGGGGGACGCGGATTTGTTGAAGCTACAGAAAGGCCAAAGGGGAGAAGTTGGTATCAAGTTGTGAGGTCGTGCTTAAGAAGTTGGATTAAAAATGTGATATTGTACATACACAACAGATGCACACACACATGCCACTCCTAAAGGTGCTTTTTCGAAAAGGTAACTGGACTTTCTTCTTTTGTTTCTTCCCCCCCCCTTTTTTTCAGGACCTGAAGAAGCTTCTTGGATGAGAAGCAGAACATGTTCAAAGAAAAAAAAATCAAGAAAGTCTAGTGGTCTTTTTGGGGGGAGAAAAAGCACCTTTGGGACAACAAGGACTTGAGAATCTCCATGGATATCCTTGATTTTTGCCACATGTGGTCTAATGTGGCAGAAGGCAGCTATTCAAAATGCTCCAATTTCAGTGTTATCTCTGCAAAGATCTCACATTTGGAAGCTTTTTCGATTAGAGATATTCCTTTCTAGCTGCGATTGAAGCGTTTAGGGTTCCCCAGATCTGCTTTATGCTACTCTGCAGCTGCCTAAGGAAATGTAAGCTTCAGGGATTTGTTTTTCAATTATACCAAAATGTTTTCTTTCTGTGTGGTTGGTTATAGCATCATTTGTGTGAAATTAGGAACATCTTGCGTTCACTGACATAGCTCCAAGAGATGAGAAGATCTGTACAATCAAAGTAGGATTACATAAAATTGCAGAACAGACACTTTGATACCTAAGGGGTGAAATATCTATTTCAAGATGGGAATTCTTAAACTGTTGGAAACTCAAAGGACATACTACTTCAGAGCTAGACAAAGAATGAACAATTGAAGGCAAATTTCAGAGCCCAACTATCTTTGCTCAAGCAGGATAATGTGTGATTTTTAGAGTAACCACTGATGGTCCTTTTATCCAGTTCCATAGCTTGCTAGATGCAAAGTCAAAGCTTAATTGAGATCAGCCTAAAGCCATGGAGATATGACTGACCCTGAGCCTTGTGTTGAGAAAACTGAATAATATTTGGGACAAAAGGATTAAGAGAATGACCACCTAGAAACCCTTTTCAAGAAGAGGAGGAAATATCTGCTTACTGTTGCTTAAATTTGGATAAGAACAACTTAAGTGACTGATAAACAGAGAAGGATGTCTTAAAAGACCATAAAAGCAGGAGGATGGAAATGGAGAAATACACACACACACACACACACATGCACAAACATGTTGTTTAGTTTCCATTCAAGTCTTTGTTTTTAATTTGATGTTCAAGACAAGATTTGTTGACAAAGCAAAGTTTACATGCCACAGAAATTAAATGCATTTGTAAACTTCTCTAATAAAACCCGATTGTGAAATGTCATTCTGAGAATATTTATTAGTGGAACAACCAAGTGACAAAAATAGAAGCAAAGGACATATGACTAATCAACTTAATGGATATGAAGAACAGATACCAGAGCCCGGAGTTCATTGAAGCATGAAATCTACATCTACACCCAATTTCTAAGTGCTAAGTGTTGATGATCGAGGTTGAAACTTCCTTTCTTTTTACCTGTGAACTTCTTACACACAGATGTTTCCTTTCCATCCCCATCGAGAAAAATCTGACAAATTTAGCGATTCACAAACACTCTTCCAGGGACCGTATTACGAATCTAATCTAATAATAATAATAATAATAATAACAACATCAAACAACATTTCTGCATTCCAGGTCCTTGAGAAGGACTCAATAGGTGGATCAAAATGCCAGATCCAGATTAAACATCTGGCTGAGTGTGCGACAAACCATAATAATGGATTATTAGCTTACTTGTCTGGGAATGATCAAAGTCACAATCAGGAGAAACACTGACTTTAGTCAAAGTCCTGTCTAGACTTCAAAATAGCCAAGTCCCATTAAATCTAGAAGACTGAAAAAAGATCAGGAATGAATGAATGGATCCAGAGGAAATAAATTTGAAGCCAAATTAGAACAAGCGTTGCTTTCATCAGGAGACATTTAAAATAGATTTATCAAGTTTTCAGTTAAGTTCAGCAGTAATGGATTACCTCAATCAGAGGATGGAGCTACTTGGGACTAGCAGGAGCTACTAAATAGACCTCCAGTTTCATAAAGTCGTCCCTGCAATCTGGCACTCCTGTACCTTTTAGTTCCTTGATGTTCATCTTGATGTCATTCCTCTGGGCCAGAAAGTCTAGACTGAAGTCTGAAGAAGCAGACTCTTGGCTTGTGAAGGATCATTCCTCCCTGAGGACCTGGTTCCATAGACTCAATGACTTCTGCAATTACTTTTTGATCTTCCTCTGAGGCTGAGATAGCTACGGGAGCTGTGACTGATTGGAATTAAAGTCCCAAATAATTGTCAAGGTGCACAACTTTGCTGGAAATGCTGAAGGGCAAGTTCACTTTTGCTTGATTCACTGGGAAGTCTTTAAAATTAATCAAGAAGAAGTTATTGTATATATTCTTAGATTATGGAACCTTCTCCAAAATTTGTGTGCATTCAGATAAATTGGCATGTACCCTTGTTATGTACGTTTTTGTGGAAGTTTGTTATGAAACATTAAATATTATTAATGCTAACAGTATTTTTTTAAGCAAAATATTAGTTGGAAAGAGAAACTGTTGTCAAATGGGCATCTAAGCCGTATTACTACTTTGCTTTGGCAAAGCTGAATAGTTATGTAACTGTAATAGTTAGTAGGCAGAATTTCTGGCATGACTACATTCTTCAGAAATAGGATATTAATAATACTACAACATCACTATTAATTATTGTCATGCTTTTTTTAACTGGAAAAATACGTTAATTTTCTTGCATTAAGTTGAAGTCATTGTTTTACAAAGCTGATTGAAAAAGTTGTTAGGTTTGTTATGGAAGTAGTTAAACGTTGGTTTATTTTTGTATTCTAAGAAAATGAAATAAACATGACATTAAAGGAAGAATTTATATGCCCCATGCCATTATATAAAAACTCTCAGCTTTTTATTTTATTCTATTTTAAAGAAGGAAAGGAGGGAAGGAGGGAGGGAGGGAGGGAAGACTAGAGACTTGGTTTTAGTAGTTAATGATTCCAAGAAGTGTAAAATCTTGTATTTTGCAGTGTTCACAAGATGAGGATTTGAGAATGTTCAGTGAATACAAAGCAAGAGTTTATATTTTGTAATAAGATGTTTGCAACACTCGAATTGGTCAACACTAACATTAGATGGCAAATCTACACTCTGCTGACATTATGCCATTTTTTATTTTATTATTATATTCCATAAACGTCTTGTAACCAAACGATGCACACACACATAAGAATAACAGGTCTTTATCAAGACAACACAAATGAGTAGCTTGTTTCTGTGCAGAAAACATAAAGCAACTAGTAGCAGTAAGATTTCATCCGTGTGAACGGTATGATCTTCAAATGCTGAATCTTCCAACTATTTTGAAAGAGGCTCATATAAAATCATACTGTGGTACATAGATGAGATTTCTCAAGGGCATGGACAAGTCGTCATCCTATAGAAAGTTGTATCAGTGTAATATGGAGAAAGGCTCAGGGAACTAAAGAGGTCATCTGATCTTCTAGAGACCAAGGTGGATTTGAGAACACTATCAAGGCTTTTCTTTTCCCTATAGAAGACTGAAACTTTTCCAGATGTAATTGAACACCGTGTCTCAAAAGTGCTTTTACAAGAAGCAACTGGACTTTCTTGTTTTTCTTTGAAGACATTTCTCTTCTCATCCAAGAAGCTTCTTCAGTTCTGAGCTCTGGAGCTGAAGATGAGAATCAAAAAGTCTTCAGAGAAAAACGAAGAAAATCCCGTTGTCTCTTGAAAAAGCACCTTTGGGACAACCATGACCTGGATGACTGAGAATCTCCAGAGATTGAACACCATCTTTCTGAACTTCTGGACACCCTTTTACCAGATCTTCAAAGAGACAAAGATTTAATCCTGGTGATAGATCACCTGTTTCTCTTTATTGCATCCTGCCCCTGGTTCCCCCCTCCCACTGACATTTTCAGAAAAGGATAAGAAACATTCCTGCTAGCCAATATCTGACCAACATCTGATAACTCAGGCAATGGTATTCTTCTCATAGGGTCCTGCATCCATATCTGCGTGAAACAAACTTTTAAGCAAAGAAGGACTGCAGTGGTATTTCTCAGTAACAATTAGGGAACAGGATAGCACCCATCATATTGAACTGGATTGCAAACCATGTGCTAAGATGGGAAGTTGCTCCACGGAGAACAAGATGGGTCCTGGAATGAATCATGGACCAGATGAATTTGCCAGACTGTGGAATCCCAGAGAGGGAAAATGTGTCATGTCAACGCAGTTTCTAGAGAATTATGATATCATTTTTATTATCTACTGTACAAGAACAAGAGTTAAGGCTGCCAAAAGTAGATGTTTTGGGTCCATGTGAATCTGTGCTCTGTTGATAGCATCAGCCCAATGACTCAAGACTGGAGTTGACAGAAAGGTGTCAAGAAGCTACACCCGGATCAGGACATCTACCTTTCTTCATCTTTGGGTCTTCATTGCCTTGTGAAGTGAGGAATGAACATCATTTCCTTGAAGTATAAAAGTTAACCTTGAACTGAAGCCACTTCCAGATCTTACATTTTAGATGTTTCACAGAATCTGAAACAAATGTGACCAGGTTTGGTATAGGAAACAAAATTGAGATGAAGATGGAAGAAGTTAAGAAGCTCCATTGAAGTCTAAACAGTCTTATATACCCGAGGATGCTTCCAGCTGTTAGATTGCTTGCAATTGTTTCTTTGGCTATGCTTTAGCCAATGCAGCTGTTGTGCCTTTATTAGATCTAATAAAGTTTTTAGATGTTACTGAACCACAGTTTCCAGACTCTGATTCTTTTCAGAGTCCTCCCCTCACATAAATGCTAGATCTACTTCTTTCTCTGCTACAGATGAGATAGTCTTCCATTTTCCCTTGTTCTGTTATCTGTGAGACATGAATATTGCCTGCACAGAAAGAAAGAGTGTGAAGAACAGGTTGGAGTAGAGCTATTCTTCTAGGCTTCAGGTATGATTTCTTATGTAAAATAACTGAGAACTAAGCAATTGCTGTAACTGGAAGGGACAACTGCTGACAACTCATAGGGACTTTTGGGAGGGAAGTCAGGAATCACAACTTGGAGATGTCAGATCAGGCGCCAGAACCAGTAAGGCTGCTATAGGCAAATACCTTGGTTACAACTAGGATTATCCTTCCTGGTGGAAATAAACCCAATAACCAGCTTGGTTGGGCACAGTTACCCGGAAGACCAGACACTCTAAGAAAGTTGCCATGCCATGTTAACTAAGAATGATATGGGAGCATGGGTGTAAAATTCCTTCAATAAATAGTCCTGGTAATTTCTTTTTTGGAGAAATGATCGATGTGAGTTCCGGCTGTTTATTGATTTATCTGTTTGTTTGTTTCTCTGTAATTTAGATGTATGAATTTTGACCAGCACAATTGAGCATTGATTCTGGGGAACCTACGAACATTAACAAAAGGAAACAAGCACAATACTTAAAACCAGAAAATGAGCATAAGGGTGTGTGTGTGTGTGTGTGTGTTGGGAAGGAGACAACAAACATATTGCACAGCCAAAGGAGACAATCATAGGTGTTTAATCCCACCAACTGAAAAGTCCACAGAGAGCATCTTTGTACACTACGGTATTATGTTATCTGATTAAAATGCCTGGAACTGAATCCAGAATTCTTCCAGGTATTCATTACGAAGGGATGTTTATCTCTAAGTCCACAAATGCTTAGTGTTAAGCCAACAATGCCTGGGTGGTTTCTTAACTTGGGTCTTCTGTGAAGAAAGTGTGCATTTCTGCATAAGGAACAGTTACACAACTGTTATGTAATGTTACACCGCACGGTGGAACAAAGCCACAGAGCTATGTTTTGATGCACCCGATCCAACAATGTGTTTGGTTTGTTCCAGCTGTCATGCACAATGTCAAATGGCTTTCTGGCTCGAGTTTTCTAAGAAGTCCACTCTTCTCCAAAAAAAACCCCCTACTTCTCCTCCTCCTCCTCTTCTTTTCTGAAGTCAGACTTTTTCCAGCAATCTGGCAGCAAGAGATGGTGGCATCATTAGGGAGATTGCATAAGGAGCTGACAAAGAGTGATAAATGAGATACTGAACTGTGGGAGGGAGGAGAGAAATCACTCCTGAAAAGAAAAGGAAAGAAAAAAAAAGAGAGAAGCCTTACTTTTCTCTCCTTATTTATTTTACTGTAAGAAGAAATATGCTGGTTATATAACTAGAGGGACTTCAACCTTCTGAGATAACATTTCTGCTTTTCATAGAGTTCAGTTCCAGCTGTTTAAAGAATTAATCAGGCTTGTCAGATGCTATATTTTTTCTATCCTGCTCTTTGGAGTAGAGAGTTGGTCTCTGACACAAGGCCACCTGAAGAGACTAGAAGCATCTAAAATGTGGATTTACAGGCGGCTGGGTTGACAAGATCAATAATGAGGAGGTGATAAGCCGCCTGGGAAAGCCAAGGGAAATAATCAAAACAATTAAAAAACGAAAGTTAGAATATTTCGGACATGTGATGCGACACCCAGAAAAATACGGCATACTCCATTTAATCCTCCAGGGAAAGATTGAAGGCAAACGAGGTCCAGGCAGAAGAAGAACGTCGTGGCTTCAAACTCTAAGGGCCTGGTTTGGACAAAACTCACCAGCACTTTTTCATGTGGTTGCTGATAAAAACAAGATTGCCAACATGATCGCCATCGTCTGATAACGGATATGGCACAAGAAGAAGAAGAAAAGAAATAACTAATTATCAACATCAGATATGGTCCCAGCCACCAATATATACATATTGGTCTATTGGTTAAGGCACCAAGCTAGAAAGTGGGAGACAGATTGTTCTAGTCCCACCTTAGGCATGAAAGCCAATTGGATGACTTTGGGCCAATCATTAGGAGACAGTGAGTTCTAGTCCCACCTTTGGCACAAAAGCCAGCTGGGTGCCTCTGGGCCAGTCTCTCTCTCTCTCTCTCTCTCTCTCTCTCTCTCTCTCTCTCTCTCTCTCTCTCTCTCTCTCTCTCTCTCTCTCTCTCTCTCTCTTTCTCCTCTCTCTCTCTCTCTTTCTTTCTCCTCTCTCTCTCTCCTCTCTCTTTCTCCTCTCTCTCTCTCTCTTTCTCCTCTCTCTCTCTCTCTTTCTCCCCCCTCTCTCTCTCCTCTCTCTCTCTCTCTTTCTCCTCTCTCTCTCTCTTTCTTTCTCCTCTCTCTCTCTCTCTCTTTCTCCTCTCTCTCTCTCTCTTTCTCCTCTCTCTCTCTCTTTCTTTCTCCTCTCTCTCTCTCTCTCTCTCTCTCTCTCTCTTTCTCCTCTCTCTCTCTCTCTCTTTCTCCTCTCTCTCTCTCTCTCTCTCTCTCTCTCTTTCTCCTCTCTCTCTCTCTCTCTTTCTCCTCTCTCTCTCTTTCTCCCCCCTCTCTCTCTCCTCTCTCTCTCTCTCTCTTTCTCCTCTCTCTCTCTCTCTCTTTCTCCTCTCTCTCTCTCTCTTTCTCCTCTCTCTCTCTCTCCTCTCTCTCTTTCTCCTCTCTCTCTCTCTTTCTCCTCTCTCGCTCTCTCTTTCTCCTCTCTCTCTCTCTCTCTCTCCTCTCTCTCTCCTCTCTCTCTGTCTCTCTCTCTCCCCCCCCCAACTCATCTCACAGGATTGTTGTTGTGAGGGAAAATAGGAGGAGGCAGGTGTGTTGGATATGTTCACCTCCTCGAGTTATTCGTAAAAATAATAAAGATGGGATATAAATAAATTAATATTTCACAGGGCCGGCCAAACAATAAAATACCCAATTGCAATCAATACAATTCAGTTTTCTATAGTACTTTTCCACGAGGACAACAAGAAGAAAAAAGTTGTCCTGTCACTGTTTGTAATACAGGATGTCCAATCTGCCTGTTTCTGTACAAAAATTAAGCAATAGGTTTCCTTGGATTTGACAGTGTCAATCAAAAATTTCACCAGACCGTGTGGCAAGAATAAAACTGACCAAAAAACTGTTGCTTAGTGGCAGGGATATAACCCAATTGCACTTCCCTTGGGACATCTCCCTGGATCACAGCTGCTGGGAAAGGTCAGGCAGATGCTCAGATTGGTGGCCCTCCAAGAACATGTTAATTACCGTCTGCCAGAGCTCTGGAATGCATTCCTTTCAGCAACGGGCCATGACACAGATTAGCTTTGATCCGCAGACAATCACAGGTTCTGCACAACCTTGCAAATTCAGGGGGGAAAAGTAGATTGGGTAGAAATAATCACTCCAGGGATTGTGTAATCATAAAAGTGGAATGGAGACAAATGCAGGAATTATCCCATCTTGAGGCCTTTGCACATTTCTATTTGAAGGCATTCAGGTGGAAAAGAAAGCGCACCAGGTATTTGGATCCGTGGGGAAATGTTCAATTCTTTCCAAGTAAATGCAAATTTGAGGGGGAGGGGGAATCATAAAGGGCCTCAGCCCTCCCTTCCCAGAGCAGGCAAACTGTGTGAATATAGAATAGCATGGAATGTCTATGGAGGTTATCAGCCATCCAGGTCAGGATTGTCCCCAAGATGCTTTTTCAAAAGGCAGCTGGACTTTGTTTTCCCCTGAAGACGTTTTGCTTCTCATCCAAGAAGCTTCTTCAGTTAGGAAGAAGATAGGAGGAGAAGCTAAGAAAAGAAGGATGCAGCTAAAAAAAAAATGAGCCAGATTTGACCAAAGGTGGCAGAAAAGATCAGTCTAGAAAAACTCCCATCTGCATCTCTCTGGAGAGGCTGTTGGGCTGTGGCTCAGGTTGTTTCTGATGTTTTCATCTAAGCTCTTCTTCCTACTAGTTGCACGGCCCAAAGTGGAATAGAGGCAGCCTACTCTGTGCTTCCCAGAGCACATAGGCACATAAACACACAGGGATGTTACTTGAAGAGAGAACAGAAAGACACAACAACCCAAGATGCTACTTCGTTACCTAGAAGAACATCTAGATATGCCAATGGCTACTGCTAGTAAAGGAGTTGGGAAGGATTCAAGAAACCCGATTTGGCAGGCTCTCCTTAGGACTTAGAATATTCTCCCCCTTCCCCTCCTCCTCCTCCTGCTCCTTCATTTTCTTCTCCTTCTGCTTCTGCTTCCCCTTCTCTTCCTCTTCCTCCTCCTCCTTCCCCCTTTTCCTTTCCCTTTCCTTTCCCTTCTCTTTCTCTTTCTCCTTCTCCTCCCTTTTCTTCTCCTTCTTCTCCCTTTTCTTCTCCTTCTCCTTTCCCTAATCCTCCTCCCCCTCCTCCTCCTTCCATAGCACCAACTACTGTTTAACTAAACCATTGTTTCACAACTGTGTGGCATAACAAGGCTCTCACGGGGAAGGCAAGAGCTAAATTTGGTTCAGTTTGCTTTTTTTAACGAAATATTTGCTTATGCATGTGTGAACTCAGCCACAGATGTCTCTTTCTTTCCAGGAGAGCAGTGCCAGCTTTAGAAATGATCACCAATCATGCAAGGCTTCATATTTTGAATGACATTAGAGAGGTGAACAGCACGGTACTTTTCCACTGAATCCGGACAATGTTTGATTCACTGCTACTGGAAGGGTGTAAAGTTGGAGTGGGGGGGGGATGTTCCACTACTCCAATAGTATTTTACTGACGGTGGTCTGGCAGAAGCTGGTATGATTCCTCTGAAGGCGTAGAACGCAGCAGCAATCATCTTCAAAAATTCTTTCTGAGAAATCAATGCCTCTGATATTTGTTCCCCTTCCATTCTTAGAAAAACGATATGTACTTCTAAGAGTAAGAGAAGAGGAACATCCAAGAACAGAAAATCTATTCTGTTTAGTTTAAAATATTTTTTTTCATTCAATGAAATGGAAAAAGAAAGCCCTGTGATATTTTTTCCCAAAGACAAATTCAGTATTTGCAGTATGAACCCTGAAAGAGTGTTTGTGAGGACCCTGTCCTTCAGTGTGCAATAAGCTCTCCAGCAATCTGTAATCTCTTTGATCTCCCACCTTCATATCAAGGTAAACTAAGGACACCCTAAGGAGAAGACACCATAAAGGATGGCCATGGGTAACCTAGGAGGCCAAAAAGCCAAAGAAACGGCAGAGTATCAATAAAGGAGAATATTGGTAGCTCAGGGGTGAAATGAGAAGTCTTTGATGCTATCTGAGCTCAAAATTGTTTTCTTGCAAATCTTTCATTACCCAAATTAGGTAACATCATCAGTGTCAGAAGGGAGTGGGTATGTGGAGAGGAGGAGGAGGAGGAGGAGGAGGAGGAGGAGGAGGATTGTGGGGTCTGTATGCTCTCTGAGCTTGGTTTTTTTTGCAGATGTTCAGGTAACATCATCAGCTCTGGACTGATGGTTTCCTAGTTTGAGTAATGAAACATCTGCAAGAAAACAACCAAGCTCAGAAAGCACCAAGGACACCACAGTCATCGTCCTCCTCCCCCTCCTCCTCCCCCTCCTCCTCTTCCTCCTCCTCCTCCCCCTCCCTGCAAACCCCCCTCCCTTCTAGCATTGATCATGTTACCTAGTTTGGGTAATGAAACATCTGCAAGAAAACCACCAGTAGCAAGGAACTGACAGTTCTCCTCCTCCTCCTCTTCTTCCTCCTCCTCCTCTTCCTCTTCCTCTTCCTCCTCCTCCTCTTCCTCTTCCTCCTCTTCCTCCTCGTCCTCCTCGTCCTCGTCCTCCTCCTCCTCCTCCTCCTCGTCCTCCTCCTCCTCCCTGCAAACCTCACTCTCTTCTAGCACTGATGATGTTAACTAGTTTGGGTAACTAGTCTGCCAGAAAACAACCAAGCTCAGAGAGCACCAAGGATCCCTCACACTGCAATGACTGAGACAGACAGAGAACAATCAGAGCTCACCATCCTTCCTTCATGGATATTATGAGGAAATTATAAAGCAGTCAAGATAATGAAGTTAAAGAAAAGAGGAGTCTTTTGCAGGCAAAATATTCACGAAACAGAGATTCCAGTTTAGGACACAGAATTAAAATGTACACACAATGTGTTGATAACCTACCTCAATTTCCCTTTTATTCTATGATTACAATATAACTGTCTTCTTTCTATAATCTATCTTGTCTAATCATCAAACATTTTTTCTGTTTCACATAAAAAAAATCCACAAGGTGTTCCAGTTAAAAATAAACATTGTCTTTTTCTGATGAAATAAGTCAATTTAACCATCTCGGCAAGCTCCATCATCTTCACTCATCGTTCCTTCATTGGGCGGTGTGGAATCCTTCCATCTTTATGCCTACAATAATCTCACTGCAGTTACCATGTTCAAAAAGCAAAAGTTATTTCATTATATCATTGTTTCTCAATAACTTGAAGCTATTTAGCTGAAAGATTATGGCTGGGGAATTCTGTGAGTCGAAATACACACATCTTCAAGTTGAGATACCCTCTGATTTATATGACATCATCACTGTCACAAAGATGAAGGTGAATTTTTCTATTTTAAAATTGGCACATGGGGAGGGACAGAAAGAAAAGCACACTAAGCTCTGCAACCCTCTGGCAAACCTAATACTTTATTATTTAGGCGCTGTTGAAAATATTTATTGAGAAGCATTGAGTTTGACCTTGCCTTGTGCCCTGTTTGAGACATGAAGATATCACAAGTGCATACAAAGATGAGCTGTCCATTCAGCACCATACTCTCCAGTGGGAAAAGGAAAAGTGGAGGAACCGGCTTGTGTGTTTCTTTCAGGATGATTGCACAACGGTCCTTCTCAAAAAGGTAGTCTACAAATTTCTGTCAGTGTTTGCTCTGAGAACCATTCTGAGTTGCTAGGAGCATTCCATGGTCAAACCTGGAAAACAAGTCAAGGTGAAGAAGACTCTCCATGGACATGGACAGAAAGGGCTTCTAATCAATTGGTTGATCATCTTCTTCCTTTGGGAATGAGTGAAGGATGAATCCCCAGCAATCCCAGATATTTATTTATTTATATTCCATGTTTGTTATTTTCATAAACAGGTCAAGGTGTCGAACATACCTAATACTCCTTCCTCCTTCTGTTTTCCCTACAAAAACAACCTTGTGAGTTGGGTTGGACTGAGAAAGAGGCACTAGTCAAAGGTCACCAAGTTGGCTTCCACGCCTAAGGCAGAACTAAAACTCACCATCTCCTGGCAATTGGTTTTCATGCCTTGGGCAGTACTAGAACTCCCAATCTCTTTGTTTCTAGTCTGGTGCCTTCACCACTAGAGACCAAACTGGTTAAGTATAAGGACCCACCCCACTTTGCATCTTAAGAAGACAGAACTCTTGGAATATTTCTTCCAACAGGCATCTTTATTAAGAGAAAATGGTTGCAGGTGTTCTAGACAGGATTTGGGGGCCAAGCTCTATGGGTCAAGGTTTTAAGGGGTCCCCAGCAGCCCCACCCCACCCCACCATCCTTCCAATGACAATTCCAGGCGTTATATTTCCACCCCCTTTTCCTCACTGCCGGCAGAAGGGAGACTTCAGAGAGAAGTAGATGAAAGCTGATGGCCCCATTGTTATGATTAGTCCTTTTGGTGGTATCCACATTCAGTCCCTTTTGAAGTTGTACCGAAGGAAGTGAGGGCCATAAAACCCCTTTGTTCACCCCCCTTCCCCTTCATCGTATGACAGAATCCAGAGAGGGCAGAAATGGGGTTTTCCATAGTTGATAACTAGAGATGAAACATAATTGGATTCTGACATTTAGTTAAAGATGGGAAAGATCAAAGGCAGACATCATTCAACACAAAATCTTGGGGTTGAGAATCCTACTTTTGCTTTGGAGCATTTGGTTCATTAGGCCTCTTATATTACATGGTATACCTTGAATCAGCCAGAATGTTGATTGATTCTTATGTAGTTGATATGGGGTTTACCTAAACAGAACCACATGGTTCATAAATCAGAGACTTTAAGGGGGGGGGATCTGCCTGGAAAATGTACTTTAGCTGGTTCCCTGGTGTCATAATTTCTTACCTCATAAGCACAGCTGATTGTGTAATTTAAAACACTCCTCTTCTTTAAAGCCCATTGTGATTCTTCTTGAAAGTTTCTTCCATGATAATATTTCAAGAACAGATTCCATGCTCTGGGAGGGGGGCTCTCTCCTTTATGACTCAGAGGACCTAGGGGAAGATGGTAGATTTGTTGAACTCAATACTGCTTTGGCATGTAAGTAAATAGAGAATGATGATGTTCAGACTGGACAAATGATAGCAAATGGGAATGTTTCCAGGTACATCTTAGAACCAAACTTTATTGACCTGTAGTCACATGGAAGTGATTAGCCCAAAGCCACATTCCTGTGTTTCCTTGGGAACCTTAGCATAAACCAATCTTCTGAATGGTGTCCTCAGACACTGGGAAGCCATGCCAGTAAATCAGGGCTGGCTCCTGTACACATCTTCCCAGAATGCATGTTTATTTGTGTGTGTACTGTTTGAGCTGAGAACTGCCCTGCCAAACATAGAGAGAGGGGAAAAAATATGAAATCTGTAGGGTATCTGTGTTCCAATCTCAGTTTAATCCCAGAAATATTAATTAGATCATTTCCCTCAAAAATGTGGTTAGTTTCCATCCATTGCTTCTTGTCTTGTCTTCAGGTGCTTTGGAGAATAGGTTGACCTCCTTTTCTATGTGGCAGCCCCTGAGATATTGGAACACTGCTATCAAGTCCCCCCTTAGTTCTTCTTTTCATTAAACTGAATATACCCAGTTCTTGCAACCGTTCTTCATATGCCTGACAGGCCTCTATTGGACTGTGATCCTTGCACGTGAATGTCAACCCAAATATTGTTCTCCTATATTTGCACTATATTGTAGAATCCTAACACAAGCAAAACAAGGTAACTGTGTACACCTATATTCCATTCGGCAAATATAATAAAAATGATAATGATAGTGAAAATGATAATAATGACCCTGGAGGTCATCTAGTCCAACCCTTTGCTCAGGCAGGAACAACTATACCATTTCAGACAAATGGCTGTCCAGTCTCTTCTTAAAAATCTCCAGGGATAACCACAACTTCTGGAGGGAGGTCGTTCCACAGATTAATTGTTCTAACTCTCAGAAAATTCCTCCTTAGTTCTAGGTTGCTTCTCTCTTTGGTTAGTTTCCATCTGTGGCTTCTTGTCCTGCCTTCAGGTGCTTTGGAGAAGAGCTTGACTCCCTCTTCTTTGGGGCAGCCCCTGAGATATTGAAAGGCTGCTATCATGTCCCCCCCTCGTCCTTCTCTTCATTAAACTAGACAGACCCAATTCCAGCAACCGTTCCTTGTATGTTTTAGCCTCCAGTCCCCTTGATATTTAGTCCCTTGATATCATAAGGCTTTTTTTCCGAGCGTACCAATCCTTTCACTAAAACTTGGCAAGGGATCGATCCTGTTCTGCTGATTGGGAAATGCAGCTCCAAATGCAATTTCTGTGAATGCTGAGGGCACCACCTCTTGGAGATTGGAAGCATGCAGTCCACATTTTTCTTTTATTTTTTAATATTAAAGGAAGTCAGCAGTGAATGAAAGAAAATAAATAAGGGGGAAAAATTGATCTTTTCTCCTGGTCTGTTATTTCACTTCAGACAAGCAAATGTCGTCATCGTCCTCCTAGCCATTGTCTATCCGCTGCAGGATGAAGGCCTCTTCCACATGTTTCCAACCAATACGGTCCTGAGCTTCCCTTTGCCAGTTGGGTCTGCCATATTTGCTGATGTCGTTGATCCATCTTGTTTGAGGTCTTTTTTGTGGACACTTTTGATCAAGTGGGATCCGCCTTGGTCCATCAGTTCTCCTTGCTATGTGATCAGACTGTTTCCATTGCAATTCTTTTACTCTTTTTTTATTTTATTTTTATTAATTTTTTTATAATCACAAACACTTAATATTTTATCAGCAACATATTGTCTGAGTTCCAACATTTAACTTACTAATACATGTTAAATTCCTTTCTCTCTACTTCATTTTTCTAGCCATTGATAAAAGGTATCCCATGTTCTAAAGCAGTGGTTCTCAACCTTTTTAATGCCGCGACCCCCAACCGGTCGTAAGTCGAGGACTACCCAACCGGTCGTAAGTCGAGGACTACCCAACCGGTCGTAAGTCGAGGATTATTTCCCTGCCCAGGAGCGCCGTGCATGCGTGGTGCCGCCCCCTGCGCCGGCTGAGGCGTAGCTGACAAGGGGCAGCGACGGCACAGGGCAACCACCGGCTGGGCCAAGAGCTGGCCCAGCCCAAGGGAGGTAAGGCACCCGCCAAGCCCCACATGCGCCAGCAACCCTCCCTGCGCCCACTGGCCTCCCACCTCCCACCCCTGGCCCTCTTTTACTTCCATTTTTAGTAGTTGCTCAGCAGGGAGGGGTGGAAACTTCCAGACAGCTCGCCTTCACTGCAGACAACTTGCAGCACCGTTTGCAGACTGGGACTTTTGGCGGGCTCAGCAGGGTGGAGACAGCCTGGACAATTCCTATTGGCTTTTGAAAGCCAATAGAATTAGACTCTATTTAAGAGAGTCTATTCTATTGGCTTTCAAAAGCCAATAGAATAAGAGGGAGTAGCACAGCTAAGGAAAAGGGGGGAATATGGCGGACTGCGTTGTTTGGCGACCCCCGTGAAATGGTCGTTCGACCCCAAATGGGGTCACGACCCATAGGTTGAGAACCACTGTTCTAAAGTATACTAAATCTTCCTTCTCTTTCATTTTCAATCTATCCATTTCTGCATAATCTAATTTTTTTTAATTAACTCTTCTTCCATTGGTAAATCTTCATTTTTCCAGTGTTGAGTGAATACAATTCTTGCTGCAGTTAATACATGTAAAATTAGATCAATTCTTTTTTGATGGCATCATATACTTTCGTTTGTTCCCTGATCCATGTGCAGGTCTTCCTGTCTTGTCTTGTGATGCTGAGTGTGTCTCTTTCCGTGGCTCTTTGCATCACTTGTAGCTTTTATATCGATTGTATTCCTTAGAAAGATGACTGAGTTTCGGAGTCAGTGTGTTGCACAGTTGGTTTGAGTCTGCTGTACTTGAAATAGTGTATAAGACTGAGCACCAAATAAATAAACAATACAATAAATCAGAAAGTGTTTGTCTTCTTAAACATCACATTGATGGTGGAGCTCTCCCCCTGGGGGGTGGGTCCTTGTGGAAACATGAATTATTATTATTTTTCTGAACTGCCCTTTCCTCCAACAAAACTTCCATGTTTTCAATGGCATTCGTCACAGGAAAAAAATAGTTGGATCCTGAAGTTTTCTGAAAGTCAAACAATACACTCAGCTGTTCTAGGACATCTCCACATTTTTATTACGTTTGGAAAAGGAGCCACATTCCCTGACTCTTCAGAGTTTGCAAACCAGCCACGAAATGCAGGAAGATCCAGCAAATGGTCTAAGAACATCAGGTGCTTTAAGGAAGCCACGCAAGTGTGGGCTTTATAAGAAGGAGACCATTGGCAGATTCACATAATAAATACATTTGAAAAAGACGCACACAGCTGTGAACAAATCAACACAGTTGTGATCTGATCATCCGAGCCAACTCATCCCTCATGGAACTGAAACATTTGTTTTGGCCTGGCAGGAAGACCATTTCATATGTCAGTAGAACTCCATTGAAAAACATCTGGAGATGTTAAAAGAACACGGGAAGAGCTGGGCTAAATAAAGCTGCCACCTCAAAGGGAGATGCATATTTCAAAAACTGATTGGGCCTGGGTTTATAGCAGAAGGAAAGAGGGGTACATAAAAAAGAAAAATCCCATCCATTGTGGTGCAAACTCCACCCCTAAGAGAGTTGCATGCAGTGTTGTGATGCAAGTATGAGAAGGTAGGGCTTGCTTCATGACTGCATGGATGTTAATTGATTGGACATGGAAGGCCAGCCAATTCAAAATGATTCTGGGTGTCAGTTAGAAATCAATGTGTATCTGGCAATAAATAGTGCCTGTTTGCACATCGTCCAGTCCAACTCCAAATCTTCTCAGCTTCAGCTCAGAATCTAAGAGTTAAAAATGAATGTGGGTAGTGGAGTTGCAAAAACAAAACAAAACAAAAAACATCTCATTTACTTCTCTGTGGGGTCTTTATGGCTAATTTGAGTGCCTCTTTGCTGCTGAGCATTTCACCAATCTCAAAATAATGGCGTTACTTGGGAGAGGGGGGAGGTTAATAGCAGAGAGAAGTTGTTTCATTGAGTAAAGTATGCATAGCTCTTGATGGGTGAAGGTGTTTTGATTTTTTGAAAAAGATGATTGTACTCCAAGGTCTGCTGAGGGCAATTAGTCCCGCATCTCCAAAAATTGATCAAGCCAAGTATATTTTTCCTTTTCATATTACTTGATTTTCCCTTCTATTTATTGCTAGTGGCTATAGGGCATTTCCACGTTTTTCATGGCCCCAGTAGAAGGGCAGAGGTCAGCTATGTGTTGGAATAAGTTTGATTGATTCAGAACAGAGTCTTCCTTCCTTCCTTCCTTCTTTCCTTCCTTCCTTCCTTCCTTCCTTCCTCTTTCTTTCTTTCTTTCTTTCTTTCTTTCTTTCTTTCTTTCTTTCTTTCTTTCTTTCTTTCTTTCTTTCTCTCTTTTTCTCTTTCTTTCTCTATCTGTTTCTCTGTTTCTTTCTTTCTTTTTCTCCCTTTCCTTTCTTTTCCTTCCCTCACTCCCATCTCATATCCTCCCTCCCTCCCTCCCTTCCTTCCTTCCTTTCTTTCTTTTCTTTCTTTTTCTTTCTTTCTTTCTTTCTTTCTTTCTTTCTTTCTTTCTTTCTTTCTTATTTCTTTCTTTTTCTTTCATTTTTCTCTATCTTTCTCTTTCTTTCTTTCTTTCTTTCTTTCTTTCTTTCTTTTTGTCTGTTCTCATCTTTGGCATAATCTTTCCTATGGAAAGTACAGAATAATAATCCACAACGCAACAATTAGTTGGCAATTTCAGCTGAACAAGCCATTAAAACGAAAAAGTGTGCGTCATTCCTGCAACACGTGGAAATCTCTTAATCCTTCCAATATTACAAAAGAACATAAACTTGATGAGCCTCCAGAATCAGAATCAAATATATGAACATCCCACTTGTTGAAGTGCTCCAGAAGGATTGCACAACCCTAAACGTTTGGTGAAATGTTTTTTGCCTTTGTCTTTCTTGGATGTGTTGGTAACGGACAAAAGCTCTTCAGATAATTGTTTTCTGCACATACACATTTGATAATGGATAAAAGGCCCTCAAATAATTGTTCCCTGGACATACATTTAATTTAGAGTCAGAAGGGATTATCAAAAGTAGATCATTTTGAACATGGCTTGGCCGATTTTTCATTCTTGCTATTGCAGAGTGCTTGCCTGCAAATATACTGGTGGACATTTTTCTTTTTAAAAAGATATATTGTGAGGAAAATGGATATGCAGTCCAATTGGAGAGCAGCTTCCAAATATTTCCATTGAAGAACGAGAAAGAAAGAAAGAGAGAAAGAGAGAAAGAGAGAAAGAGAGAGAGAAAGAAAGAAAGAAAATGGATAAGAAGTAGACAAAGTCATTACAATAGATCAAGTTTTCCTAGCCAAATCTACATACTGTAAGCACAAATAATACAATTAAACAGATTTTAAGGCTTGGTGTACTAACTTTGCTTCACTTTTTTTTAATTGAAGTTTTATTTCCTCTGAATGCCCAACAGATGGCAGCAACCCCATTTCCCATTCACTGATGGATGAAAAGCATCTGCTAAGTTGATATCCCACATCCAGGCTATCCTGAACTGAGATGGGAATATGCTCTGGAGCTAGACTTTCAAGGTATGAATCTGGAAAACAGGCTAACAAACACAGTTGGTAGCTCCCAGGTCTGAAAATCCCAGGAATTGTGTGATTTAATGTTATTTTCCTGGATAATTGGCTGTTATTGAGTAGGGGGATGGACTACTAGAAGATCTCCAATGTCCCTTCCAATCCCTATTATTCTGTATTTTGTATTTCACTAAAAAGGATCCTCAGTTTGGTGGCATTCCTGTTTAGGGAGCCAAAACGCTACAGAATGATTTCAGAAGTCAACAGGAAAAACATAACAAATTGAGCAGTTGACTGTAGAGGAAGGAAGGAAAGAAGGAAGGGAGGGAGGAAGAGAAGGAAGGAAGGAAGGAGGGAGGGAGGGAGGGAGGGAGGGAGGAAGGAAGGAAGGAAGGAAGGAAGGAAGGAAGTTCAACTCCCAGAATTCCCCAGTCAGTTTGCTGGATGGAGAACTCTGCAAATTGAAGTCCACATGTGACAGATGATAAATTCTGGGAGTTGAACTCTGCATATGTTGGCTGGAGAATTCTGAGAGTTGAAGTCCACCAAATTTTGTGCTTGAGGTTGAGAATATTTCTAATGCAAAATACCTAAAGCACCCCACTTATTAGAAATGAATAGTGGGATCAGGACCTACTCCCTTTCCTCTCAAGCATTCTTGCAGCTTTCTCTTTCTCGTGTTCAATAATGTGATGAATAATAATAATGAATTATTGTGGGAGGTTTTCATTTGGTTTCTTTGCTTCTTAATGGTGGGATTTCAGCTATGTAAACCAGGTTAATTGGGGGGATGTGAAAAAGAAAGAAAGAAAGAAAGAAAGAAAGAAAGAAAGAAAGAAAGAAAGAAAGAAAGAAAGAAAGAAAGAAAGAAAGAAAGAAAGAAAGAAAGAAAGAAAGAAAGAAAGAAAGAAAGAAAGAAAGAAAGAAAGAATTCAGCCGTCATATGGGCATAAGTGCCCACAACTATTTGGAGCTTAAATGAAGAAACATGCTTTTCTCCCTTTTTCAGTATCCTGGCAAATGCCATTCTTCTCCAGCATTGGACCCAGTTCAAAAAGTTATGAAATGCATTGCTCAGCAAAAAAAAAAAAAAGAGAGAGAGAGAGAGAGTGAGAGAGGCAGAAGTCGTTTCTCTTAGAATTTCACTATAAACAGGTGGCTTTATTCTTTAAACGCAATGAAAAGCTTTCTAATAGCCGAAAAGTTTCTTGCAACATGAGGCATCTGGTTACAGAGGAAGCACGCTCTTTGCCAAGATCTCCCTTGCTTTTCAGGGTCTCCTTGGCTGAGTGGTTGTCAAGGGAACAATTCTTTTGATACGATGATTATTATGATGATGATGATGTCTGGAGCTTTTCCTGAAGCTTGTTACGAATGGATACGGCTGCAGCATTGCAGAATCGACAATGCTCCCTAATAAAATAAAATGAAATGCACATAATAAATCCTCTCCAGGTGGTCTTAAAGAACCATTCACCCAGTGGTGGGATTCAGCCGATTCGCACCACTTCGGCAGAACCGGTAGCTAATTTTTTGTTGCTCAGGCCCAGAATGGACTTCCGGAAGCGGCATCCACACACAGAGAACCGGTTGTTCCCACCACTGCGTTCGCCTTGTTTGCAAAGAAAAACAACTACAGAATAACAGAATTGGAAGGGAGCTTGGAGGTCCTCTAGCCCAACCCCTTGCTCAGGCAGGAAAAACTATACCATTTCAGACAAAGGGCTGTACAATCTCTTCCAGTGTTAGAGCATTCACAACTTTTGGAGGCAAGTTGTTCCACTGATTAATTGTTCTGTCAGGAAATCTCTCTCCTCGATTAGTTTCTATCTGTTGGTTCCTGGCCGGCCTTCAGATGCTTTAGAGAATAGGTTGACCCCCTCTTCTTTGTGGCAGCCCTTCAAATACTGGAACACTGCCATCATGTCACCCCTAGTCCTTCTCTTCATTAAACGAGACAGTCCCAATTCCTGCAGTTGTTCTTCAAATGTTTTAGCCTCCAATCCCCTAATCATCTTTGTTGCTCTTCTCTGCATTCTTTCCAGTCTTAATATCTTTTTTATAACATGGTGATCAAAACTGGAACAATGTTTACTCCTGTTTTTTACCTCTTCCCTGCTGAACTAGCAACTTTTTCTTCTGCAGCATAAGAGCATCTTTGCAAGCTGTGCCTTAGGGACCTCCTTCTGCTTTAGCATTACAGTAAAAAATAGACAGATCTGCACTGTGATGCTGCATTTTTGAACTGAACGCTGCGTTTTAAAAATAGCCTTCCAACTGCCAAGAGCCCCAGGAGGGATGGAAGACGTTTTCTGATTTCCTCTCTTGCTTTTGGGGTACTTTAGAATTTCTTGAGCATTTCTTTAGTTGACCCTTTGAAGCCTGCTTTTTTAAGGCAACTTGGCTCTTGATGCAGCCGTTCTGTTTGTTTTTCTGTTTCAGCCAAAGGTTGAGAAATCTGTTGCCCTTGGAGAGAATGTCGTAATGGTTGCAGAAAAAGAGTAAAAATTCTCTATTCTTCCCCCCAAAATCCTGGGGTTCAAATCTGTATTAGGTGGAGGAATTCAGGGCTGATCTTCATTTGATCCATCCAAAATAGAAATTTGTGGAGAAATAAAATAGGATAGCAATATTTCTTTAGAACCCTCTCTTTCTTTGCTCAGATGCCAGAAAAAGTCCTACCATCAGTTGATGGAGAAGAGAAACAGAGGGACCTGCAAAAAAAATTATCATTAAAACTGTTAGCCCATTTAAATGGGAGTGGTTTGTTTTAAACGAAGCTGTTAAAAAGCTAGGATGACTCCTGCAACTCTGCTAAGCCACAAGTCCCTGATCAAGAGCGACTAGCTTGGAATAAACCTTGTCTTAACCAAGTCATAACCTGGTTTGTTTTAAACGAGGCTGTTAAACAAGCCAGGATGACTCCTGCAACCCTGAATCAACAGTGACTAGGTTGAAATATATCTTGCACTACCCAAGTCAAACCACTCACCTTAAAGCTCAGTGCAATGTGTGATTTTAAATCCGTCGTGGTTCTCTTTTTGTATCTTTGTGGTTTTAATTAAAACCTGATGGCTGAATTAGCCAGGATGATTAGCCAACACAAACTAGATTGAACTTGGCTGTTTGAATTGAGCGCTGGTTAGAATAAATGGGCAAGGGATCAACTTGCTTTGGCCTGGAGTCGGGCGTTTGGCTGACGTGGTCTGATGGACACGCTGCAATAGATGGTTAAAGCAAACACAGTGTGTGCCCAACATATCATTTTGTTTGTAAGATGCTTTCCCCTTCTTATCTTTCCCAATGAGGCAACCTTGAGACAAACCATTCCTACAGGCAGACTGTGCAAATATTACCAGGCAGGAACCAAATGTTCTTGTCCAGAAGTGTGTATTTTTAGATTGGGAGAGCTCTCGTTGACATTTTCCCCTTCCCGCTTCAGTTGTGTGTCTTCCCCAGCACTCACTGTAGCTTCATGGGGGTTGAAGTTACAGTAGAATTTGAACGGGGACCAGGGAACCACATTGCAATGGGCAGGTGACGTCAGGACCAAAACTGAATTTGATCTCAGGTTCATCCCAGTCAACACGATGGTCCACCAAATGTTTTAGGTTAGTCTTCAGTGGCAGGCAGAGCGGAGGGTCCCACAGAGCCTCCAACTCCAGCTAGGATGAGGGTCCCTCCTCTCCAGAAGTGCAGATACAAGTAGTCCTTAATTTACAACAGGTGACTCAGGGACCGTTCAGAGTTACAACGGCACTGAAAAAAGTGACTTATGATCATTTTTCACACTTGCACCATCCCCATAATCACGTCCTTCCGGCTACTTGTCTGGAATGGTATAAGGTCTCCTGCTTGAGCAGGGGGTTGGACTAGAAGACCTCCAAGGTCCCTTCCAACTCTGTTATTCTGTTATTCTGAACAACATTCAGGCAATGACTCCTATTTATGACAGTTTGCAGTGTACTGGGGTCACGTGATCCTCTTTTGTGACCTTCCCACAAGCAGCATCAAAGGGGAAGCCAGATTCACTTAAAAAGCATGTTGCTAACTTAACAAGTGCAATGATTCCCTTAACAATTGTGACCAGATAGGTCGTAACCTGGGGCAAAACTCACTTAAGAAGTGTCTCACTTAGCAACAGAAAGTTTGGGCTCAATTGTGGGCATACGTTGAGGACAACCTGGACTGACGTCAAAAAGTATAACTGTCTTCTGCCTCTCTTTGAGACCCCAGGGAGCTCCCCGGCCTGGAGTTACTTGCTTAATGGATTTTTTTTCCTGGTCCTCCCAAAACAAAGTGGAAATGAGAATAAGAAGAATCACCAGCACACACACACCCCGCCTCCCCCCCCCAATTGTGACAGCAGAGAGCAGAGGGCAAGAGGAAAGAAGACTTAGTTGTCCTAAGTAAGGTAAGGATCAGTCTAGGGAGGAACTTTACTACTGAATCAACTTTCACAATTGTTCCTTTTGTGTTGTCCACCTCATATTGTGCAAGATGTGTGTTTTCTGGTTCCCTAGAAGACCAGGGGAGATTGCATGGATAGTCCTGTTATGAGGCCACTGCCAGACCTCCCCCCCGCCCATAGACATTTTGCATTGAATGATGTGGGTTGTGTGTATACATTCACTTCTCTCCTGTCATGTTCTGATCACACACTAAATCAGGGGTCTTCAAACTTGGCCCTTTTGTGACTTGTGGACTTCAACTCCCAGAATTCCTCAGCCAGTCCACAAGTCACAAAAGGGCCAAGTTTGAAGACCCCTGCACTACATCAACAAAGAAACAAAGAAAAGTCCACCTGTTAGGATTGAAAAGGTCTGTGACAGTGTCTGTGACAGTGGGCAAGGGAATTCAGTCTCACCCAGAAGGAAACCGAAGCATGAAGTCTGCGTCTCCTGGTACCTCACAAGATCAAGACATGTCAGCTTTGGGCTCTGTTCTTATCCACAGTTCCTATTATAAGTAATCTATTTGCTGAACCTTTGCTAATAGAAGTAGCTGAGTTCAGCAGTTCCTCAAGATCTGCTTTTCTCACACACTTATTTTGCAACCCTGCATTTAAACTGCTGTCTCGGATGCTTATAATTATGATTGTAATTACTGTATAATTTCTGAAGCTTATAATTATGTGGCAAGATCTATCCCACTATACACATAGCTGATGGGTTCCCCCCCTCTCCTCTCCCTCTTTCTCCCCTCTCTATTTTCTTTCTCTCTTCTCTTTCTCCTCTCTCTTTTCTTTCCTCTCCCTCTCTTTCTCTTCTCTCTCTTTTCTCTCTTTCCTTTCTCTCTTCTCTCTCTCGCCTCTCCCTCTCCTCTCTCTCTCTTTCTCCTCTCTTTTCTCTCTCCTCTCTCCTCTCTCTCTCTCCTCTCCCTCTTTCCCCCCCTCTATTTTCTTTCTCTCTTCTCTCTCTCCTCTCTCTTTTCTCTCTCTTTCTCCTCTCTCTTTTCTCTCTCTCTCCTCTCTCTCTCACGCACTTATATTGGCACAGATTCACCTGCACTTTTGCCAAAAGCAAAATCGATAAACTGCATGAAGTCAGCGCTTAACGGCAAAAGCAATTAATAGCATATATACTGTACTAAGGGCCGGTGAGCCATGTTTTATGATGCTGCGTCTCAAAACAAACAAACAAAAAAAAGAGGAAAATTCACACCCATCGTGCCTAGCTAATCGTTAAAGGCAAAAGACTGCTTAATTATTTGAAAAGATTTTGATCGCGTGATCATGGGGGGGGGGTGCCGCAACGGTCATAAGGGTGAAAACGGTCATAAGTCATTTTTTTCAATACTGTTGTAACTTTGAACGGTCACTAAAGAAACGGTTGTAAGCTGAGGACTGCCTGTGTCAGCACAAGGCTGCTTGTCACAAACAGCCATTCCAGCTCATGTCCTAGAAAGATATGAGAGTCTTATGAATTTCCTCAAATACGTACGAAATTCATATTTAATTGAAATAATTGATTCCTAGACTTAACTTATGTTAATTCACACCGCAACTAAAGCTGTTCTGCGATGGTTTGTTGTTTGAACACCGGGATAGAAATACAGTGGGCCATCCCCTATTAACTTTACATTGCTAAGCTATTTTAAGAGTAGACTTACATCCCTCCTATTATCTAAACAAAGGGCTAGGATATAATTTATTTTCTAGTTGTACTCTTGTAACAAGGATTGGGTTCCCCCCCCCAAGAAATAATGCTTCTTCAGAATACACCCCAAGCAAATCCTAGCACCTCTGTTTATTTATAGGCTTTTGAGCAGTGAATATCCTACAACGAAAGGATTAAACCCTGTTTAAGCTTGTTTGCACAGTAAGGGACGGGAATTCCATCCATCTAAAGAACGGTGAACTCAGCTGATATTCCTGAAATACAGATGGTTTCCATTGATGAGATAAATCCTTTTTTTTTCCTTTTTCCTGGCTCTTAAAAATTGTTGTTTCTCTGAATTGCATAAGATGTCTTGGTTGTTATTTCAGACCATAACATATGACGGGAAGAAAAGCTTATATTCTCTATTGTTCCATCTGCTTTAGACTAGCTCAATCAAAAGTTTCAACAGGACCTTTTATTTCTTTTGACCAGATTAATGGGGTTAATTTGTTTTGTTTCTATTTTAAAAATCCTGTCTAATTATTCTAGCTCTGCTGAAATGAATTCTGTACCATGTTTTTCCCCCCTTCAATTCCCTAAAGAATTCACTCCTTCCGAAACAAAGACATTTCTCTTCTTCTATTTTCAGATTGCTCATAGATTTCTTTAGAATGTCTTCTGGGAGTGTTTTTAATCTTATTCTATCACGGGGCCAAAAAGATTTGGGGGTTACTTTCCGTGTTGGTCATCCTTCCATCCCATTGAAAGCTCCTTGGCTACTCATATTTCCTGATCTAATGGAATGAAATGAAAACTCTTGGCAGGTTTCTCAGTTGATATCTGCCCAAGGGATTAAATATTGAAGTGTAGGAAGCCAAGACCACAGGAGAGACAATTGCGCAGTTCAGAACAGGACATTTTATTTTTTTAAAAAACTTCTGGTGAAATTCATACCCTACTTTTTTACTTCTATAGGCACTGAAGGCAACCTCCATGATGAAAACGAAACACAAAACAAAAAGTGTAACCATAAAATAAATGCAATTATAACCAAGCTTAAGAGAGAGTTAAAACCACATTCCCTTACCCTATAGACTACAATTACCGTATGGGAACTTCATGTAAATGTTCTTAACCTTTCAAAATCCTCATTCTCATACTCATGGTGCCATCTCAAAAGATCTGGAAAAGCCCTCGGACACCATAAGAATAGACACCATTAGAAAAAGTTGCATTACCTAGAACAGCACCTGTAGTATAACAATGTCCTTGATGCTCCTAGATCCTTGGGAAGGATCCAGGAGTCAAAAATACCAAATCAGTCAGAACTGTTGGGTAGAGTATGAATAAATAGCAATAGTAGACATCATCACTATGGCTGATTATGGGAAATACGGGCAGAAGACTTTTTCAGCCTAACCAGGACTCACAAGTTAATATCCCTTAGACACATTAGGTGTGGTAGTGGCAGAAATTTCATTAATTAGTCATGAAAGTTAGTGTGGCTGATTGAGAATGTCACTCCTTTCCATGAACCTTAACTGAGTTCTAACAATAGCTGTGGCATCACCAGGAATCAAGCTTGATCAAAGCAGACTTTATTTTGTTGAGATTGGCCAATGTCAACAAAGCTTCCATCCTATGATGGGTTCCACTTTTTAAGTATACCCCAAAGAATTTGTTACTTTTCTGTGACATCAAAATGCTTGATAATTTAGACCAGGGGTCTCCCAAGGTGGCAACGTTAAGACTTGTGGACTTCAATTCCCAGAATTCCCCAGCTAGCATTAGGAATTCTGGGAGTTGAAGTCCACAAGGTTTAAAGTTGTCAAATTTGGAGACCCCTGTTTTAGATCAGTTAAGGCACTTGGTCTCTCTTTCTGTCCTAGCAGTTGTAACACAACAGTAGTGAACACAATAGCTGTTGCCATTATCTCTTTCAAGATAACTCACTTCTGCTTCTTCCAGTTTATCTTGGTCATACAGTGACCTTCTCCAACTATGGACCTTCCATATAACAAAAGGAAGATGCTCTTATTTGACTTCTTACATGGTCAATCAGACTGGGCTGCTGGTTTGAGCTCAAAGAGGCAGGTGAGTTCATTAAAAAGGCTATCAATTTTTGGAGAATGCATGTGGCTCAACCCAACTATGAGGTCTATGAGATGGCATTAGTCAAAAAGACTGAAATTTAGGAGGTCCATTCCAAGAATCGGACAAATCTTTCATAAGGAGCCTCAACAATTTATCTGAAACAGAAGCTTTTTTTCTCCACCAGCCCTTATGAATACAAGGATTCTGACCATACTGTAGCTAATAATAATAATAATGTCCTCCTTATGTCTCATAGGCCCCATTTCCAAATTGCCTTCCTTCCTTGGATTTGATCCATTTGTTTGTGGGAAAACAGAAACAGATATCAATCTAGTCCTGCTGATTCGTGCCAGGTACATTCTTTCAGAAACTCATCTTTTTTTGTTGTTGTTGTTGTTTTGGCTGATCCACGTGTCTTCTGATGGGTATGATGGATGGACCGATGAGGCTCCTGGTTGCCAAGGACAGATCACACTAGTCCTTCCAAACTGAAATGAATTGGGTGTCAACTGACATTTCAAGTTGTTTCAGAAAGATATTATTATTTTTGAAGGAAACCCGTGAACTGCAGTTTGGAAATAATTGCAAAAGACATCTCATTTAAACACAGTGGCTTGGGTGAAATGGGAGATGGCATTAAAGCATTTTTTTATATAATACAGGCATTCATCTCCGGAGTGGATTGCAAATGGCACAAAATATGTATACGACTCAAAATTGGTTTAGCTGCCTTGGGTTTCACCCCCAAACTATTGTTCTTTATTCATGTCAGAAGCACCTACAAATTATAGTTATATAGCATTCAATACTGAGCAAATAAAATTGGTATACAAGAGGTCATCCCAAAGGTGCTTTTCCAAAGACAACAGGCCTTTGTTGGCTTTTTTTCCCCCTGAAAACATTTCGCTTCTCATCCACGTGACCTTCAATGACCTTCTCCAGTTCTGAAGGTCATTGAAATATAGAACATGCAAAAAATATGTAGAATAAGTGACCTTCGCCCATGTCGAGCCATATCAACGACCTTTTCCCTCACCAACATGAGGTCTTCCTCTGTACAGGTTGAAGAACATCATATGCACCATACTATGGATTGCTCTTCACTACATTCGCCCAGAGTATTCAATTAAATATTTAAACTAATATATTAAAAGCCAGCCATCAAGACACCCCAACTGACATCTAAAAAGCCACTTACAACAGACACTATAAATACCACAAACAGAACAGCAAACACACCCTGCTAGAGAGAAGTTCCAGAAAAAGTCCAAAAGCTTGGAAGACAAAAGCTTTTGGTCCCAGTGATTGACTCAGATTGGATCCTGCTACTTCATCCTGGGACAAGTAGAGTCACCTTCATTCGACAGAGTATCATCTAGAGCAGAGGTCCCCAACCTTTGGGCACCAGAGACCGGTTCCGTGGAGAGAGGTTTTTCCGCGGACCGGAGAGTGCGTGATTTTGTGTGCTGTCTGCATCTCATGGATGGGGCTTTGCTTGTTTGTGTGGCCCAGTTGGCATGCCAGGGCCCGGTACTTGTCCATGGACCAGGGGTTGTGGACCCCTGGTCTAGAGCAGGGGTCTTCAAACTTGGCCCTTTTATGACTGGCGGACTTCAACTCCCAGAATTCCTCAACCAGCGTGCCTGCTCTAGAGTGAAGCCCCATTTTCTTAGATTGTCCCATCCTGGCACACAATCTATGTCAGTGTTTCTCAACCTTGACCATTTTAAGGCATGTGGACTTCAACTCCCAGAATTCCACAGCCAGCAATGCTGGCTGTGGAATTTTGGGAGTTGAAGTCCACATGCCTTAAAATGGTCAAGGTTGAGAAACACTGATCTATGTGGTGATTTCCATACCAGCCAAGATTGTTCTTGACCAGGTGACAGTCTTGTGGTGGTCCCCAGTTGTCCAGTAACACCTTACTCCCTTATTTCCATAGATCCTGGGTAGTCTATGGTGTTTGGTTGTTAGGAGGGGCCAAGGGTTTGAGGAAGCTATTCCTTAGTCATTGTATTGTTAATATCTGGCTTCTATAGAAGAAATGTAGCTTTCCCTATTACTACAGAACCCAAGTTCACTTAACAAAAACAATCTCTTTATTTTTATTTTATTTATATATCAAATTTAGAGGCCAACCATCTCACTCACAGAGTGACTACAAGCAATGTACTTATTTATTTATTTATTTATTTATTTATTTATTTATTTATTTATTTATTTATTTATTTATTTATTTATTTATTTATTTATTTGACTTATATGCCGCCCTTCTCCCAAGACTCAGGGCGGCTCACAGCAAAAATACAAGTATAAAAATATAGTATAAATCAATTAAAATACTAATTTACAATGTAAAAACTATAAAACTATTTCCACTCATACAACACACAGTCACAATCAGAGGCCCAGGGGCAGAGTGCAACTCACATGCCCCAAATCTGCCTGCATAAACGGGTTTTTAAGAGTTTTCGCAAAGCTAGGAGGGAGGGAGCAGTACGAACCTCTGAGGGAAGTTGGTTCCAGAGGGCTGGGGCAGCAAAGGAGAAGGCCCTTGCCCTAGGCCCCACCAGATGACATTGTCCTACGGGACCCGTAGGAGGCCAACCCTATGTGCCCTAACCGGTCGCTGGGATTCATGGGGCAGAAGACGGTCCCGCAAGTATCCTGGCCCATTGCCATAAAGGGCTTTATAGGTCATAACCAACACTTTGAATTGTGTTCAGAGACCAATTGGTAGCCAGTGCAGCTCACGGAGGGCTGGAGTGATATGAGCATGTCTTGGGAGACCCAAGACGGCTCGCGCGGCCGCATTCTGGACTACTTGCAGTCTCCGGACATTCTTCAAAGGTTGCCCCACGTAGAGAGCATTACAGTAGTCGAATCTTGAGGTGACAAGGGCATGGGTGACTGTGAGGAGTGACTCCCGGTCTAAATAGGGCCGCAACTGACACACCAGGCGAACCTGGGTGAACGCCCCCCTCGCCACAGCCGAAAGATGGTGTTCTAAACTTAGCTGTGGATCGAGGACACCCAAGTTGCGAACCCTCTCCGACGGGGATAAAACTTCCCCTTCCAGAGTGATGGATGGACAGATGGAATTGTCCTTGGGAAGCAGAACCCATAGCCACTCTGTCTTGTTGGGATTGAGTCTGAGCCTGTTGGCACCCATCCAGACCTCAACAGCCTCCAGGCACCGGTTCATCACTTCCACTGCTCCGCTGTAATGACGCGGGGTAGAGATATAGAGCTGAGTATCATCAGCATATTGATGACAACTCACCCCGTGTCGACGGATGATCTCACCCAACGGCTTCATGTATATGTTAAAAAGCAGAGGTGAGAGAACAGACCCCTGAGGGACTCCACACGGAAGAGACCTCGGAGCTGATCTCTGACCTCCTGCAAACACCGACTGTGACCGGCCAGAGAGGTAGGAGGTGAACCACCGCAAAACAGTGCCCCGCACTCCAAGCCCCTCCAACCGGCGCAGAAGGATACCATGGTCGATGGTATCGAAAGCCGCTGAGAGGTCAAGAAGCACCAGGATAGTGGAATAACCTCTATCCCGGGCCCGCCAGAGATCATCGGTCAGCGCGACCAAAGCAGTTTCCATGCTGTAACCGGACCTGAACCCAGACTGCTGAGGGCCCACATAATCAGTTTCATTCAAGGACCGTTGGAGTTGGAGTGCCACCACCTTCTGAACAACCTTCCCTAAGAAGGGAAGGTTGGAGACTGGACGATAGTTATTTAAAACTGCCGGGTCCAGGGAAGGCTTCTTGAGGAGGGGGCGCACAAGTGCCTCCTTTAAGGGAGCCGGAAAGGACCCTCCCTCAGTGAAGCGTTAACAACAGCCTGGACCCAGCTCCTTGTCACCGCCCTGCTAGCCGAGACCAGCCAGGAGGGGCACGGGTCCAGTAAACAGGTGGCAGAACTCACAGCTCAAATGGCCTTGTCCATGTCATCAGGAGTTACCAGATCAAACTCCTCCCATTCAACAGGATTAAGATGGGCCTCTGTCATCTCGACTGACTCATTGTCAGCCGACACTGTATTCCAATTGGAGTCCAAGTCAGCCCGGATCTGAGCGACCTTGTCTGCGAAAAAGATATTAAATTCTTCGGCATTGCCCTGCAAAGGTTCCTCTCTCCTCCCTGTATCAAGGAGAGAGCGAGTCACCCTAAACAGGGCAGCCGGACGAGATTCCGCAGACGCAATCAATGCGGAAAGATACTGAGATCTTGCTGTAGTGATTGCTTCCAAATAGGTCTTAATATAAGCTCCCAATTTGGTTCAATCAGATTCGGATCTGCTTTCCCTCCACTGCTTCTCTAAACGCTTCATCCCCCTTAGTTCCTCGGTAAACCAAGGAGATCTCCTGGGTCTGCTACCACAGAGAGGTCGCAACGGCGCAATCCGGTCTAGAGCCCCCATAGCGGTCGTATTCCAGGCCGTATTCAAGGCCGTACTGTTAAAACATATTGTTTTGGTTTTTTTTAGTACTGTTAAAATCGGAAGAAACGAAGGACAGATCACGTGGATTCCATGTTTCGGTAAATGAGAACCAAGGGACATTTTGTCTATGGAGATTCTCAATCATCCAGGTCATGGTTGTCCCAAAGATACTTTTTCATGAGGCAACTGGACATTCTTGTTTTTCTTTGAAGACATCTCACTTCTTATCCAAGAAGCTTCTTCGGCTCTGACTGGATGGTGGGGAATGGAAGGGTTTATACTCCTTGCAGACAGCAAGAGAGAATGCAAATGACCAGCTGTCTGCAAAGAATATAAATCCTTCTATTTCCACCCAGAGCTGAAGAAGCTTCTTGGATGAGAAGCAAAACATCTTCAAAGAAAACCAAGGAAGTCCAGTTGCCTCCTGAAAAAAAATCATCTTTGGGACAAGGGACATTTTTAACCTTTACACAAATTCATGGAGTTGCTGTGAACTTTTAGAGTTTCTGGCTAGTAATGGGAAGAAATTATGGAAGAAACAAAAGAATCACTGCATGTTACACAAAATCTCAGAAATGTCTTCTCAGGTGGGATTGGAACTCCCGCTCTTCACAAATAAGTCGGTGCAGAAGTCCACTGATTACAGAGCCATCTGCTGTGGGTAATTTTTGTTATGGCTGTAGTTATAAAATTAGAGTCTAATGATTTGATTTCATGCCACTAATTACATCCTGGCATGCTGTTTCTAATTATATGTTTTCTCCCAAAGCATTTTTACTGGCTGCTGGGTATAGGCTGTTCATGTTATCCTGCCATTTTAAGTGAATTTTGGAATGTCAATTTTCTCTTCTCAGCCATTGAACAATGCAAAATTGTGCTGAAGGCAAATAGCCAAGGAAAACAAAGAGGTCACTAGGGTTCTCATCTGTTCCTAGAAGGTATCTAAATGTCAGTATTCTTAATAGATATTTAACTTTCATTTGAACATCTTCAGTGAAGGAGCAGTCGCCGCCTTCCTTGATAATTGGTTCTGCTATTAACTTGCTCATATTATTGGGGCATTTATCTTAATATTTCACCTGAATCTAACTTCCTGGGTCTTGAGATCATTTATCTATGACTTCTTCTCTGGAATGACTATAATAAGTGCATAGAATTGGATTAGTGCCATCTAGTGGCTATAACATTATCCACGCATGACTCTGTTCTTAAGATATTTTAAACTGTTTTATTTTCCCACCATAAATCAGAACTTGGTGGGAGAGAGGGAAACTCCACATCAAGACAACATCCAAAAAGTTTTATTTGGGTTCAGTACATAAATTTGAAGATACTGACTTTCCACCTCATAATTCCATAGCATATGTTTGATCACAGAGTTACAGTTTTCATCAGATCTCTAGAAAAAAGAGAATTATAAATTGTCCAAGACAGACTGGCTTCAAATATTTTTTTTAATGCTTTATAAATAAGAACATTTGACTTTTCCAGTGTTTCCGTCACACTGGCTGAAAAAGAAAAGGAACATGAGAATTGCCAATTTCATCGATCGAGAATATTTCTACTGGTGCTCAGAGTACTGGAAATACAGTTTTTATATGATCCGAAGCAGGAACATTGCGACAAAAGTTAAGCATCCTTGTAATTTTTTGCAGCAGTCACACAGTGTTTTGCAAGGATAGGCAAACCGTGAAGCTTTTGTGAGGCATATTTCCTGAGTAACACAGCAATGGGCAGCTATAGGGTGTGATCTCTGCATCTAAAAAGACCCACATTCCCCAGTTAGTGATGTTCTACCACAATAAATATTATCTGCAAGAGTAATGTACCCTAATTAACATCTAATGGAGCTGATGCTCCATTACAGGAAATGTCAGGGCATAGTCCAAGGATAAAAAGAAATAGAAAGTCTTATCTATTCAAGGAGTCCTTTGTGCTTTCCTTATTCCTTTAAATCAATAGGGGTAGATTGCACAATTAAATTATACCTCATGCAAAATAATAAAAACTTGGCTTTGCTCCAGGCTGCCTTAACCAAACCTTTCTACCTTGTAAGCTCTGATGAATAGAGATATTGCCTTGTCTTAAATAACACAAAGTCTCTTGTATCTTTGGATCCAATATATTTCTATCCAAAATTCATTTCACTTGTGGAGAGGTGAAGTTGTTGTTGGTGCTCAGCGGGGGGGAGGCACTTTGTGACTGACTTTTATTTACAGTATAATATTCCTTTAAAAATTTGAGAGGTCAGATAGATCAGGCTGCAGGTAAAAGAGTCCTTGGTTTCAACATGGCAACATGGAGAATGGTCTTCAGGTCACTGCTGCTAAGACCTTGAAAAGAATCTTAAGTTCCACGTAACATAGATGGTTTTGTGTCTGTGGGTGTGTGGGTGTTTTTTTTTTAAATGAATCTCTTTGGTCCACCTTTTACTGTCTACACTTTTCAAAATGTTTACTCAAGGATTGCCATAAACTGCACGCTATTGAACCAAGGATGCAATCCAGGTTGATTTGAGCCAAACCTTATCTGCATCATATAATCATGATCATGGGAGAAGAGAAACAGAGAGAGAGAGAGAGCAATAAATACTAGGTCATTTATACCTTGCAACCTTCTGATAATGCTGGGAGAGGGTAAACGGGGTGGAGGGGGTGGGGGTGGGGAGCTAGGTAATGATTTGTTATCCAGGGAGCTCAGAGTAGTAGTCAAACCTTCTGTGTTAGAAACCCTAGCTGTGATTGACAGCTGGGTTTGCGGGGGCCTTGCCCGCCTGTGTTGACAGGAATTATGAGGATTTGTCAAAGCCTAATGGACATGGAAATGCCAGATTATGCTGAGTCTCTCGACTCCTCGTACACCATGCTAGAGTTTGAAAACCTGAGGGTGCTGCCCACAAATTCAGCAGGTGAGGAGATCCTTCTTTCCTCTCTCCAACCAGCCTCTGTTATCTTAGTTGCCCTCTTGGTGGACAAAGGATACAGTGGGGTCGAAGGGTGGATAGTAGCAGCCTGTCCTGGTGAACTCTCCGAGGAACAGAAGTATCGGGCTGTGGGGTGATACCAGGACCTGGCATTCGATGGCAGATCAAACTTCTGGAGAACTTTCCCGGAGCAGAATGTAGAGAAGGTTTTATTAATCGTTCTCGGCAGGATAGTTCTGGCTTCATTGGACCTAGTAAGGCCAAATACTTAGCCCCGTGGATTAGGATTATGTCTGGATGACTGTCTTCCTAAAGTTGGTGGGTAGATTTCAGAAATAAGGGAATGTCTTTCCTTCAACGGGCCACTGTGTTTGTCAAGAGCCTTTGGTAAACGAGATAGCACACAAAAGAGTTGAGCCATCTCATTTAGAGAATGAGTGCATGTAGAAACAGAGCATGAAATAAACAAGTGTTCCTTTGGGGGAAATAGATAATTTAGTAGTCTGGTCTCCATGAAATTACTTTCTCTGCCTACCCACCACTGTCTTTTTCCTCTTGCTGGGGAAAAAAAAGGCCATCTAGAATCCATTGTTGCTTAGCAAACGTTGATGTGTTTTTTTTTCACAACATCAAATTTCACAGAGAATTAGTGTACCTTGAATTTGTGTCCGTTGTTCAAACATTCACCTCCATAGGTGCCAGATTATCACTGGATGATATTGTTTTTGTGCTCAGTAATCTACAAAGATTATGCTAGAATAAATCTGTGACTCTTTAAGGCTGATGTTAAGTCTCTGGGCTGTTTTACAAAATGTTGTGATTGATGTTTGCATGTTTTGGAGACTGTAAGAAAGATGGCATTAACGTGATTTTTCCTTTGGGATATTTTTTTTCTTCATCCACATATATCTTGCTGTTCAGTTCTTCTGAAGTGTACTGTTTATTAATTCAGTGCAAAGTCGTACTTCTTTTACTAAGGGAGTATGTCCCTGCTGTTCTGAATCAGAGAATTGTAGGGCTGGAAGGGACCTTGAATGTCTTCTAGTCCAACTCCCCCCCCCCGCCCAAGGCAGGAGACCTTATACCATCCTGATTGTCAAACTTCTCTTGAAGACTTCCAGCGATGGGTCTGAATCTTGCTAAAAAGCCAACGACAGCAGCAACTATAGAAGTTCCTGGTTGGATGAAAATCTAGAGATTTAAAAAGTGAGAAAGAAATACTGGTTTTATGAGAATGGATTGTAAAGCTATAAGATTTTACAATTGGTTCTTCAGTTCTATAAGCCACAGAAAATCACCTGATAATTTCACAGTGAATTGGAAAGCTTTTATTTCATTTTTTTTAAAGAACAAAAATATGGACTACGGGAATAGAGGAAAGTATTTCTTTAGTATGTTGTTGTTGTTGGTTGCGAAGTCATGTCCGACCCATCGCGACCCCATGGACAATGTTCCTCCAGGCCTTCCTGTCTTCTACCATCTTCTGGAGTTCATTTAAGCTCAGGCCTCCTGCTTCAGAGACTCCATCCAGCCACCTCCTTCTCTGTCGTCCCCTTCTTCTCTTGCCCTCCATCTTTCCCAGCATTAGGCTCTTCTCCAGGGAGTCCTTCCTTCTCATTAGGTGGCCAAAGTACTTGAGTTTCAACTTCAGGATCTGGCCTTCTAAAGAGCAGTCAGGGTTGACCTCCTCTAGGACTGACCGGTTGGATCGCCTTGCAGTCCAGGGGACTCGCAGGAGTCTTCTCCAGCACCAGAGTTCAAAGGCCTCCATTCTTTGGCGCTCAGCCTTTCTTATGGTTTTCTTTAGTATAGAATTGCCAATTCTGTCTTCTGAGCAACATTCTGGAGTTTTAGGAGACCAAAGGTGTTTTCCAACAGGACTTTGTGAAGTCAGCCGTTAAGTTGAAAACCCAGGCCTACAGAACACAGGAAGTCCTTGAGCCCCAAATTTCTGTTGTTAAGTGAGGCATTTGTTAAGTGATCTTTGTCCCATTTTACTACTTTTCCTGCCACTGTTGTTAAGTTAGTAACACGGTTGTTAAGTGAATCTGGCTTCCCCGTTGACCTTGCTTGTCAGAAGATCCCAAAAAGGGGGGTCGATCACATGACACTGCAACTGTCAAAAATATGAGTCAGTTGCCAGGCATCTGAATCCCAGCGACTGGTTAGGGCCCACAGAGTCGGCCTTCTCCAGGTCCCGCCAGCCAGACAGTGTCGCCTGGTGGGGCCTAGGGGAAGAGCCTTCTTTGTTGCGGCCCCGGCCCTCTGGAACCAACTCCCCCCGGAGGTCCGTATCGCCCCCACCCTCTCCACCTTTCGCAAATTACTGAAGACACATCTTTGCCGACAGGCCTGGGGCAGCTAACACCTGGCCCCAGCCAGTGTATGTATGTTTGCATGTCTGTCTTGGATGATTGTTTTTATAATTAAGGGGTTTTTATAATGTATTTTAATGTCAGATTTCTATCTATGTTGTGAGCCACCCTGAGTTCTCCAGAATAGGGCGGCATAGAAATTAAATAAATAATAATAATAATAAATAATCTGAGTTTTGATCACATGACCTTGGGAATGCTGCAACGGTCGTAAGTGCGAAAACGGTAAGAAGTCACCGGTTTCAGTGCTGTTGTAACTTCGAGCGGTCACTAAGCAAGCTTGTAAGCCCAGGATTTCCTGTAATAACAGACTTCAGAGGCAAGTTCTTTTCCATCCGGGCCACGCTTACGCACCCTTTTTTTTTTTACAGTAAATCCATTTTTTGGCATTATGCGTAGACATCCTGATGTTGTGATTTTTATGCAAATCCATTTTCATGGACTGGTTTTAGATATCAATCATCTTTGTGCCTATTAAATGGGAAACATAGATGGAATATGAATTTGACAATCCATCTCCTACCAGGTGGGGCTGAATTTAAATTTCTGCACTAAGCCTAAAGGCTCCTTTCAATTCAATTCAGTTCATTCCATTTTGTTTAATTGATCGGTTGATTGAATTTATATAGCTGCCCATCTCACTCGGAGATGTGAACTCATTTCGTTCCCTTTCTGCAACAAACTGCGTCTGAATTCGCTCAGTTTCCAAAAGACTAGAATCTCGCTGTACGGTAAAAGTTCACATTGTAGACGCCACATGCTAGATTTTCCTAAAGGTGAAGGCTGTTTCAAGCAGGCACTGTTGTATTTGCTTATAAGCTAATAAGTAAACCAGCTTGCTCAGGAACTAGCTGTTTTGAAATTCACGTGTTTGCCTTGGGTAAGCACCCTCTTGAAACATTGGTCAAAACAGCTTTAGAGAAACTGAGCCAAAAGGTTCAGTTCTGCAATCCCGTTAATGTAATTGAAGAGGTCTATCCAAGAACTTTACATGACGCACTAAGGAAAAAGTGCTTGCAAAATTTAGGGAAAAGAATAGAAGGGAGTCCAGTGAAGGAAGCATTTCCAAGCAATTAGAGAAGGCATCCTGGGCAATTGAGTATAAAGAAAATAAATGTCTTTTGCCAGCATTTTTATTGTTTGTAAGGTTTGACGGTAGGAATGGACAGAATAATAGAGTGGGAAGGGACCTTGACGGTCTTCTGGTCCAAACCCCAGCTCAAACAGAAACCCTAGACCATTCCAGACAAATGGCTTTCCAATTTCTTCTTAAAAACCTTCAGTGATGGAGCACCACAACTTCTGAAGGCAGGTTGTTCCACTGATTACGGAACTGTTCTCATTGTCAGGAAATTTCTCCTTAGTTCTAGGTTGGTTCTCTCCTTGATTAGTTTCCATCCATTGCTTCTTGTCCTGCCTTCAGGTGCTTTAGAGAACAGGCTGACCCTCCCCCTATTCTTTGTAGCAGCCCATCAAATATTGGAACATTGCTATCATGTCATCCTTAGTCTTTCTTTTCATTAGACTAGACCTACCCAATTCCTGCAACTGTTCTTCATACTTTTTAGCCTCCAGTCCCCTAATCATCTTTGTTGCTCTTCTCTGCACTCTTTAGAGTCTCAACGTCTTTTTAATATCGTGGTGACCAAAACTGGATGCAGTATTCCAAATGTGATCTTACCAAGGCATTATAAAGTAAAGCATGAAGATCAACACTTCTTAAAGTTGATGAGTCTGAGAATCATTGCTCCAAGGAATCCCTTTTGTTAAAAAAAGAGGGGGGGGGATGACAATGATAGACATATAAACAATCTATTCCTAATCATATTTATTTATCGTATGGCACTTTCACATCATACTTCAATAAAAGGGAACACGGGGCTAAAATACAGAACACTAACTATAAAATCTGAAATCTGAACCAGAAATATTACAAATCAGCAAAATCTCCATTATAGGCTCTGTTTTCAACAGTGTCACTATATGTGTTGGACAGTTTGTTTTTCAGACCCACAATCACAATTTGGCAATGGTATTGTGCTCCAAATCATAATGATTCATAGAGTCATATAGAGGTAGATAATAAACTGAGATATCTCTGAACATTGTTCCTGATATATCACAAGGTAAAACCATGCTAGTTCTCTAAGTTGCTGGCTGAAAAAAACAACCTGTTCATACCCATCCACAATTGTGATGTTGTAGGGTATATAGCTAGCATCCCTGGGGGGGGGAGGTACTTTGTAAAAGGAAAAACCTAGCATTCAGGTCTTACACAACATCTGTGTACTTTTGTGGACAAATGAAGCATTGGGAAAGATATTAGCTTTAGCGTTCTAGGATTATTCTCTCTTGTTGAAGTCAAAAACTTCCTACAAGATTACTTCAGGGATTGGCCACCACCAAGATTTAGATCCACCCCAAAATTTTATCTGTGGTCTTTCTTAGGCCTCCCCTGATTCATAGAATCCCCTTTTGGAGGGTGAAATTCACATACCTTGACTTCTCCAAGAGACAACTATTAGTTTTGCTTGCACTTAAGTTCCTTTCACAGAGAACAGAACAGAACAGAATAGAACAGAATAAAACAGAATAGAATTGCAGAATAGAAGTAAGAATAGAATAGAATAGAATAGAATAGAATAGAATAGAATAGAATAGAATAGAATAGAATAGAACAGAATGACAGAGTTGGAAGGGACCTTGGAGGTCATCTAGTCCAACCCCCTGCTCAGGCAGGAAATCCTATACAATTTCAGACAAATGGCTGTCCAGTCTCTTCTTAAAAACGTCCAGTGTTGGAGCATTCACAGCTTCTGGAGGCAGGTTGTTCCACTGATTAATTGTTCTCACTGTCAGGAAGTTTCTTGCTAAAGACAATTCTGTTTCAGTGGCTTTTCAATTTTCTACTGAAGCTTAACAGTGATTTTTCTGCTGCTTCCAATATTTGTTTTTTGTCTCTTCTCTATACTCTCTTCTAGTCTTCGACTTGCCACAGTTTGTTTAAGGATAGTTCAAAGTTACAAACAGCACTGAAAAAAAGTGCCTTATGACAGTTTTTCACACTTATGACCATTGCAGCATTCACGGGGTCATGTGATAAAAACTCAGATGCTTGGCAACTGGCATGTACCTAGGACAGTTGCTGTGTCCCAGGGTCACGTGATCATCTTTTGTGATGTTCTGACAAGCAAAGACAATGGGGAAGCCAGATTCACTTAACAACCGTGTTGCTAACATCTGCAGTGATTCACTTAGCAACTGTGACAAGAAAGCTCATACAATGGGGCAAAATTCACTTAACAAACATCTCTTTTAGCAACCAAAATTTGGGCCCCCATTGTGGTCATAAGGCAAGGACTACCTGTGTTGTATTGGGTTGAAATCCTAGTTATCTTTATTGGTTCCATATGGTTCTTAATAATGGCAACCGGCCATCTTGACATTTTTGTTATGATGCCTGCCTGACAGCCTTTTTTTTTTCCGTAGAAGCCCTTGTCTTGGAGACTGGCAACAATGGCTTACTTGCAAATGGGGTCAACTCATTGTGCGCCATCTGTGGGGACCGTGCAACTGGGAAGCATTACGGTGCTTCCAGCTGCGATGGCTGCAAAGGGTTCTTCAGACGGAGCGTCCGGAAGAATCACATGTATTCGTGCAGGTATAAAAATGCTGTCCTTTTTCAAGGAATTCTGGGAAATTTCCATCTCCTTTCAAGTGTTTCTCAACCTTGCAAGCTTGAAGATGAGTGGCCCTCAACTTCTAGAATTCTGGGAGTTGAAGTCCACCTATCTTCAAGTTCTCACTTGTGGGTTGTGTGTGAAGGTGGAGTCCACATATCTTCAAGCATGTTAGCTGGGGAATTCTGGGAGTCGAAGTCCACACATCTTCAAGTCCACACTTGTGTGTTGTCTATGAAGTCCACACATCTTCAGGGATGCCTGACTGGGGAATACTGGGAGTCAAAGTCCACACATCTTCAGGTCCACACTTGTGTGTTGTGCGTGAAGGTGGAGTCCGCACATCTTCAAGCCTATTGGCTATGGAATTCTGGGAGTTGAAGTCCATAGAACTTCACATGGCCAAGTTTGAGAAATGCTGCCTTAGACACAACCATTAGTAGCCCTGGGAAACATCTTAGTTTCTCCCAAGCATAAACTTTGTCCTTAGCTATTTCTTGGAAGAAGTAATGATTTACAAGAGCAATAAATGAAGGAAAGCAGAATCACCCTAATATAATTTTCTCATATATTTTAGGAAACTTCCAAGGAAAGACATAGAAAAATATGCTATGTGCTTTGCCAAAGCAGCCCTAAAAAATGACCAGTCTAGGTTGGGAAATAAATTGTTCTCTTTCCTCAGAATTAACCTCTTTTCCGTTCCAGGTTCAGCAGACAATGTGTGATAGACAAGGACAAGAGAAACCAGTGTCGGTATTGCCGTCTGAAAAAATGTTTCCGAGCAGGAATGAAAAAGGAAGGTAATTTCTTCCAACTGTTTCAGAGTGTGATATGGTGCCTCTTGTGTTGCTGGCTGTGTAATCTCTATCCTCTGGATGAGACAATGACTCAGAGTAAGTTCCACGTAAGCAAATCTCTGTTAGTATCTTTTATGAGTCACAGATCAGCCAGGAAGGAAGGTCTTTTTCCAAACGTTTCAAGATCCAGATTAACCCAGATTAATCCTGCTAATCCTGAGTTATAATCGGAGGGGCAGGAAAATCTCTGATGCTCTAATGAAAATTTCTGCAGAGACCCCCATCTCCTTCAATTCTCCTGCCTGAAACTTCTCCCTTCATCTGAATGCATTGATCTACCAAGTCCAGCATCTGAGCAGCTTTACAAGAGGAGACTATGCCAGCAAAACAATGAAACTCCGGAGACAAACGTGAATTTTCTGGATGTAGGTCCATAGCACAGGATAAATTGTATCTCCTTATGCATAAAACGGGGGGCAAATGAACCTATGATTTATGGTTTTGATGTGTAGAAAGGATATATTTCAGAAAGAAGGGAGTTACGTTGTCACCACAGAGTAAGAAGTAAATTTGAAATTAGTGTCCTCTAAAGATTGGAAGCTGTAGGACACCCTGGATTCATTTCTGTTCTTGTGCTGATAAGATTAGATTAGATTAGATAACCTTTATTGTCAAAAGATGATCAGGGGACTGGAGGTTAAAACACTGCTGGAATTGGGTATGTCTAGTTTAAGGAAGAGAAGGACAAGTGGGGACAGGATAGCAGTGTTCCAATATCTCAGGGGCTGCCCCAAAGAAGAGGGAGTCAAGCTATTCTCCAACGCACCAGAAGGCAGGAGAAGAAGGAACAGATGGAAACTAATCAACAGAGAAGCAGCCTAGAACTAAGGAGAAACTTCCTGACAGTTAGAACAATTAACCAGTGGAACAACCTGCCTCCAGAAGCGGTGAATGCTCCAACCCTGGATGTTTTTAAGAAGAGACTGGACAACCATTTGTCTGGAATGGTATAGGGTTTCCTGCCTGAGCAGGGGGTTGGACTAGATGATCTCCAAGGTCCCTTCCAACTTTATTATTATTATTTTCCTGTCGGCACAACGGCACACATTAAAAATGAAATTTAATTGCTTGTTCTCAAGCGTACACATTCATAACAAATTTAAAACATACTATATACAACATATGTATAGACCTACACCCTTACATATAAATAATGTATAAATATTAAATAAATATTAAATATTAAAACCCTTATTTTGACCTCTTGGGCCACCCACATTTTCTTGGGAATAATAGCCCAGGGATCCTGTGTTTAATCTAGTGGGCAAATTATGAGATAAAGATCATGGCAAGCCACCTAATACAGGCAGTCCTCAAATTATAACCCCAACTGAGCTCAGAATTTAGGTCGCTAAGTGAGAATTTTGTTAAGTGAGTTTTGCCAACGTTTTACGACTTTTCTTGTCCTGTTTGTTAAGGGAACCACTGCAGTTGTTAAATTAGTCGCCTGGTTGTTAAGTGAATCTGGCTTCCCCATCGACTTTGCTGGTCACCGTCATCAATATGAGTCAGTTTGGCCCCATTCAGTCGCCCTCGTCATCGGCTTCAATTTGGCTTGCGGTCTCCTCGATCCCCGCGCTGTTAAGGCCGTGTTCATCGCCGTCGTCAACATGCCTGGGTATTCCAGTGAGAGGGACCGCGGGTTTGGTGGCCCTCGTTTTGGAGGAAGTAGAGGGGGATCTTTAGGGGGGAAGAAATTTGGAAATCCTGGAGAAAAGCTTACCAAGAAGAAATGGCATCTAGATGAGCTTCCCAAATTTGAAAAAAATTTCTATCAGGAACATCCTGACGTTGCCCGGCGTGCTATGCAAGAGATTGAACAATATAGAGCAGGCAAAGAAATCACTGTTAAAGGCCATAACTGTCCCAAACCAGTTATGAATTTTTATGAAGCTAATTTTCCTGCAAATGTTATGGAAGTAATCCAGAGACAGAACTTTACAGAACCAACTGCTATTCAGGCACAAGGCTGGCCTGTTGCTTTGAGTGGACTAGATATGGTTGGTGTAGCACAAACTGGATCAGGGAAGACATTGTCTTATTTGTTGCCAGCCATAGTACATATAAATCATCAACCGTTCCTAGAGCGAGGAGATGGACCTATTTGTCTGGTGCTGGCACCAACTCGAGAATTGGCTCAGCAAGTGCAGCAGGTGGCTGCAGAATATGGTAGAGCTTGCCGTTTAAAGTCTACTTGTATTTATGGAGGTGCTCCAAAGGGACCACAAATACGTGATCTAGAGAGAGGTGTGGAAATCTGCATTGCAACACCTGGTAGACTCATAGATTTTTTAGAAGCTGGCAAAACCAACCTACGGAGATGCACTTACCTTGTTCTTGATGAAGCTGACAGAATGCTTGACATGGGATTTGAACCTCAGATCCGAAAAATTGTCGAGCAGATTAGACCTGATAGGCAGACACTGATGTGGAGTGCAACATGGCCTAAAGAAGTTAGGCAACTTGCAGAAGACTTCTTAAAAGAATACGTACACATCAACATTGGGGCATTGGAACTAAGTGCAAACCACAACATTCTGCAGATAGTGGATGTATGTCATGATGTAGAGAAGGATGACAAGCTTATTCGATTGATGGAAGAAATTATGAGTGAAAAAGAAAATAAGACAATTGTCTTTGTGGAGACCAAAAGAAGATGTGATGATCTAACAAGAAAAATGAGGAGAGATGGATGGCCAGCAATGGGTATCCATGGTGATAAAAGTCAGCAGGAGAGAGACTGGGTTTTAAATGAATTCAAACATGGGAAGGCTCCTATTCTGATTGCTACAGATGTTGCCTCCAGAGGTTTAGATGTGGAAGATGTGAAATTTGTCATCAATTATGACTGCCCGCAGCACCAAAACAGGCACAGCATACACATTTTTCACACCTAATAATATAAAACAAGTAAGCGACCTCATCTCTGTACTTCGTGAAGCTAATCAAGCAATCAATCCCAAATTGCTCCAGTTGGTTGAAGACAGAGGCTCAGGTCGTTCCAGAGGGGACCGACGTGACAGATACTCTGCGGGTAAAAGAGGTGGATTTGGTTTTAGAGAAAGGGAAAACTTTGAAAGAACCTATGGTGCAGTGGGCAAGAGAGACTTTGGAGCAAAAGCCCAGAATGGTGGCTTTGGTGCTCAAAGTTTTGGTAACGGAACTACCTTTGGTAACAACTTTGGAGCAGCTGGCATGCAAGGTGGATTTAGGGCTGGCACTCCAGCTTATCAAAATGGCTATGACCTACAGTATGGAAATAACATGGCAAACATGCACAGTGCAATGAACCAACAGTATGCGTACCCTGCAACTGGTGGTACGCCAATGATAGGTTATCCAATGCCAGCAAATTATACCCAATAACTTAGTCTATTTAAATGTCTTGTTTTTCATAATTGCTCTTTATATTGTGTGTTGAGAAAAGATAGTTATTTAATATCTTATGGAACAGGCAGAAAGGTCTGCAGTGCAGCAGTAACAGTGGTGCACTTTTTCCGCTATTTAAGTTGAATATTCTCTACATTCCTTGAATGATTTTTAGTTTTTTGTACTAGAAAATGCAGACTGTTTTCACAAAGTAAATGTACAGTGATTTGAAATAACAGCAACAGAAGGCATTGCCTGGCCTTCCAATAAAGGTATTTCAAAACAGGAAAAAAAAATATGAGTCAGTTTGCCAAGTGTCTGAATTTTGATCACAGGACCCTGGGGATGCTGCAACGGTCATAAGTGTGAAAAACGGTCGCAAATCTTTTTTTCAGTGCTGTTGCAACTTCAAACAGTCACTAAATGAATTGTGGTAAGTCAAGGACTACCTGCATAAGGAAGGGGCTACTTGAGTATGAAGTCTTCCCAGGGAAGCATCTTCGGCAGGATTCACTTCTGGACCCAGAAGAGGGAAACCTCAGCTAGACGTTCATGAACGATGGCACAACTTGATTGATTGATTGATTGATCCATCAACTGAAGGGTCGTTCCCTGGGCAGGTGGCCAATTCTTCAACATCTCTTTCTTTCTTTCTCTCCCCCCAAAAGCTGTACAGAATGAACGGGACAGGATCAGCATCCGGCGAAGCAGTTATGAAGACAACGGGGCACTGTCCATCACCATCCTCACCCAGGCAGAAGGAATGGCACAGCAGGTAGGAGGAGGAGGAGGAGGAGTGGGGGATAAATAAATAAATAATAATGCACTTTCCCCAGATCTTCTTGCAGTTCCTTAACTGTGCATTTATTTTAGTACCCCATTTATTTCTAATAGACAGCTTTGCACTCAACTCCGCAGGAGGATTTCTACCCAGGCAGAATTTGCTTTGATCTGTCTCAGCTCTAAAAGTCGAATGGTCTGTTTGCAGTGGGGAGGGAGGGAGGGAGGGAATCTTGCATTCTTATTTTTAACTCAGAATGTTAATGAAATACTTGGGATATATTGCCACCTGCTGGAGCTAGGGAGCCTACGGAATGTGAGCATACTATGTGCCCAGATAAACTGAACGGAATCAAGTGATATAATACATGCATGCATGCATGCATGCATACATACATACATACATACATACATACATACATACATCCCTAATAACTATAAAAATACGAATCCCAGGCATAAACTGAGTCAGTAAGATTTATAAGAAAACTCCCCACCCTTAACACTCACTCTGATGACGCTGGCAGTGGACCAGCGAAAGCTAAGGTTGTTTTTAGTATTGTAAATAGTTGTTTTTATTGTTCTATTTTTTACCAATAAACAGTTGCTTTATATCCTTCCCAGCAAGGCGTGAGTTCTGGCATGTATGTATGTATTTATGTATGTATGTATGTATGTATATATGTCAAGTGTTTATTTTTTAGATTGCACCCTGTAAACCCAAATATGGGAGGAAGGAATCATTCTTTCCTTTTGCTTGTTTCAGCTCAACCCAGAGCCATCTGCAAGCACAAATATATATATGTTGTTTAAAATTGTTGACAAAGAAATAAGGGATTTCTGATATAGCCATTTCGAGTTTCTTAACTCTCTTCAGTCAGAACTCACCCTTCCGGGATTCGAACCTGGGCAGTCTGCATGCTAAGCAGATGCTTTAACCTATTGAGCCACAAGTTCTCTCCCGCTTTGTCAGTAGTCAGGGAGTAAGGATATGTGTCAAGTGTTTATTTTTTAGATTGCACCCTGTAAACCCAAATATGGGAGGAAGGAATCATTCTTTCCTTTTGCTTGTTTCAGCTCAACCCAGAGCCATCTTGCAAGCACAAATATATATATGTTGTTTAAAATTGTTGACAAAGAAATAAGGGATTTCTGATATAGCCATTTCGAGTTTCTTAACTCTCTTCAGTCAGAACTCACCCTTCCGGGATTCGAACCTGGGCAGTCTGCATGCTAAGCAGATGCTTTAACCTATTGAGCCACAAGTTCTCTCCCGCTTTGTCAGTAGTCAGGGAGTAAGGATATGTGTCAAGTGTTTATTTTTTAGATTGCACCCTGTAAACCCAAATATGGGAGGAAGGAATCATTCTTTCCTTTTGCTTGTTTCAGCTCAACCCAGAGCCATCTTGCAAGCACAAATATATATATATGTTGTTTAAAATTGTTGACAAAGAAATAAGGGATTTCTGATATAGCCATTTCGAGTTTCTTAACTCTCTTCAGTCAGAACTCACCCTTCCGGGATTCGAACCTGGGCAGTCTGCATGCTAAGCAGATGCTTTAACCTATTGAGCCACATATGTATATATGTATATATGTATATATGTATATATGTATAGCTGTTTCTTCCTTTTAACTGCCAGTGGGGGTTTGAACTGAGAACATAGCCAAGCTCCCAGCCAATCAGTTCAAACCCCCACTGGCAGTTAAAAGGAAGAAACAGCTACGACCACACATTGCTCCTAGAAGCAGAAGCCAAAAGCACCAGCCTGAAGATGACGAATGAGACTTCGTCGAAACGTCGGCAAGACACTTCAAATTCTACGTGGGAGAAAACCCGAAGAACCAAAGACCTACATACAAACACCCGCGAAAACCTCAGAAATAATAATAACAGAATAATTAGAGAAGCCATTGAGATAGAAAAACGCCCTCACAGCATGAACAAACGAGATGATACCTCCCGCCTACCAGTCATTTGGAAACCCGCCCTTATTGACAAACGAGTCCATAACACCAGACCTACACTCACAAAAACCACACAGGATGTCACCACCACACATCCAGGCAAAAAGCAAACTCAAACCCACACCGATGATGAGGCACGACCACAAACCAGAAGCCAGACCACAGCTGCATCATTAGCCACCTTAAACCCCTCCAATCCATACATGAAGCAAACTGACACCCACCATGAAGATGAGGCACGACCACGAACGCGAAGCCAAACAGCTATGCAGCTCACTATCTCTAATCCCCCTGTAACTCAGACTAACCTGAGCACAACAAAGCCCCCACCCAAACAGAACACTCCCCCAGGCAATCAGAGCACAGCCAACCTCCCATCCAATCAGAGCACAGCCAAGCCCCTAACCAATCAGAACACACCTCCACCCAATCAGAACACAGCCGAGCTCCCAGCCAATCAGTTCAAACCCCCACTGGCAGTTAAAAGGAAGAAACAGCTACAATCACACATTGCTCCTAGAGGCACGAAGCCGAAAGCACCAGCCTGAAGATGACGAATGAGACTTCGTCGAAACGTCACCAAGACACTTCAAATTCTACGTGGGAGAAAACCCGAAGAACCAAAGACCTACATACAAACACCCGCGAAAACCTCAGAAAACAAATACATACATTCATACATACATACATACATACATACATACATACATACATACATATATATATATATACACAAATATACAAACATACACACACACACACATGTGTGTGTATATATGTAGGTCTTTGGTTATTTCGGTTATATGGAGTAGGGAAGGGAAAAATGTATTGCTTTGATGTTTCCAGTGTTGTTCATTTCTGAAAATGTGCCCACTGCATTTGCACATTGTTTTCATTTGTAAATTTAATTATCCTATTTCTATTTAATCTAAGGCTTGTTTAAAAAATGCATTGAAATGGGCATGCATGCTGAAGAATATTTCTCCAAACAGGCATTTCTGTTGTTTTGAGTAGTGCACATTTTACAATCTAATTTCTTCAATATAATGCATACTTGCCCTCCCTCCCTTTTTTCTTTTCTTTTTTCTTTCTTTCTTTCTCTTTCTTTCTTTCTTTCTTTCTTTCTTTCTTTCTTTCTTTCTTTCTTTCTTTCTTTCTTTCTTTCTCCTTTCCTGTTTTTCTCTCTCATCTTTATACAGATAAAGACTTTTCTCAAGTCTTATTTTGTTAAAAAAAACAACGAAACCCTGGTTATTTGCAGTGCAAAATGTGGATTTGGAAGGATAACATTAGCTCTTCCTTTATTTGTTCATCAGTACAAAATTAGATCGTTACATAAAGTTAGAAAGTAATGAATTTATCTCCTTTCTCTATTCTGGAAAAGGAGGGGAAGGAAGAACCAAAGGGTGAGGGGAAAGGGAGAGCTTTAGTGCCCCGAGGAGGGTGTGTGTGGTTACCTGGCCTCTTGTCTTGCAGTACTCAGCTCTCCGTCCTGTGCACAACGCAGAGATCGCCATGAAGAAAATCGCCACGATTAACGACGTGTGTGAATCGATGAAGCAGCAGCTTTTAGCCCTGGTGGAGTGGGCAAAATGCATCCCCGTGTTCGGTGAGCTTCCCCTGGACGATCAGGTGAGCAAGGGACCTTCTTTTGCCCAGTTTTACACTCCTAAATGGTTCCTCTTGCACAAGGGTGGTTGGTGACTTCCCTAACTGTTTCTTTACAAACAGTTTTGAAGATGCGGGTTCCTCAAGTAGGCAATAACACCTTCTGTCTCTTCCAATTTTCAGGTTGCCTTGCTAAGAGCCCACGCAGGGGAACATCTCTTGCTGGGAGTTGCAAAGCGCTCAATTCCATACACAAATTTTCTCTTACTAGGTAAGAAGAATTTTTCTCTGCTTAGGTTAAAAAAAAAAACCTTTCATCATCCAGCTCCCACGGAGCTGCTCAGTCCCTTGACTGTTGCAAGGGGTCCATTGGGGGTTTGGATAATGAATCAGGGGTGCTGTCTGCAGTCGGTGGGCTCAGCCAGCTGCAGAAGGCCAACGGAGCAAGTCTTCCTCACCAGCTCCAGGGTATTCTTCATTACCAGTTTGAAGCAAGCTTGATGAGGTCTTGTATGGAAAAGGCCCTCTCTCTGCCTGGTCAGAAGCAATCTCACTTGGTCATCTGGAAGTTCTTGCACCATGATTTGGAGCCAAGTTTCTCAACCTCAGCAACTTTAAGATGTGTGGACTTCAACTCCCAAGATTCTGCTAGGCTGGGAGTTGAAGCCCACACCTCTTAAAGTTGAAATCCAGGGGATGAAGTCCACATATCTTAAAACTCTTAAGGTTGGGAAACACTGATTTAGAGCGTAACTCTTATTTTTCTCCACATCGTCATGCATCTTTTCATAAAACTGTGACTCGTGTCACTATTTCAGTCACCTCTACCTATGTCTTCTTTGGACCGCCCCAGTTGAAATATACAGCAAGAACATTGCAAATGATCAACTGATCCTTCTCAGATCTTTAATAGCAATAGCCCTTAGATTTATATACCGCTTCACAGCGGTTTACAGAGTCAGCATATTTGCCCCCAACAATCCAGGTCCTCGTTTTACTGACCTGAGATCGGTGGAAGGCTGAGTCAACCTTGAGCCTGATGAGATTGGAACTGCCAAACTGCTGGCAGCCAGCAGTCAGCAGAAGTAGCCTGCATTATTGGATTCTAACCCCTGCGCCACCACGGCTCATCTCTAAGGACATTAGGCTGTGCTTATGGACCATCCTTAGCCATGGATTGACTATGGCTCAGGGAACCTTAATCCAAGTGGCTTACTTCACATAACAGATGCTCGGTGCTATGCTCCGAGCAATCCACATGATAACCTTGTGTTATGTGTGAACCATAGAGAGGGAAAGAGGGAGGATTAAACTGTCACAATGATTGATGAAGTGCTTCTGTGTTCACTTAGAAAAATCGGTGTAAGTATGTATGTCCCTTTATTAGCTGGAGCCATCACGATCATCGGCCTCACAGCATTCCTTCCTCTTCTATAGGCAATGACTTCATCATTCCCATGCAATGTCCAGAGCTTGAAATTGCCCGAGTGGCCATCAGGATCCTGGACGAGCTGGTGAAGCCGTTGCGGGAAATTCAGATCGACGAGAATGAATATGCCTGCCTTAAAGCCATAGTCTTTTTTGATCCAGGTATTTTTTTTCTTCCTTTCACATCATCCTGAGTTTGATCAAACTCCCTTTGGTTACCAGTGGATGATAGGGATTGATGGGATAATGTCTGTGGAGGTTCTCAGTCATCCAGGTCATGGTTGTCCCAAAGGGGCTTTTTCAAGAGACCACTGGATTTTCTTCACTTTTCCCTGCAGATGTTTTGGAAGCTCCTTCAGTTCCTCAAAACAGCAAGTTTTTAATACCGACAGCCTATTCTGTTTTACTTAGAGACAGCTTGGGAGTCGCAGCCCTGTAACTTCTACCTGAAGTATAAACACTCCTCCTCCTTACTCTCTCTTTTTGGGGTGGCTGATATAATCAGTTTTTATAATGGTGTCAGCAAATAAATGGACGCTTACTACTCTAAAAAAGAAAAAAGAAAACCAGAAGAAGCTTCTTCAATAAGAAGCGAGATGTCGTCAAGGAAAAACAAAGAAAAGTCCAGTTGCCTCTTGAAAATGCATCTTTGGGACAATTCCTGTGGGTCTCTTGGCTTCGTTGTCTTAAAACTTCCCTCTGTCCTGAACTAAAGTTAATTTTCTATTGTTTTTGCTTCTCCTGGTGATTTTCCTTCTTGGTCACGCTCCCACCATAATCGTGGCTGAGAACATTTGCTCGCGTTCATCTCCATCTTGCTTGTTTCTCCCCTTTCTCCTTGTCCCAGACTGCAAAGGGCTGAGCGATCCAGGGAAAGTCAAGAATATGCGTTTCCAGGTCCAGGTGAACCTGGAGGATTACATCAATGACCGGCAATATGACTCCCGGGGAAGGTTCAGCGACATCCTCCTGCTGCTCCCTCCGCTACAGAGCATCACCTGGCAGATGATAGAGCAAGTTCAGTTCGTCAAACTTTTCGGCATGGCCAGGATTGACAGCTTGCTGCAAGAAATGCTTCTTGGAGGTACAACGTGGGTGGAGATGTGAAGGCCCTGGAGTAGGAATCAGGGGACCCAGGTTCTGCTCCTCCTTCAGAAGCTTTCTGAAGAACCTATTAGGTTGCCCCTCTCGCGCAGCCCAACCAACGCCACAAGGTGGTGGTTGTGGAGAAAACACAACTAGGGATGCTTTATTGACCATCTCGACTGGCTGCAAGAAAAGTGGGATAACAAAAGTAGCTTTGGGGTTGGGTCTATACACAATACCTTTAACCAGCAGCCCTGGTCATCTATCTCTGTTCGGCTTGGCTAGTTTTAACCCTGTTAAAAATCCTCCAAGAGTATTCAGATGAGTCTTGGCATCAAAAAAAGAGCTGGAACCAAGTTGAATTAGTGATTACAGAAAAAAAAAGATGTTATTATGGCTTCCTTACACACCAGGGCACTTTGTTAAATCCCAAAATAATTATACAGGAGCAAAAGAGTCCAAATTGCCTCCAGATCCACCAATTGTGTTGAAGGCTTGGTGGGTTCATTCCAAACCTGTTTTTGTTTGCTGAGATGATGAACCTAGATAGCCGTATATCAGGGCTGTCTAAGCTTGGCAATTATTAAGACTTCTAACTTCAAACTTCAACTTCTGGAATTCCTCAGCCAGCTATGCTAGCTGAGGAATTCTGGGAGTTGAAGTCCACAAGTCTTAAAGTAAATATGATTAGACTGAGATGGCTTTTTTCTTGTGCAGGAACAAGCATGGATATGCCCCAATACCAGCCAGGTCCTTCCAGCCATAATATGGAGCCTCTTCCAGGTCACATCGTGCTGCCTAGTACAATCGGCTCAGTGATTCACACCATTTCAGTCTGTAGGTATCCAGTTTCTCAATGTTTCAACTAGGAAATTGTGGTTGAACCTTGACCATTGACCCAAAGGATACAAATGCTTGGAAGATACAAGAGGACCAGAGTGGGTGGGTGATACAGATTGGATGAAAGGGTGGTGATCAAGGAGACTGGCAGGAAGATAGTAGATAAGGAGTGGATCCATTGAGGAATAGGATCTACCGAACATATCATGAAGGACTTTTTTGAAGGCCCAGGACAGACAAGGCAAATCATGGCTGTGTACACTTACATGCACAAGAAGTAATTATCATGTTCATCTTTTCTTCTACAGCTTCACCAGAAACTTCGCTCCCTTCTCCTTCCACCAGCACAGGAAGTGAAGATTACAAATTGGGTCCTACACCTGGATCCGAAATCCCAACAACTCTTTTGCCTCAGGTGATCATCCCCAAACAAGAGATCCTCTAGGAAATCCACTCTTATTTTTTTAGTTGTCCCTTTTTTAATTGAACAAGCTTTGTTCTCATAATGGCAGCCAACACTGCTAGGTTTCCCACCCACTAAATCACTTTGCATCTCACTTGGGTCCTCCCCGAGATCCCACAACATTATTAGCATAGCAGGTGTAAACTATCATATAAAACATTGGCAGTTAAGTAGTTTATTTTCTGTTACACTCCCATCTATTGTGTTGTTGTAGAAACACCAGAACTGGTTTGGATGGAACACCAAATGGAGATTAGCTCCGTGCAGGTCTTAAAATCAGTTTGATGGTCATAGTCCAACAATAGTTCTAGTTGAGAGATACATACATATGATCGGCATACTCCTAGGACTTAACCTAAATTTTTGAGATTCTTCTTACCATTTGTAAAAATATGTATATCAATGTTTGAACAAAATAAATTGTACTTAAAAGCAAGCAATATATTAATACTTCGGAATGGCCATTTATGGCTTGTGGGAAAGTTAGGTCTTTACAAGAAGCTCAAGTATGCGCTTAATTCATTCATAAGAACATAAGAAGAGCCATGCTGAATCAGGCCAAAGCCCATCGAGTCCAGCATTCTGTGTCACACAGTGGCCCACCAATTGTACATGGGGATCTTGAGCAGAAAGAGAAGGCAAAACCCTCCCTTTCCCTTGACCCCCAAACAAATGGTACTCAAGGGAATCCTGCCTGCCTCAACCAACATAGAGGCAGCACATGGACATCCGTTTTAATAACCACTGATACACTTTGCATCCATGAATCTATCTAGCCCTGCCTTGAAGCTGTCAAGGTTGACAGCTGTCACGACCCCTTCAGGAAGTGAATTCCATAAATCAACGACCCTCTGGGTGAAGAAATATTTCCCTTTATTTGTCCTCACTTTCTTAGCTATGAGCTTTAGGGAGTGCCCCCTTGTCCTGGTATTGTGTGATAGAGAAAAGAATTTTTCTCTATCCACCTTTTCTACCCCATGCATGATTTTATACACTTCGATCAAGTCACCCCTTAAACGCCGTCTTTCAAGGCTGAAGAGACCAAGGTGTTGCAATCTGGTTTCATAAGGGAGGCGCTCCATTTCCTTGATCATTCTTGTTGCCCTTCTTTGCACCTTTTCCAGTTCCATTATATCCTTCTTGAGGTGCGGTGACCAGGACTGTACACAGTACTCCAAGTGTGGTCTCACCATTGATTTGTACAGAGGCAATACAACACTTGCTGACTTATTTTCGATTCCCTTCCTAATCATGCCAAGCATGGAATTTGCTTTTTTTACTGCTGCTGCGCATTGGGTTGACATCTTCATTGAGCTGTCCACCAAAACCCCAAGATCCCTTTCTTGGGTTGTCTCAGAAAGTTTGGTCCCCATCAGTTGGTAAGTATAATTGGGGTTCTTTGCCCCGATGTGCATAACTTTGCACTTGTTTAGGTTAAAATGCATTTGCCACTTTGTTGCCCACTCACACAATTTCGAGAGATCCTTCTGGAGCTCCTGACAATCAGTTTCACTTTTCACAACCCGGAACAATTTAGTGTCATCAGCAAACTTGGCTACCTCACTATTAACTTCTACATCCAGATCATTGATGAATAAATTAAAAAGTAAAGGTCCCAAAACTGAACCTTGGGGTACACCACTTCTCACTTCTTTCCATCCGGAGAATTGTCCATTTATTGCCACCCTTTGCTTCCTACAATTTAGCCAGTTACCAATCCAGGACAAGACCTGTCCTCTAATTCCGTGGCTGGAGAGCTTTTTTAGGAGCCTTTGGTGAGGAACTTTGTCAAAAGCCTTTTGAAAGTCAAGATATACAATATCAACTGGGGCCCCTTTATCTATGTATTTATTTACACCCTCAAAGAATTCTAACAAGTTAGTAAGACATGATTTGCCTTTGCAGAAACCATGTTTATTTTTCTTTCAGCAATGCCTGTTTTTCTATGTGCCCTGTAATTTTATCTTTAATAATGGTTTCCATCAGTTTGCCTGGAACTGAGGTTAGACTGACTGGTCTATAGTTTCCTGGATCACCTCTGGATCCTTTCTTGAAGATCGGGGTTATATTTGCTTCCCTCCAATCCTCCGGTACAGTGCCTGATCTTAAAGAAAGATTGTATATTTTAGCTAGAAGTTCAGCAATTTCACACTTGAGTTCCTTGAGAATTCTAGGGTGGATGCCATCTGGACCCGGCGATTTGTTGACATTTAGTTTAGAAAGGCATGCAAGAACATCTTCCTTGTTTATCTCTATCAGGTTTAATTCTTCTATTTCCCTCCCTGGGAAAACTAATTCAGTGGCAGACAAATGTTCTCTATCCTCCTTGGTGAAAACGGAGGCAAAGAAGTCATTTAACCTCTCAGCAATCTCCTTGTCTTCTCTGATTATCCCCTTCTGACTATTGTTATCAAGTGGCCCAACTGATTTTCTGGTTGGGTTCCTGCTTCTGATGTACTTAAAAAAGGTTTTGTTATTATTTTTAATATTCTTGGCTATATGCTCCTCAAAGTCTCTCTTGGCTTTCATGACTATCGCCTTGCATTTGGTCTGCCAGAGTTTGTGATCCCTCCTGTTCTCCTCGGTAGGAAGAGCCTTCCATTTCTTAAATGAGTTTTTCTTCTTTCCAATAACCTCCTTTACCTCATTCGTAAGCCATACTGGTATCCTCTTGGACTTTCCAATCCTCTTTCTTCTTTTAGGAATGCATTTTATTTGAGCCTGCTGTAACGTATTTTTAAACAGTTTCCAAGCATTTTGGAGGGATTTGACTTTTTTTTACTGTTCCTTTTAGTTTCTTCTTTGCTATTTTCCTCATTTTGTCAAAATTCCCTCTGTGAAAGTTTAAGGTCTCTGTGTTAGTTTTCACTGACAATTTGCTATCCATGGTTAAGTTGAAGGTTATTGTGTTGTGATCGCTGGTTCCTATGGGCTCGGTTACAATCAATCAATCAATCAGAATAGAGCTGGAAGGGACCTTGAAGGTCTTCTAATCCAACCGCTGCTCAAACAGCAGATCCTGTACCATTTCAGATAGTTAATTGTCCAGTCTTTTCTTAAAAACCTCCAGGGATGAACTTCCCTGGAGCAACATATCCACACCCATAAAATAAATCAAAGCTGCCATTTGCCTGGTGATGGTCAACCAAGCTTCAATCAGTTAACTTTATTCCACATTTTTATAAAAAAAAAAAATTACAACAGAACAAGGATCTGAAAACCAAGGAACTTCGTTTCCATCCATTCCACACACGTTTGCTAAATCACAGACATAATCGGCTGCTTAAACACGATCTGCTGAGTTTCAGAAGGGCAGTCCCACCAGAAGCGGCCTATATGAATGAGGTCCTTAAAGGTCAATATACCTAGTTCTCAAACGGTAGAACTGAAACTGCAACAAATCTTGAACCTGATCCTTTTTTCACATTTTTTTTTGTCATATGTTGCATTTTCTTCCATTGGCAGTTTCCTCCAGGATTAACCTCAAAGTAAGACCGAGCTGCCTAAATTCTGTTTACATCATTGAGAAGAGTTTGCTAAGATGTACCAAGCACACCTTGGCCAGATTCTGTAAATGCTCAATATTTCTTCAGCAGTACCAACCGTTATCAGGGGAAATACTCATGGATAGCTTTATATGCTTATTAGTCTGACATGCCTCTTAAGAACGGAGGAGTGGATTCCTCCTTAACACCATGGTGGACGTACTGGTAGATCAAGTTCTCTCAGAAAGGAGAAGAAACACTAGATTTGGCTTGTAAATAGAGAAACACCTACATTTTGTTAAAAACATGCCCAAGGGCACACCTGTGGTTTTGCCTCTCTTCTTCCTCACCTCTGTTCCATCAATTCTGTATATTTTTAAATGTTGACATGCCCCAACAGGGATGTTAGGAGAGTCCCGCACAATAGCAGCAGCATCCTCTCAGACCCCTGTCTTGTAACATGCAACCCGACTCACAAAAAAGATAAGGCACTATACAACAAGCAGCGATTTTGTCTGCCAAAATCCACAGGCAAATGAGAAAAACAGAATTTCAGGTGAGGGTCATCCACAAGAGATATCCAGGGTTGAGGGACAGGAACCGATGCCTGCTGCTTTCGTCTCAAGGGTCACACCTTATGGCCTTCATCTGAAGAATGGTCTAAGACAGGGATAGGCAACCTTGGCTCTTTTATGACTCGTGGACTTCAACTGCCAGACTTCTGGGAGTTGAAGTCCACAAGTCATAAAAGAGCCGAGATTGCTTACCTCTGGTCTAAGCCCATTATATATAGCTCTTTCTACAATGCTACAGTAAAAAGGAGTCCCTCCGGATTTTTACTCCACTAGTCTTTGTCGAGTCTAGGGGGGCGGTGCCCATTTCCGTTTCAAGGCCGTTGAGCCAGAGCTGTCCGAACACATTTCTGTGGTCATGTGACCAGCACATGATGGAGGGCTGTTCCCTTCCCACCAAAGTGATACCTATTTATCTACTCACATTTGCATGCTTTCGAACTGCTAGGTTGACTGGAGCTGAGGTGAGGACGGGAGCTCACTCCGTCGCATGGCACTAGGGTCTTGAACTTGGGCTGCCAACTTTCCAGCCATCAAGCCCAGTGTCTTTAACCGCTGAGCCACTGCGCCACCCTCCAAATGCTGACGGAATCAGACATGCTTCACCTATACCCAGAGAACTTCACTCAACTCAAAATCTTTTCTAAGAGATCAACCAGACTCAGGGGTGTCCACCCAAGCCCTCCATAATCCATACATCTCATTGTGCAAATGCAGTTCTGGTGAACCTGTATCTCAACCTGATGCATAAGTACGTGAAGCGCCAACACTTGTGTGACACCTTCATCATATGGGTATCCTCCTGCCGCCCCCGTAGATGCCCACTATGGGGTAGAAGCATGCGATGCCATTACAGAATAAAAAGAACTCATCGCTATTAAGAGTTAGGACAACTCTTAAAAGAAGCTCTTTTTATATATATATATATCTATATATAAAAATCAGGATACACATACATACTCAAGAGCTGCACTGAATCTTCTGGTTACAAGGAGGCTGCAGAGGGGGCAATCTTTTTGTTTTTTTACTTTAAGCATAATTTAAGCATAATTACCATTAGGGAACAAGTGGAATTTCATGACCGATCTGAATCCTACGTGGAGTTAAAACGCCCACCTGCCTCTCCTGGGTATTTCCTCAATACAGCATCTTTTCAACCTCTAAAAACCTTTCCTTAGCATATAGTGTTTCTCAACCTTGGCAACTTTTAAGACACCTGGACTTCATTCAACTCCCCAGCCATTAGTGGGTTTAAAGCAGCTTCTTTAAAAACAAATGGACTTTGAGAAATGTTGGAGAGACGACCTTCCAAACTAACCCCGACTGAACTTCAAAAGAGATTTCTTTTCCAACCACCGGGTCTCCCAAGTTCCTAGCACGAATGCTTCCCGTAGCCGGGGGAACTTTTCGAAAAACCTGCTGGCCTAACTTGACATGTCACCCGGTGCTGATGACATGAAAAAGGTAACTGAGAGTTTGCTGACTTTAAGAAGTTTTGACCTCAGGGCCTCTTTCTTCTTTAAAACCCATTCTAGACCTCCCCAAATCGCAGAGAAGGGCTTCCCTTAAAGCAAAAACCAAACCCCAGGCATTTGACGCAAGCATCCACAAGCAGAACGAGTAGCTTGTTCTTATAGTTGTTCCCTATTTAGTACTTTGATTCTGAACCTAAAAAGGAACGATCCGGTGTGTGAGGGGGAGATTTGGGACCTGACCCGTGCGAGCTTTGGGTTCTCTCGTGGGAGAATCAGAAGCCCTGCAAGATAATCACCCACCCTAACCGAGCTTGTTGGGGCAAACAGAAAACACCATGGAAAAAAAACCACCTGAAATTTTTCATTTCGGAGATTGCGTTTGGCTAGCCGTTTTCAGCATGTCTCATGACTGACAGCGGTGTCTCATGATTGACAACAATGGCTCCAGGAACAGTCTTTTCAAAAGAGGAGACGTCAATGTGTCACAAAGAAAAAAAAAGACTCCTAACGAAGAAAAGATCTGGCAAACAGTCCCCTAAAATCCCGTGACCGCAGTGGAGGTGCTATTTGGACTTCCTCGGCGTAACCGTCTTGTCCCCTTGGTGTTTCGTTTGTTCGGCTGAACAAAAGCCAGGCGTGGCCACATTCAGCGTTCCGCTTCCAGGGAGTGAGACATAGGAGGTTATAAAGGTATAAAACTCTGCTTGCTACAAGCAAAATGTTCGGTATGTTTTTTGTTCAACTCCTCTGGTCCCAGGTGGCGGCTTTTCCCCCCGCCTCGCCCCCAATAAATACAATACACTCCTTGTGTGGGTTTCAGCATGATTGGGCCGGCTCAGACCGAAAATTCAGGCGCTCCCTTCTTGGCTCTGAGCAGGAGCCTCCGGATTCGGAATCCAGCGAAAGGATTTATCCACAGCAGGGACGGTTGTCCCCCGAAGACCGATTTCATCCCTTCCCAGCACAGTCTGCGTTCCCAGGTGGGCTTCTCGCTCTTCAGCCTTTCAATCTCCTGCAAGTTAATTGGGCATTTTGTGAAATTCTGCCAAACCTGGGGAGGGTGTGCTGAGATTCAAGGTCTCAGCTGGAGGGGAGGTTGAGATGGGTGCGAATGGCAGGTCCAAACTGCAAAGGGGTGGTGACCTTGTGTGTGTGTGGGGGGGGATGTCTTACCGTTTCATCGTTGCATATCGAATGGATCTGAGTGCCAAACATCACCGCGGTGAAGGTCAGAAAGAGAAACCCTTCAAGGCACAAGAAGATCAGCAGGATCACCGTCACGGGTGGGGAGAAGTTACTGCATTCTAGGAAGGAAGGAAGGAAGGAAGGAAGGAAGGAAGGAAGGAAGGAAGGAAGGAAGGAAGGAAGGAAGGAAGGAAGGAAGGAAGGAAGGGAGGGAGGGAGGGAGGGAGGGAGGGAGGGAGGGAAGGGGAGAGAGGAAGAAAGAAAGGAAGGAGGAGAAGGGGAGAGAGGAAGGAAGGAGAAGGAGAGAGGAAGGAAGGAAGGAAGGAGGAGAAGGGGAGAGAGGAAGGAAGGAAGGAAGAAAGGAAGGAAGGAAGGAGAAGGGGAGAGAGGAATGAAGGAAGGAGAAGGGGAGGAAGGAAGGAAGGAAGGAAGGAAGGAAGGAAGGAAGGAAGGAAGGAAGGAAGGAAGGAAGGAAGGAAGGAAAATTAAGTTTGAATCCAGAACAATCATATTCACAACATCTTTTTGGAATAATTAGCAAGTTAGAATAAAGAGGAACTGCGAGGTAGAATCCAAAACTGGCTTGCAAATGGTTGGAAGCAAATACAAAGGATTGTATTTATAGAAGGCGTAAAACATTGTACAATATACTGGAGGGATTAGGCATGTTACATGGGAAGTAGAGAGTGTTTGAGAGTCACAGAAATGCAAACATGTTACACATGTTGGCCAGACAGCTTAGGAGAGTCCTACTGGTCTGGGAGGGTGACATACCTATTTTAGGGCTTCAAATATCTCGTTTTGTTAAAAGCCAGAAGCTTTTGCAACTAACGTATTTCTCTTCCTAAAGCGTATTAATAATCTTGGCATCACTACAGAAAAAACAACAACTGGTCAGTATCTTCTCCGGGGAAGCATTTTTGACTTCCCAATCTAGTCTTTCTCAGCCTTGGCAACTTGGGACTTCAACTCCCAGTATTCTCCAGCCAGGGGGATTCTGGGAGTTGAAGTCTACTCATTTTAAAGTTGCTGAGGTTGAGAATCCCTGTCCTAATCTAACCTTAGAGCCTGGGATTTGCTAATGGCTTCCTATCCAACTAATAATCAGGCCTGACCCAGCTAATTCCTAAGCCCAGATAAGACCAGCCATCTGCTGAAGTGGAATTCGAGGACTTGTGTTTTCATGGATGCCCCAGCAAAATATCCAAGAAAGCAGGATGGCCCATATCCAACCCTCATGTTGAACCAGACGTGGGGGTTTAACCCTTGCAATTCTGGCACCCCACGTGCATCATGTGCCCTGATACAGCAAAATATAGATATGTTGTGTTTTCTCTATGGGTCTCCGGCAGCACAATCTCAGCATCGCCCACGGTGCACTCCCATGCATAATTCAAAAAGGCAATTATTTTGAAAACAAAACTCAAAAACATCGGTCGGGTTGGAAAAATGTCACTCGAGCACTCAACAAAATGCTCTTTTGGAAACGCTCCAGCAGCTTCCTTAATGAAACAAAATAATGTGCAAATGTACCAAGACACCATAGGTTGAACACTCAGCAGCCAATTTCGATTTTCAGGGCATTTAGGTTTCCAAGAGGTAATCTTCTCCCATAAAATCTAACTGCCTTGTCATATTCTTTTCTTAAGACCCATTTTCCAAACCTACTCCACCCTTGGAGATAAGCTTGAAAAAGACTACAGTTTTCCTTTGAAAAACCTTGTCCGGCAGAGAGAGAAAGACCATTATTTCATCACATTAGACACCAAATTTTGTTTATTTCAGAATTATTTCTCTTTGTAAGACACGATTTGGCTTTTGTACAGTTTTAATCATTCCAGTTCAGTTTCCTCTTTTTTTATTGACGGCTGCCCCTGCTTGCTTTTGTAACCGGCTACTTAAAATCCTTCCACGGTTTCAGATTTGCACCGCAGTTTTTTCATGGTCTGATAGCACCTGAACCGTCTGCTAGACAAGTGATTTAGGCATGCTTAAAATAAATTTGTCAAAGGCCACGTGCTTGCTTACCAATCCACTGATTTCGGACGCAGGAAAAGAACTGAAATCCACACAGGATGAGCGAGTGAGCTGAAATCAGAGCAATGTACATCTGGAAAAGAAGGGAGGATTTAGAATAGAATAGAATAGAATAGAATAGAATAGAATAGAATAGAATAGAATAGAATAGAATAGAATAGAATAGAATAGAATAGAATAGAATAGAATAGAATAGAATAGAATAATATAGAGAATGTAATGGAAATAGAATAGAATAGAACAGAACAGAATAGAATAGAATGTGGAATAGAATAGAATAGAATAGAATGTGGAATAGAATAGAATAGAATAGAATGTGGAATAGAACAGAACAGAACAGAATAATCTAGAGAATGTAATGGAAATAGAATAGAATAGAATAGAATAGGAATAGAAAATATGGAATGGAATAGAATAGAACAGAACAGAACAACAGATTAGAATAGAATAGAATAGATAGAATAGAATAATATAGAGAATGTAATGGAAATAGAATAGAATAGAATAGAATAGAATGTGGAATAGAATAGAATAGAATAGAGTAGAATAGAATAATATAGAGAATGTAATGGAAATAGAATAGAATAGAATAATATAGAGAATGTAATGGAAATAGAATAGAATAGAATAATATAGAGAATGTAATGGAAATAGAATAGAATAGAATAGAATAATATAGAGAATGTAATGAAAATAGAATAGAATAGAATAGAATGTGGAATAGAATAGAATAGAATAATATAGAGAATGTAATGAAAATAGAATAGAATAGAAAAATATAGAGAATGTAATGGAAATAGAATAGAATAGAATAGAATAATATAGAGAATGTAATGGAAATAGAATAGAATAGAATAGAATAATATAATATAATATAGAGAATGTAATGGAAATAGAATAGAATAGAATAGAATAATATAGAGAATGTAATGGAAATAGAATATAATAGAATAATATAGAGATGTAATGGAAATAGAATAGAATAGAATAATATAGAGAATGTAATGGAAATAGAATAGAATAGAATAGAATAATATAGAGAATGTAATGAAAATAGAATAGAATAGAAAAATATAGAGAATGTAATGGAAATAGAATAGAATAGAATAGAATAGAATAGAACAAAACAGTAGAATAGAATAGAATAGAATAGAATAGAATAGAATAGAATAGAATAGAATAGAATAGAATAGAATTCTTTTATTGGCCAAGTGTGGTTGGACACACATGGAATTTGTCTTTGACCCACAAGGAATTTGACACTGATCTTTGCAAGGCATGTCTTCAACTCTATTGTGGGTCCCCTTTCTTCACCTCTCATCTATTTATTTATTTATTTTGAGGCTGCCTGATACCACAAAGAGTTGAGGCAGCTTGCAAATAAAAATCAGAAGTAAACTACGCCTATCGAAGAAAGAAACAGAAAAGGAACAGAACTAATCAGAAGATGCTCCCCCCCCCCAAAGTTCAACCAGTAAAACTAAAAAGCTCAGTCCCCATTTCTACCCCAAGGAAGGTCTGAGGAAAAAAAGCCAAAAGAATAAACATAGGTTTCTGGGTGGATAATATTCCACAAGGCAGGCACCATCGCCAGAGAGATGATGTCAGCATTAAAACATCACCAATATTCTGACTTGCAAATTTAAATGTTTAGCTACATTCCTTCCTCTTCCCTGATTTGTGATAAATAACACAACAATTCCTACTCACAGTAAAAAGCACAAAAAACCTCTGGTTCCTTTCCCCCACACAGTTGTTAACCCAGGGACAGTGATGATCCATCTTCCGAATGCATCGTTTGCAAATACTGATGGGATTTAAAGGGGGGGGGGAAGTGAGCGGAAAAAAAAAAGATTATGTACATCTTGGTGCCAAAAGTAGAACGGATTTCTTTGAAAAAATCTAAGGTTATTTGCATACAGTAAACAAGCCAGATCCATTTCCTCTTTTATGAACCAGACATAACTTTTATTTATTTATATTTCGCATTTCTGAACTGCTCATCTGCTGCAAGAGAAATGTTGGAAAACAGATCAAGTCTGTATCATCTCAGGGTATTTTTCATAGGAGGGAAGATTATACTGTGGCCCTTTGGGGTCTTCTTTGGAGAAATGCTGAAGTAAAGAAGGCAAGAACTTTGCTTAGCTCCCAGCTCTGGAGAGTCGGGAAGAAGACCTTGATGGGGACAAGCCCGGACCCTCAACTGGGCAAAAAGGGGTGAAACGTGTTTTTTTTTAAGGTCTGAGAAATGAGACAACATTCAGAAGAGGCTTAGGCAGGTGCCTCCTTAGTTCGCTGGAGATACGGCTCCTTCGTAGAATCGTAGAATCCTAGAACTGGAAAGGACCTTGAAGATGTCTGTGGAGAGTCTCAATCCTCCAGGTCATGGTTCTCCCAAAGACGCTTTCCCAAAAGTGACTAGATTTTGTGTTTTGTTTTTTTTTTCCTTGAAAAATGTTTCGCTTCTCACCCAAGAAGCTTCTTCAGTTCTCAAAGTGAGCTGAAGAAGCTTCTTGGATGAGAAGCAAAAAGTTTTCAAGGAAAAAAAACCCCACCAAGACAGTCCAGTTACCTTTTGAAAAGCACCTTTGGGACAACCTTGGAGATCTTCTAGTCTAACTCACCCACCCCTCTCCGACCTTACCCCATTCCAGACAAAGGGTGGTCCAATCTTTTCTGGAAAACCTCCAGCAATGGAACACCCACAACTCTGGGAGGCGAGAAATTCCATCGATTCATCGTTCTCCCCAGTTCCAGGTGGGATCGCTCTTTAACGAGAGATCTGCCACCCGATGCTTGAAAGAATCTTTTATTATCTCAATGGAAGTAGCTTTAGCCTTCCCTGCAGAGTTAATTTCATTGGGGGTGGGTGGGTGGGAAGGAGGCTGCCAGCAGCTGAGACTGGGGCAGGGTTGGGGGGGGAATGAGGCAGCATTTTCATCTGTCTTTCAAAAAGAGGCACTCGTGTATTTCAGTCTGGAAAAGGAGCTGGCTCTTATGAAGGTCAACAAGCTCTACCGCCTGCTCCCTACCTCCCCCAGCCTCCCACGTTTGTAGGAATCCTCCTCCTCCGTTTCAAGCAGTCGGGGGCTGAGGGGGGACTGAGCCAAACCGAAGCAGCACCTAGGAAACAGCCCCCTTGTGCTCTCCTGCTGAGCACAAAAGAGAGGCAGCTTGAAACAGGAATGACCTCAATCCCTACTTCTGGGACTGCAGAGGCCCCTTAAAATGTGGAGAGCAGCCTCCGCTGAGAACGCAACTCCCAGGCGGTGTGAAGGATACCTGCAGTGATGGGCACGTTCTGGCTTCACGCTGCAACACTTGGGGCATTTGTAGATGACCTCCCCTGGTTTCAGCTGCAAACTCTCCATGTATTCCTTTGTGGCATTTCCTTTGGGGACAGCACCCTAAAAAGGCAGAAAGACAAAACTCAGGGATCCGGAATGAGGCTGCTCCTTGATCTCATGTTTCCAAATAGGCTGTCCTTCAATTCCCAGAATCCTCACGGCTGCAATGGCTGGGGGATTCAGAATGGGACAGCTCACCTTGGCCAACTCGCTGTGGTCAACTCACCATAGGCCAACTTGTCATAGCCAACTCGCTGTGGTCAACTCACCGTGGTCAACTCACCATAGGCCAACTTGCTGTGGCCAACTCACCGTGATCAACTCACCATAGGCCAACTTGCTGTGGCCAACTCATCATGGCTAACGCACCTTGGCCAACTCACCACGGGAGAACTTGCCTTGGCCAACTCACCATAGGCCAACTTGCTGTGGCCAACTCGCCATGGCCAACTCACCGTGATCAACTCACCATAGGCCAACTTGCTGTGGCCAACTCGTCATGGCTAACGCACCTTGGCCAACTCGCCACGGGAGAACTTGCCTTGGCCAACTCACCATAGGCCAACTTGCTGTGGCCAACTCGCCTCGGACAACTCACTATGGGGTGACTTGCCTTGGCCAACTCACCACAGGACAATTCATCAATACTTGTATTTTAATTATTTAAAATAACTTAAAATTTCATTTTTTGGCCTTCACACTTCATCTTGTCCCTCCTTTTGCATCCTTCATTTAATAATTCTGTTCTAACATTTCTTCAATAATATGTAACTTTTGTTCCATGGCAAGTTGGCCAAGGCTAGTTGGCCATGGCATGTTGGCTGTGGTGAGTTGTCCTAGACCAGGGGTCTTCAAACTTGGCCCTTTTATGACTTGTGGACTTCAACTCCCAGAATTCCTCTGCCTGGCTAGGGAATTCTGGGAGTTGACGTCCACAAGTCATTAAAGGGCCAAGTTTGAAGACCCCTGTCCTACACCCGTGGGATTATCCGAAGCGTGAATCCACAGTCAAGAAAGAGTCCTTGGCATGGCACCCTACTCACTGGATCCGTCAGCATTGTTCTTAGGTGAGAAGACAACGCCAGCACAGCCAAGCCGTTGAAGAGGACTCCGTTGACCAAGGAATACCAGAAGTCTTTGGAAGGGAGCAGCATGACGAAGGTGACCACGAAGTCAGCGTAGACCACCAGAAGCCAGGTCATCACTGCACAGACCATCCCGCAGCTGTCGCGGATGAACCAGACGCGATCCCCCGCGTCGCACTCGGATGACGGCGAATCGTAGCAGTCATTCTCGGCAAGCAGAGGATGATGCTCAACATCACGCAACCTGTGCCCAGATGACTGCATGATTTTCTGGACTGGCCCTGTGGAGGGAAGTAACCAGTGAGTAGCTGTGCAGTGAGGCTCATAGACAGCACTTCAACTATTGTCAAGGGATGAACGAACAGCCCATCCTATTCTAATTTAAACGAGTCAAGCAAAACACAACAGGAGGGACTCCAGAATCAATGGATCCAAGGTTGGTCTTAACAGCCTCAGCAGACCAAATAAATATTTAAGATCCTGAGGGCTAATCGGGGCTTTTTTTACATTATGCTGGCTGCATCAAGAACTTCTACAAGTCCTCAAGTATAATCAATAGAAACATAAACAAGTGAATGAAGAAATCAATATAAATAAATAAAATTAAAGTTCCGTTTGTAGCCCAGAGTTGAAAAGAAGGGGTCTTTGGCGCTCTCTGAGCTTGATTGTTTTCTTGCAGACATTTCCCTATCCAATGAAATAACTTCATCAGTGCTAGAAGGGAGTGGGGTTTGCAGAGGGGGAGGAGGAGGAGAAGATGACTGTGGGGTCCTTGATGCTCTTTGAGCTTGATTTTTAAGTTTTATTACCCAATTAAGTTGTCAGTGGTAGAAGGAAGTGAGGGGAGAGGAGGAGGAGGAGGAGATGATTGTGGGATCCTTTGTGCTGAGTTTAATTTTCAAGTTTCATTACCCAATTAAATCGTGGTGGTAGAAGGGAAGAAGGGAGACACTGTGGGATCCTTGGTGCTCTCTGAGTTTGGTTGCTTTTTTTGCAAACATTTCATGACCCAACTAGGGAATATTATCGGTGCTAGAAGGGAATGGGGTTTGTAGAGGGGGGGGAGGAGGAGGAGAAGACAACGACTGTGGGGTCCTTGATGCTCTCTGAGCTTCATTCTTTTCTTGCAGACGTTTCCTTACTCAAACTAAGTAACATCATCAGTGAGCAACCAAGCTCAGAGAGCACCAAGGACCCCATAAAATTAAAATCCTGGACTGGCTTGAAGGAGGAACCTGACCAGAGGAGGCTCATGAAATCCATCTCCTTCTCGACAGACCCAACTGTTGGACTTCCTTGTTCAATACCGCTTTTTTGTTTAGTTTTTTTTGTAGAAGTTTGGATATCCTTATCCGTACTAAATGAGATTGCCATTTCAGTTAGTTACTTTCACCTGAGAATTATGTACGATTATTTTATTTTATTTTTATTTTTTTTAAATTCAGCCTTTAGGGAATAAAAAGTTCCACTTTTGATCCATCCGTTCGTCCTCGTTTGCCTGGCCAGCCTTCTCTTTTTCCTTGCACAGGGAAGACTGTGCTTACTTTGCCCGGTGGGAACATTTGCTAGGCCCCATTTGGTGTCTTGAGTGAAGTTCTAAGGAGCTTCACGAAGGCACAAATGGTCTCATTAAATCAGGGCTCGCTGGGAAAGGAAGGAGTCCCCAGGGAGCACCCCACGATTTGAGCAGAAAATCAAAGTATTATGAACAGCTGCAGTGTAAATCTCTCCACTGCCAGGAATGGGAAGAAATCCTAGACACCCTTTTCATCCTAAAATCCCTATTGATTCAGTGCTATTACGGTTGACGGCTGAGCTGAAAGCACGCTATTGATTTGCCGACATTCGAGCAGATGCTTTTCGATTTCCTCACAAAGAGTGGCTTCCTTTTCCCTACAAACTAGCACACATGGATGCAGTTTTAGAGGCATGTTGACCAGTTTGCATCTTATCCTTGGTTTGTTACAAATCAAGGCGGAAGCTGGGCCACGTAAGCTCAACAAAACAAGGATGGAAGGAAAGTGGCATTGATTCTACCTCCTCTTCCTCACTGTTTTTACATACAGCGGAGAAAACCCCTGTGGAGAGGAGCAGAGGAGGTCCAGCCTTGACTTAAACATAGTCATCACCCCTCAATTATTATTTTTTTTGCTTTTTTCAATTGGGCCCAATACTCAGAGACTGCCTGGACAAGTCCCCTGCACGTTTCCTGGAAAGGTTTTTCCAAAGTGCCTTGCCATTGCCTCCTTCCGAGGGCTGAGAGAGAGGGACTGGCTCAAGCTGACCCAGCAGATTTTGCACCTAAGGCAGAACTAGAACTCACAGTCTCCTGCTTTCCAAGCCGGATGCCTTCACCACTTCACTAAACTGGCTCTGGTCTCTAGCCATTTTTTTTGTCACTGAGACTGGTGAACGAATTGGGCTGTAGGTCTGAAGCAGCCCATGGCTTATGATCCTTAGGAATCCAACTGAAAAATGACACTCTGCAGCAGTCTTGCCTTTGGGAAACAATCCGTCATCCACACAACATCCTAAGCATGATTTGATTACTGTAAGATCACTCACACACACACACACACACACACACACACACACACACACACACAAAAACCCCAGATGAGAGAAACAGAAATCTAAATTTTTGGCTCAGAGTTCAGATCTTAATCCACAGAGCAATCCTGCAGCAAAATCCTGGTTTTGCTTCTTCAAAGATGCTGTGTAAGTTAAAAGACTCGCTGTAGGCAGAGGGAAGAGAAGACAGCATAAATGAGGTTGACTTGTTGAAACACCTCCCCCCCCCCAAATGTGATCAAACATCAGAGCAGGGAGGGGAAAAATCACTCCAACCTCACACTGATGCACAGAGCCTTCACACAACGGATCTCTTTCAAACCACAAACGTTTTAGACAGGGGCTCGACTGTTTTGCAGCTTTATAAAGTTGCTTATATTAATTTTCTCCAACCTGGTGCCCTTCAAGGATACTGCATTGCAGTTTATGTAGATCTTAGCCAGCATCCTCTTAGCCAAGGGTAAAAAGAGTTTGATCGTGTATAAGGATGGCAGATGAAACGCTTTTAACTTGGGATTTCAAGACTGTTTTCCCAGTCACGAGAATATCAAATAAGCAGGGTTGCATTTGCTGAATAAAGGCAATAACTACACACAAGAACTGACGATAGGGCAGCAAAATGCAGCAAGAATGTAAAAGTATTAACCGTACAAAAAGCTCAGAGAAAAGTCCGTCAAATGCTCAACCTCTGAATACTGTGGACTCTTGATGAAAAGACATCTCCCCCCCCAAAGGAAGCTGCAATTTTTAAAAAGACAAACAGCCTAATCATGTGTGTGTGTGTGTCTGTGTGTGTGTGTGTGGCAACTGGCCACGAACATCTAGTGGTGCTTCCAGTTTGAAACATCATCCATTAATCTCGCTTCCCTAAATTGTCTATCTGTTGGGAAAGACCCTCCTCCGTGGCTTTCTAACGGAACAATTGAGGCCAGTTTACAAACTTCAGAAGTTTCCTCTGCTGGTTTGTCTCCACCTATTTGAAGATGCTTTTGTGAACGGGGAGCTAGCTAAGAAGTGTGTGGAGGTCTGTGCGTGCGGATGTGTCTAAGGGCCACCTATTCCGAATCGGCATGGAACAAGCAGGTTAAAGAATCCAGAAAAAGCATACATACCTGACTATGACAATGGTTAGTTTGACATCTTGCTGATCCTTTGGGCGTCTACGATACACAAACGGTCATATCTGGGGTAACCCAAAGCGTAAACAGAACGGCGTGTTGGTCACAATCGGAGCAGGCCGAGAAAAAGCCCAAGTGGAGCATCACCTGGAAAGTACAGAACATCTGCTGAACATGAAAGCAGGTGCTTTCACTGGAGGAGCACTCTTGACCTTTGGCTCCCTCGTCAAGTTCAAGCATCCCCGCTTCTCCTGGACTGAATCCTGAATCTCCAAGAAGAAGGAGAGAGAGAGACGGCGAGAGGCTTTTCATTTTCATTCTTCGGAAGAAGAAAAGGTTGTGGTTATGGACAGTGTTATCTGTCACCAGCTGCTTCGGGAAGTGTCAAATTCAGGCCATCTGTCCTGCTCACTACTTTGGCCAGCTGTCTGCAGGCCACTTCCATATTCCAGAAGGTGATGACCCATCTGGAAGACAGAAGGCATGTTGTCCAGGGACTGCTTGAAACTTGCAACTGATGCAAAAATTCGGTAACCAGGATGACTTGGAACCATTTTTGTCAGGGTGAAAAACATCTATTTTAGGTATTTATTCATCTGGCTGAAGTTGACCATCTTGGGTCGCTAAAGGTCGTTTCGGTTACACAGTATGAAATACATTCTTCTCTGAGCAATTAAGATTAGATACGTCTTTCCATTTGTGGTAATATTTTTTTCCAGAGGTTACTTTGTCAGTTGTGGGTGCTATGCTATTATTTCATTTCCCCATGTTTCCAACTAAACTGCAATTTAATTTCACTTCTACGTTATTTTAGCCTTTACATTTTTAGGATTTGATTATCCCTCTTTTGCTATCTCGGAGAGGAGAGCTGTGGGTTCTGGTATATTGATTCTTGCTATTAATATTTTAAATTTGATTTACTTTTCTCTTATTTTAAGCGGAAAACCTAAAGCATCTTAAAAAAGCAGGAAAACACAGTAGCCATTACATAGCCAAGGTCTACATGCAAAAGGAGGATATCAGCAAATCCGAGAGAAATTGCTAGTTAAACACAAAATAATAATGAGCAAAAAGACAAAATAAACCGCTTTCCCCAAATAACTCTTTAAACCTCTCTCAACCACCCAGAATGCGAACAACAGCACAGTGGCATAATGTCAACAACAGTGAATAATTCAGAAGTACAGGATGTGAAGTAAGTCCAGGCATCTCGTAAATGAGCTGATCCACGTTAGAGCAGGGACTTTCCCAGAATCAAGTCAAGCCATGCCTTCGTATAGTTAAACTGACTCTAGTTGTAAGCAAAATGTGGGGAAAGGAAAGGAAGGGAGAAATAAAGACCGTCAATACAAAATATATTTTATAGAGAAATAAGAAAATAAAAACCCACTGATTCCAGCATCCCAGGGACAAAGCATCTGCCCCAACGATGCCAGCCAAATTGTGCTCCACGGTCCAGATACCGTTTCAAAGATTTTCTTTGGAACTGATGCTCCTGTGTGTCAACGTACCGTCTTAGAGGAAACCAACCCAGTCAGCCTTTGATTGTCCAGGAGAAGCAGCAGCTGCAGGAGGCTCAGCCGGCTTCTAAGTGCCCAATTAACCCCCTCTTGATTATTTATTCCAAGTATTGCACGTTCAAGGTCACAGTTGCTCTGCTCCCGCTAACAGTGACTTGCCTGTAACTGAATATTCAAAGCCATCCTAAAGTTACATGTGTTTCCAGGGATGCGTCTCCTGGAGAGGACCAGCTGTGATTGAAGCAAAGCTACCCTCTGCTCTAAAGCTAGCTTCTGCTTTTTGGAGTTTCCGAGTTGCAACATACCCATCGGTTCCTTAAGCCATTCCCCTGCGACTTACACGTTAGGAGGGTGACATGTTCTAGGCATGAGGATGAAAGGGGGTGGGAAGGTCTGCAGGCCACCCAAGGCCTGCCCGAGCCACATCATGGGGCATGGCGTGGTGGTTACATTCTGGCCATTGGGCTCCTGCTGTCCAGATCTCGGACCTATCCGAGGTCCACAGATGTTCTCCTCAGCACGGTCTTGTGAAGTTCTGATGTCACAGAAGACTCTCTAGGTCTCTGTGAGCAGAGCAGGCAAGATAACTACTCTGATGAAGGAGGGAAGGAGAACCAGAGGCAGGTCCAGAAGCACATCAACAACATGATGGAAGCATCTGTGTGACTATGAAGCCAAACTTTTGAAACTGGTCACCAACATCATCACTCACACATGGGAAAATTAAGCAGGTGTACATTCTGTTGAGGGTTATGGTAGTTCAGGAGGACTGCTGTTTTGTGGGTGCCTCCAGACATTGTGGGTGCTCCATCGCTGGAGGTTTTTATGAAGAGACTGGGCAACCATTTGTCTGAAATGTTATAAGCTCTCCTGCTTGAGCAGGGGTTGGACTAGAAGACCTCCAAGGTCCTTTCCAACTCTGTTATTCTATTAATGTGGACTTTGGAGACTTAGGACAAACAGGAGTCATGTTTTCTACCTACAGCAACTGACCAGGAATGGGACAAGCTAAAAACCAAGCACCCGGGCAAACCAGGGTATGTTTCACGTTTTGCTGATGACATTTGTAATATAACTCAGAAAGATGGAGAGGTTTTTTTTAGCTCTAACCCTTGATTGTCCACATTATTTTCCTCCCCTCATTCTTTTTAAGATGGAAGTAAACCCGTATCTGTTTTTTTTTTCAGTTTCCATTTAGCAGCCTGTAGTCTCTCCCCTAAGGCATCAGTTGTGATCTGCCTTCACAGCTCTGCAATACATTTTTCAGCTACTGTACCCAGGGACTAACTTGATATGCAGATGAGCAACTACTGAGGTTGGCTGATGGGTGGGAGGGTCAGGCATCTCTTTCATTCAATTATTTCTCTAACCAACAACGAGGCTCACTGAGGCAGAATCTCCACTAATCACCTCCGGCATCTTTTAGAGTCATCCAATTAGTGTTGTTTCAGAATAATTGTACAGCAGTCCATTTACTGCATTGGAAGAAAGGATAGAAATAATCTAAGCTTTTGTCAGGCAATGAGTAAGTCCACCCAGTCTATCGCATGTCACTTCCTGAATGCACTTGGGAGGCAGGCTCCAATGCAGTATCAGAAGACGCTGTTGCCCACAAAATGTCTGTTTCAGTTTGGGGTTTTTTTTCTTCTTTTAAAAAAAGAAGAAGAAACAACCCCCCCCCCCAGAAACTAAAGCTAGGAAATTTTCCCACGCCCCAAGAAAGCATTCTAGTTAATGTAACTCCTAGGACTATTCTTCCCTCTTAACAGCCTGAACTAGTTCAGGACAATCAGTTTCACATTATTTTCTAGAAGTATCACTGCAAAGAGTTTTGGACAGACTTCTGTCTCAGATTTATAGCTGGAAATAACTGGATTTGGGGGAGCTGAAGTCGCCAAGGTTGAGAAACAATGTCCTAGAGCGAAACAGAAAAATTATGCCTTGAATGAAGCAAGGCAGATAAGCACGGTGAAAAAGTCTTGGGTCTATTGGGGTGGGGTTGGACTAGATGACCGCCAAGGTCCCTTCCAAATCTGTTATTCTTTGTTCCACTGAGAGATGAGGACCCCCTTACCCAGCTGCCACCCACTGGTCCTGCTGGTTGGCATGATGGGGATTGGGATCCGTGAGGGTGCCACTGCTGGAGGGCAGCTCTAGCAACCTTACCCACTGCTGGAGAAGCTCCAAGCAGCTCATCCTGGCAGCCACAGTCCTCTAGAAGGACAGGGCTCCAATGCCCATCATTCCCAGCCAGGGTTCCAAAGAGGAGGGTGAGGGATGGGAGATAGGAGCCCAGCCTGCCTGGAGGGCACCAGCTTGGAAAACTCCCATCACCTTTTTCCTCCCCTTCCAAAATTGGGATGCGCCTCAAGCCCCATAATCCACCCGCGGCTGGGGATTATGGGAGGCGGGCTCCAAGGCAGGAGATGGGGGGAGGCGTCTGGCAGGGGCTGAAAAGGGCGGGGCCGCTCAGAAAGGGGAGAGAACAGCTGGGATGGGCGGGGTCAGCCGGCGGGGGGGAGGAGTCAGATGGGCGGAGCCTCGGTATGCCCCGCCCTCCGCCCCTGACAGACTCACCTCGCCCCGGTTCCTTCAGGGTTTTGCCTCGCACGATCCCGGCTGATGACGATGGCGGCGGTCCCGGCTGCGTCCCGGCCCATCCCGGATGGAAGGAGCCGTCCCCGCAGGCCCCGCCGGCGGAGGATCCGTCGCCGCGGAGGCACTGCCGAGCGAGCGGGCGAGCGAGCCACAGAAGCAGCACGGGGCCCCGCGCATGCGCCCCGTCACGAGCTTTTGGCCCGGCCCTCAGGAGGGCAGACGTCAGCGCATGCGTCGGAGGAGTGTTTCCCCCCCCCCAAGGGGATAGAGGGAGGGAAGGGAGAAGCGCTCAAGTCAGGGCTTCGCGACGACTTTAGAGGGAGGAGGCTTCCCCGCTTCTCTCGGTTTGCGGACGGGCCGGAGTTTGTGGGGGAGGGAATAAAACCCGCGTGGGTCCCTGGCTGGAGAGAAAGAAGAAGGGGGCGTTTTCCTTCGTAGCTCATTGAATGACATGCTTCTTGCTCCGCAAATGGCGGCCGCCAAATGACATCGGAAATGACGTTTGTGGGAGCGCGCCGCCTTATGCCTCCAACTCTAAGGTGTTCGACTTCGGCTCGGCCGGTTTCGCGCCTGCGCAGAACGCACGCTGCTGCTCTTGCAGGATCGCTGCATTTCCCGGTGTCCTCCCTCCCACCGTTTTGCAATGCCTCTGGGCATGTGCAGAAAGCTTTGGGCTCTGTTCTTCGTAAACTTCTTCCAGTCTGTCTATGCGACCTTCGCTGCTTGCGAAGAATATATAAATATATATATAAATATATAGCCCAGGACAACCTCGCGGGAAAAATTGTGCACCGAGCATGCACAATTTCTTTGCAGCGCAATAAAAGAACTGCGTGCAATTCTCATTGCAAGCTGCAAGCTTCGTTCACGATTCGATAGTTATGGGGTTCCCCTTTAATCGCAATTCCCTGCTTTGCTGGTGATCGGCAATAAATTGCAGTTGCAATCCTTATTACAATTGCAACAACAGTAATAATTTCAGGTAGTTTGCTCGGTTTAAATGCCTCCCCTTTTGTATTCTTTCTGAGAATATTGACACTGCACGTATCCTGGTTCTGCCCACCTTGGAATGCAAACCGTCGAAAGAGTGAATTGCCTTAAAATCTGAGTGTTAATCCGAAGTGCTCCGTCTCCTCTAGACATGCCTGGAAGTGCTAGGTGCGGATCTGAGTTTTTTAAAAAAGGGGGGAAAAATTGGACCACATGTGCAAAGTGCAAAGTGCCCGCGCAACTCGCGACCGTCAAAATATCTTACTCTTAAGTCCGGCAATGGAATTTCAGTGGCTTATTTCACGTTATTTCAGTGCTTTTCCAAATTCAGACCTTCCTTCGGCAAAATGAATAAATGTTAAATGAAGAAATTGACGTTTCTCTGTGGACTGAATAGCCTACATTTCTGTGGAAAAAAAAATCTTAAAAGAGTTGATTCCCGAACTCGTTTACTAGATGACGTTCTGATTTTTTGGAAAGCCACAAATCAGTTTTCTGTCTTTCAGTCGGTTTGCCTGTGTCCACCAGGGAGCACCCTTTTATTAAAATATGGAACCACCTTTGAAAAAGGAAGCTTCCTGGTCATCATTTCAGTTTTCTTCTTCCCAAACCACAGCCCATCATGAACAATCTTTGTGGGCTGTTCCACTGAGGCTTCAATTTAGGGACCCGTATCTTTAACTATCCCTCTGCACAAACTCTTCCCTGCATTTGGAAAGCTAGCTTCTCAAGAAGAAAGGATGTCCGCAGAATCTTTTCTGCTTTCCCCCCTTAGGGATACAAATCTTGCTGTGCAAAGAAAACACATTCCCATTTTGTGATAGTGAGCACATTTTGGAAGACCTCACCATGCAGCTGAGACTGAAGGTATGCCATTTGTTTTTTTAAAAAATGGAATTGCACACAGCGTGGAATCTGGAACCTTCCAAAACATCTATTCGCCAAAGTGGTAGCAAAAGAGGAATGACCGTGGACGGTGTCTGACTGGTCATCTTCTCAGAATGGATAACTTATTTATGGCCTTCCTTCTAACAATATTTGTAAAACTTGGCAATCTGCAACTGATGGAGTCCAGCTGCAAGTCCAGCTGGGATCCAGATGTTTTCAAACATCTGTACATCTGTTGCTTTAGAATTGGGCACTGAGAGAAAATAAGTGAAAATGAGTGTTGTGCTTCCCAGCCCTTTTCTTTCTCTCCACCAAGTTGGAGAACGAACATCTTTGGGGGCAAATTGATCGAAGAAACTGGGAAGAAGGGCATTTATAGTTAAATATTTTTTTCTTATGAATATGGAGATTCGCTCTGCTCTGTAGTTTTGCATTTTATTTTCCCCTTGGAAACTCAATCTTGCTCCTGCTAGGAGGCAAACAAAAATTTCCTTGCTGGAAATGGGGAACAGAAAGACAGGGTGTCCGTGCTACGTGGGACACTTGAAACAAGTTCAAGAACAGTCTGAATTTCAGGACTGAGCGGAAGAAAATTTAATTTCTCCCGAGCCAGGTGGGCATAGCCCTCCTTTTCCCTCTGTTTCACTTGGCAGCACACTTCCTTCTTGCACGAAATGGCAGAGAAACCCTGTCCAAATCGCACCTTGGCAAGGGAAAAATAATGGAATTCTTCAAATTTAAGCTACTAAGAAAACAGCAGTCGAAGGTTCAGTGTGTTCTTCCAAATACTCCCCCATCTTTTCTTGAAAGAGAAAAGTTAGAAGTTATAAAGTTATTTTTCACACTTCATCAATGGCCTTTGGGCTCCTTTAGCTCCTCTACTCCCTCCAGAAGCTTAAATTTGGGTGGGTGGTTTCCTTGCATGGCCATCTCCCTCTTCTTCAGATTTCCTGGACCGCCGGTGGAATACTGAGTTGCTTAAAAGCAAAGAAGTTGAGCATTTTTAAAAAGTGTTTCCTGTTGTGATGACAGTTGTAAGGATGAACCAGTTGGATTGCACAAACGCTTTGCAGAGGCAGAAAAATAGCCCAGAAAGTACCAAGAACTCTACAGTCTTCCTCCTCCTCCTCCTCCTCCTCCTCCTCCTCCTCCTCCTCCTCCTCCTCCTCCTCCTCCTCCTCCAAAATTGCTAAGGTCACTAAAAGTCAAGGTGTGTGTGTGGGGGGGGGGGGAGAGAGAATTGTCTCTTTAATTTCTGTGCTTGCCTAAAATAATATTTTAATCCTTGGATTTTGCTGCAGTCTGTCCCAGATGTCTCAGATGAGGGCTGGCATTTTACACCTTAATTTCAGGATGGAGATTGTATTCCCAGGACCACGTTGCCCTTGAGAGCTGTGATCTTTGCATCTAAAACTCACACTTCATACTCACAAAATCCCGCCCTCTTTTTCTATCTTTTCAATTCCCAACTCTGACCTCCGTTTCAATTTTTTTTTAAATTCTCCCTAATACAAATGATTAGGTATTTCCACTTAAATATGGAGAAATGTGAGGAATAGCTGGTTTTGATAATATTTTTGGAAGTTTCAGAGTGACCCCTAGTGGTCACAAGCAATGGCTGGACAGTCAAATCTCACAAATAGAAACTGAGAAAGTTCATTCCTTATTTCTTTCTGTCCCTTGTAATGGAAGAGATCTTGGAGGTCTTCTTGTCTGGCCCCCTGCATAAATCAGGAATCCTTATATCATCCTGGATCAATAGTTGTCCAATCTCTTCTTGAAAACCTCCAGTGATGGAGCACCCACAACTTCTGGAGGCGAGTTGTTCCACTGATTAATTCTCCTCGTTGACAGGACATTTCTCTTTAGTTCTAGGTTGCTTCTCTCCTTGATAAATTTCCATCTGTTGTTTCTTGTCTGCCTTCTGGTGCTTTGGAGAATCAGTTGACCCTCTCTGCTTTGTGTCTACCCCTCAGATATTGGAAGACAACTATCATGTCACCCCTTCTTCTTTTCATTAGACTAGAGACTAGACATACCCAGTTCCCTTAACTATTCATCAAAAAGCTGTTGAAAGAATCAAAGACCCTCATTCAGTTTACCACAGACCAGGTTTCCTGAAAAAAGGCATTTCCAAATTGTAGTTTCCAGCTTTGCCTCCCCCCCCCACTCATTTAAGCTGACTATAATTTTTGGTTTTGACATAAGGATAGTCTGTGGTTAATAGAACATGGAAGTTTCCTGTTTTCCTGCTCATCTCTGGCCCATAAATAAATGTCTTGGTGTTATATGATGAATCATATTTGCTAACTGCACTCTTACATTTGGCTGATTCAGCTGTGCCCAGCCTGGTGCCCTCCAGATGAATGCTGGACTCAGAGCCCATAATTGGCAGCCACTGTGTTATTTGGGGATTTTAGACACTAGGGCTAGTTCCTCTGGAAAGTTAAGAAAGGCTAAACCTACTCCAGTTTGGTGTAAAATAAAAAATCTGGTCCGTCTATGGCCATGTTCTTTATTTTTGTAGTATTTATGTGCCTGGGTGGCAAAAGTCCCTTCTGCAATGGAAGGCGTAAACGGTGACAAAGGAGAGGAATGTTTGAGTGTTCGAACCTTAATACAATCCCCCCCCCAAAAAACCCTGAGGTTTCACCTTTGGGAAATAAATTATCTTCCATTTTGTATTGTTTTTTAAAGCATTGTTTAAAACATATTTGCAAGGGAGAAAGCAATCGTCCAAAAATCCAGTGCAAGCGAAGTTCATACTGACACAGCATTAAAGTTTGACAAGATCCATTAAATCAACCCAGAGCAGGAGCTGCTAAATCTCTGCCAAACGTCCCAACTGTTAAGCTTTTTTTTTTCCCTTTACCAAAGTTGTCCTGCCTCTTGGGACACATTTGTGTAACAAATGTTTAAAATCCAACTGTCAAAAATGGCAAAGGGGAGGGAAGATTCTTTGTTCCATTTATAGGCCGACTTGAAAAGGGCACACTGCTGAAAAAGAGAGTGAGAGATTGTGTTTGGAGGACACCCGTGAGGTTGTGAGGTTGGATCACACCAAAGATCCATCTAGCCCAGAATTTGGGGTCACCCAGTGGCCAAACAGGAGCTATTTGAGATGTTCACAAAGAGATGAGGTGAGGTTTCCAGGCTGCTTCTCAGCAACCAGTATTCTAAGTTTGCTGTGTGGATTCTGGAAGTAACATCATCTATCAATACTGGTGGCCTTGGATAGCTTGATCTTCTATGGATCTGTCCTTTCAAAACTCCGATGGTAGTGAAGATCCAAATTCTAACATTTTGAAAGAACATCTGCCGTGCTATGTGTGATTTGATATATTTCCCTTTATCTGCTTTCCTCGAACCTCAAAAGTCCTAGTTGCTGCATTCTGTCATACGGGAACTGTTTTCTGCTCTCCAAACATTGGACCTGCTTTTTCCCCCCTCATCCTTTCCAGTCCTGTCCAGCATCTAATCTAATAAACTAATCAAGGAGAGAAGCAACCTGGAACTAAGGAGACATTTCCTGACTGTGAGAACAATTAATCCCTGGAATGACTTGCCTCCAAAGTTCGTGGGTGTTCCAATACTGGAAGTTTGTAAGAAGAAACTGGACAGCCATTTGTCTGAAATGATATGGAATTTCCTGCCTGAGCAGGGGGTTGGACTAGATGACCGCCAAGGTCCCTTCCAACTCTGTTATTCTATTCTATCTCCTAATTTTTCTTGGACTTTTCTTGACCACATTACCAAAACAGATGAGAATGACGTCTAGAATACATTATGTGGTTGAGATCTGGCCAGGATGATACCCCATCCAGATACTTTATTCTTGATTCCTAGATAGTTATGAGTAGAGGTTCTAGATCAATGCCTCTTAAGACCTTGATAAGCTTTTCTTTAACCAGAGAGGATAAATGAAATTAACAATCAGTTATCAGAAAAGAGATGGACTTCTCATTCTGGGATGTGTTAAGTTGGGGTTCCTCTGATAAAGTTTCTTTCAGTTTTCCACAGACAGATTTAGATTCACTAGGACTGCCAACTGACTCTATGATCCTAGGACTTTCTCTGTCACACTGATCCCTGAGCAATTTGCAGAGGCCAAAGCAACGGAATGAGAATCCCAACTTTGGCATAAGAGAGGAACAGAAAAAAGAGTCCTACATTTCTGTTGACTTTTGCCCGTCTTTAATAAATCGTTGAGGTCCCAATAAGGACGTTCCATACTTCTTCTGTGGTCCTTTACTGTAGAATTCTCTTGATTTTTTCCCAAACTGTTATGCTACCTCATAGGACTGAGAAGAATTTTGCATGATGTCCAAAGTGGGGTAGAATCACGGTGCCATCATCTTAATATTTGGACGTTATGAAATAAGGGATAGACAATTTGGTGTCTTCTAGATTTCTTCAACTACAGCTCCCAGAGACCACTGCTGTTGGCCATGATGGTTGGTTACTGAGAGTTATAATTCTTTGGAAGACTCCAGTGTTCCTTCTTTGTGACTCTCGAGGTTGGTCTATGCTCAGCTGAAACTTAGAGCCATGTCATTAAGTCACATTAAGCCATGTCCATTAAGGATTCTAGTCAATCCTCCAAAGAAGGAACAAGAAAATATTTTTCTTTCTTCCTGGCATCAGGCTCAGCCCTGTGATTATCTAATGGCCTGTCAATCAACAGCAAGCCATCAGATCTGGATTAGCCTTTGAGGATTGGAGCCATGGACAAGCAAGACTGTCAATTTCAGTTTTTCACTTCTAAGAGTAGGTCAGTGTTGTTTTCCATCTGTTTCTCATTCTTGCAAATTTCTCACTTTGGATTTCTCTTCGCTTCTCATTTGTCCTTTGGTAAGCTGAATCCATCCCAGTCCCTTACTACCGTGAGACTTTTCTTTCTTTCTTTCTTTCTTTCTTTCTTTCTTTCTTTCTTTCTTTCTTTCTTTCTTTCTTCCTTCCTTCCTTCCTTCCTTCCTTCCTTCTTTCCTTCTTTCCTTCTTTCCTTCCTTCCTTCCTTTCTCTTTCTCTCCTTCCTTCTTTCCTTCCTTCCTTCCTCTTTCTTTTGTTCTCTTTCTTCCTTCCTTCCTTCCTTCCTTCCTTCCTTCCTTCCTTCCTTCCTTCCTTCCTTCCTTCCTTCCTTCCTTTCTCTTTCTCTCCTTCCTTCCTTCCTCTTTCTTTCGTTCTCTTTCCTTCCTTCCTTCCTTCCTTCCTTCCTTCCTTCCTTCCTTCCTTCCTTCCTTCCTTCTTCTTTCTTTCTTTCTTTCTTTCTTTCTTTCTTTCTTTCTTTCTTTCTTTCTTTCTTTCTTTCTTTCTTTCCTACTGTTAAAATTTGGGCCCGTTTCTCTGAAGGTTCACCCCTTTGCTTGAAAAATTGCTGAATGTGCATCCTTTCTGCTGATTTTCTTTTCTTTTTTCCCCCCCCAGAAACAGAATATATTTATGCATGGGGTTTTCCCACATGCACTTTCTTTGTTCATACATTCCTTTTTATCACATGGCAATTTTAGGAGAAGGATGAACATAGAATAATATAGTTGAAAGGGACCTTGGAGGTCTTCTAGCTTGCTTGAGCAGGAGACCCTCTACCATTTCAGACAAATGGCTGTCCAATCTCTTTTTAAAAACTTCCAGTGTTAGAGCATTCACAGCTTCTCGAGGCAATTCCTTCCACTGATAATCGTTCTGACTGTTAGAAAATTTCTCCTTAATTCTAGGTTGCTTCTCTCCTTGATTAGTTTCCATCTGTTGCTTCTTTTCCTGCCTTCAGGTGAATAGGTTGACCCCCTCTTCTCTGTGGCAGCCCCTCAAATATTGGAATACTGCTATCATGTTACCCCTGGTCCTTCTTTTCATTAAACTAGACATACCCAATTCCTGTAACCTGACAATGGAGTGGGGGTTTAATCAAATGAATAGGAGACCACCTTCAAACACGGGGTGAATGGAACTCCCTCCCCAATTTCTACCTGCTGGAACTGTCAAATGATCCAAGCCAATTCTTGTATAAGTCATAAAAGGAGGAATAAACCCAAAGTCTGAATTCAGGGCCAATTAACTCAAACTTCTATACTGCTCTGTTCCTTTGTTAGTTTTGGGACCTATTCAAGAATTTGGTTTTAATCTTTGTCATCGTCCAGCGTCTCCTCCTGCATTTTGCTGAGCGTCTTAGATCTCACAGGAGTGGCCTCCGAGAGCATCCAGGGGCCGGTGCTAAGATGTTTTCAATGGACTTTTGCCTTTGAAATGCTCTTTTTCTTCTTGAACAGATAATGTTGAAGATGGCCGAGTCTCGGGCTTCGCTCAAAGGCCGTCCCTTGCTGTGAAGAGATGAGAGCATAAATGGTGTATTTATTTGGCTTTGGGGTGGAGTGACATTTTGAAGTGGAATTCATGGTATTGGCCTCCAAGAAACGGCATTTGTTTGGACAATTATGATCAATCTGAAACTCAAGGGTAGGCGCTCTTAATCGAGATCCCCTTCCATGCTCCGAGCCTGTGAAAATAAAAAATAATTTGAAAAAGAACCCTCAACCACATGGTGTTTTGATAAGCTCCTCTGGGCTGTTTCAGATCAAGGAGAAAGCAAGGAATTCTTGAATGTGTATCCACAGGTAGAGTAGACGGAGCCAACTTATGGCCGGCGTAGGGATCCTATATTGTTCTTTTTCACATAAACATTCTAAAAGGATACACTTGGCAGGTTCCAAGGTGATCTGGAGGTTATTTTCATTGGACTGGTTCTGCAGATAGGGAAAAGGGCGGTCTTCCAAGTTGACTGCTTTAGCCTTGCAAAATCCTACTAATTTTGTGGGCATTTTAAGAATGGTGAACATCTTGTTGGGCCAAATCAAAAACTCAACTCCCCCATAGCTGGGCTACCTATAGAAGATCATGTAGTGCTTTTATGAGTTTTATCAATGACCATGGAGTCAACCACCTTCCCGTTTTAGAAATCCTAGTTTACCTACCACTTTCAGCTTTGGTGGCCCTTGTCTCCACCAAGAAGTGTAGAATTCTTTTCAAACCTCCCTCCCTCTATCGTAGGAGAGGAACTAATAAAACCAGGGTAAAATGACAATAGGATTTGATATGAAAGTTGTTCAGTTTGAACTTCAGAAGTCCAGGTGACTTGACAAATTGGAAAGATCAACTGAACGGCCGCCAAAAAACAAACAATTCTTCTAAGCAATTTGGGCTATTTGGATGCTTCCGAGCATATGCAGAAAAGACTTTGCTCCAACTGGAAAATTCCATTCAAATTGCTATCAAACCAGAACAATTTATAGACTCAATTCAAATTAGATCAGTTTTCCAAATTGAGCTCATGATTTTTTCCCCCCAATTTGGACTAAAAGTAGAGAAGAGAACCAATCAGGTTAAAACTGGACAAACTTGAGTTCTATTTCTGCCTTAGTTGAGTGACTTTGGGCCAGTCACTTTCTATCAGCCCCAGGAAGGAGACAATGGCGATCCATTTCTGAAAACTCTTGTCAAGAAAACTTCAGGGATTTGTTCTGGCAGTCTCCGAGACTCAAAACACAATTGACAAAAGAAGAAAAAAATTGAAGGGTCATGGCTGTCTTCAAAATGGGTCTCTTTTGACCTGCTGGATTAAGTTGATGCTAGGCTAACCGAATGCTACCTTTGAAGCCTCCTGGTTACCGTAGTGATCCATTTCACTGGATAAATATTTCATGACTTCCAGAAAAAGAGAGGTCCTTTGCCGGAAGTCAGATTTGGCCAAACACATTTGAACCCAGAAGCTAAGCAAAGTCCCGGTGAGGAAATTGTCTGCTAATATTAACCTTAATTTTAGGAAGGCTGTCTTACATGTTGATGAAGACTTCTCCCAAAGGCGCTTTTTCAAGAGGCCACTGGACTTTCTTATTTTTCTTTGAAGATGTTTTACTTCTCATCCAAGAAGCTTCTTCAGCTCAGGATTTGCAGAACACGTGGCAGACTACAGGAACCGTTTGCACTTCAGTTTGAGATGCAGACAACACAGACTCATCCCCTGTGTCCCTGTGCCCGTCTCCAACCGTGAAGGGACCCAGGGCAGAAAACGTCCTGTGCCCAAGAAGGCTCACACTCAGATAAGGCTCCAAGTGGCCTCAAGGATTCTCTAAAAGAAGGCAAAGGACCAGCTGTCTGCAAGGAGTATAAATCTTTCCATTCCCCCACCAGACAGTCAGAACCTGAGGAAGCTTCTGGGATGAGAAGCCAAATGTCTTCAAAGAAAAAAAAACAAAGGAAGTCCAGTTGTCCTGTAAAAGCACCTTTGGGACAACCAGGACTCAGATGACAGAGAATCTCCATAGACATGAAGACTTCTCATCTTCCTCCACTACGGGGGCAGTTTTCTTCCGTCTCCTGCAATGAACTTCTTACCTTCACCGGCCTTACGGCCCAAACGTAGCGCCTTAAAAAAAAAAGGAAAAAAACCAGTAGTCAATCCGTGTTCCCAGTGCTCTCTCTCCCTCTCTCTCTTTTGGAAGGCGACCGCAGTAAAAATGAAGTCAACAGGCAACTTTCCTGTTGTTAAAGCTGAGCCTGTAATCAAAGGGAAACAAGCCCTGCTCTTTTTATTTTCTCTCTTTGTTTCCCGAAACAGATAAGATAGGCAAGGTGATTAATCACTGGATTTCAATGACCAAGCTGGGAATCTGAGTCAGGACTGGTCAGTTCAGCTTGATATAGGACTTGTCCATGAGTCCTGCGATGGATGGTGCGGAATGAGATGGCGATCCAGGGGGAGTTTTAAAAATAAAAATCTGGCCCACGATAATGAAGAGCTGGGTGGTGGTGATGTCACCCTACGATTTCTACGTTTCAAAAGAACAGAATAGAATCACGGAAGAAGAGAGTTCGAAGGAACCTGGCAGGTTTTCTCGACCTGCGTAAGCAGGAAAAAAAATATACTCAATGACCACAACTGAGCTCAGAATTGATGTTGCCAAAGGAGACCCTCATTAAGCGAGTCTTGCCCCATTTTGGGATCTTGGGAGAGGGGCGGCATACAAATTTAATTAATAAATAAATCTTCCTTGCCACAGTTGTTAAATGCATCACTGCAGTTGTTAAATTAGTGACACAATGGTTAAGTTGAGTCCAACTTCCCCATTGACTCGGCTGGTCAGAAGGTTGCACAAGAGGATCACATGACCCCGGGACGCTACGACCGTCGTAAAAAAAAACTAACCAAAGAGAGAAGCAACCTGGAACTAAGGAGAAACTTCCTGACAGTTAGAACAATTAGCCGGTGGAACAACCTGCCTCCAGAAGCGGTGAATGCGCCAACACTGGAAGTTTTAAAGAAGAGATTGGCCAGCCACTTGCCTGAAATGGTATAGGGGAGCGGTTCTCAACCTTTTCTGGCGCTCGACCCCGGCCCGTGCCGCGCTTGCGTGGCACGACGGGTGCATCGTGCATGCGCGGCGCGATGGGTGCATCGCGCAGGCGCGGCGCGATGGGTGCACCGCGCATGCGCGGCACAACGGGCACATTGCAAAGGGGAAAAAATGGCGGACCAAAAAAAAAAAAAGGCCGACCCAAAAAAACCCAAAACAGCGGGCCCGCATCACGCATGCGCGGCACAACGGCCCGCATCGCAAAGGGGAAAAAATGGCGGACCCCCCAAAAAATAATTAAAAAAATGGCCGACCAAAGAAAATAAAAATAAATGGCCGACCCCCCCCCAAAATGGCGGGCCCGCATCGCGCATGCGCGGTGTGACGGCCCGCATTGCAAAGGGGGAAAAAATGGCCGACCCAAAAAAAATGGCGGACTGCAGTGTTTGGCGACCCCCGTGAAATGGTCGTTCGACCCCAAATGGGGTCGCGACCCACAGGTTGAGAACCGCTGGTATAGGGTTTCCTGCCTGAGCAGGGGGTTGGACTAGATGACCTCCAAGGTCCCTTCCAACATTATTATTATTATTATTATTGTTGTTGTTGTTGTTGTTATTAGTATTATTATGTCAGTTGCCAAGCCTCTGAATTTTGGTCACTGGGGTGCTGCAATGATAAGTGCGAAAAACGGTCACAAGTCCATTTTTTTTCACTGCCATTGTAACTTTGAACAGTCACTAAATGGACTGTTGTAAATGGAGGACTCTCTGTACCGCTTCAGACAAAGGGTTGTCCCATCTCTTCTTAAAAACCTCCAGTGTTGGAGCACCCACAACTTCTGAAAGCAAGAGAAACCCAGGTTATCCCTAACGCCTTCTTTATCCTCCTCCTCTTCCTCTAAGACAGCTTTCCTAAAATTAAAGTTCATATTGGTAGACCACTTTCTCCCCAGGACTTTGCTTAGCTTCTGGGCTCAAAGGTGATTTTTTTCATATCAAAGCCAGCCAGTCGCAGATCTCCTCTGGTTTGGGGCAGGTGAGGAGCGGTTCCTCCTGTCTTGGCAGGTCCAAATAGGGTCCGAGTCTTCTTCTGCCACTTCCAAAGCTCAGCTGAGCTGAAAATGGAGATCTGTTTTTTTATAACTACTACGGTACAACACCCCACTCCGAAACTTTCCTCCCCTTCTCCGTAATCTCAGCACAATGGAGCGGATGTTTTGGCCGGGCGAGGGTGGCACCGTGATCTCACCCTGTTGTCTCTGTGGATCTACTGGTGAAACCACAATCAGTTCTCCTCCCTTAAAAAAATAAAAGGATGGCAAAGCAGAACATTAGGAGCGCATCAGGCGTGTGAAGGAAGTAAGAAGAAAGGTGGATTTGGGGAGACGTTTCTCTTGTAAACCCCTCGGAGATCCCAAGCCTCGTTTGGTGCCCTTCCGACGGCCACAATGAACGTTTGGCTCAGCTGGCCTTGCTAAAAATATTTCTGAGCCATTCCTCCACCCTCCGGGCGACAGTTCCATCTCTCAGTAAGGCAGGGAAGTATGTCCATCTGGACTGCATCACATTTTTGCAAGGCTTCCAATCCAAACAACCCCCCCACCTCCATTTCAGTTGGTCTCCATGCACTGTTCGGAGAGAGGGCACTTTACTAGGAAGTAAACCCCACGGAGCCGTAGAGTGAGGAGGGTGCTGAATTTGATATCTGTTGCCTGTTTCCTCGGTCATGCTTACATACATGTATATAAGTATAGGTATGTATGTGGGCATGTGTGTGTGTGTAATAAAAAACAGAATTTGAAAGAGAAAAATAACGTATTCAAGATGGACAGTGGTTAATATTTATATGTATTTATATGTAAGAGTGTAGGTATATACATATGTATGTATGTAGCATGTTTATATGTGTGTTATGTATGTGTACACTTTTGAGAGCAGGCAACAGAATTTCATTTTTAATCTGTCTTGTCTGTCTATCCTATCATCTCTCTCTCTTACCTATTATCTATCATCTCTTTCTAGCTATTATTTGTCACTTTCCTATCATCTCTATTATCTGTCTGTCTGTCCATACATCAATCCATCCTATCATCTCTCTCTCCTGTCTGTCTGTCTGTCTGTCTGTCTGTCTGTCTGTCTGTCTGTCTGTCTGTCTATCTATCTATCTATCTATCCATCCATCCATTTGTCCTATCCTATCCTGTCCTGTCCCATCTACCTACCTACCTACCTACCTACCTACCTACCTACCTACCTACCTACCTACCTATCTATCTATCTATCTATCTATCTATCTATCTATCTATCTATCTATCTATCCATCTATCCATCCATCCATTTGTCCTATCCTATCCTATCCTATCCTATCCTATCCTATCCTATCCTGTCCTGTCCCATCTATCTATCTATCTATCTATCTATCTATCTATCTATCTATCTATCTATCTATCTATCTATCTATCTATCTATCTATCTATCTATCTATCTATCTATCTATCTATCTATCTATCTACCTACCTACCCACCCACCCACCCACCCACCCACCCATCCATCCATCCATCCATCCATCTGCCCTATCCTATCTATCTATCTATCTATCTATCTATCTATCTATCTATCTATCTATCTATCTATCTATCTATCTATCTATCTATCTATCTATCTATGAAAAATAGAGAAAAGAAAGAAAACAAACAAAAAGAGAAAATAGGAAAGGGAAGGAGAAGGGAGAAAGAAAATGAAAGGAGAAAGGAAAGGAAGGGAAGGAAAAAGGGAAGGGAAGGGCTTCCAGTCTTCATAACATCAGTTACAACTACATTCATATCTTTCTAAAGTTTCAGCATAATTTCCTTCTTTCCACTGTCTACCCTTTCTAACCATTAAGCTTGTTTCTTCAGTCCTGACAGATAAGCCCCCAGAACTGCTTATGTGGCAACAGGCAAGATTATTAAATAAATGAACTCTTTCCCCCCAACCCTCCAAACTGCTTCCTTTGACTTAAAATGTGCCAACTCCTCAAATACTTTGCCCAACAGTCCCCTCGTCCTCAGCTTCCTTGCCTGGGTTTGTTTCTGTGTATATTTGAAAGTATCTTATCTCCCACCATTGCCGACAGGTTGAAATGGTGGCAGGCATTTGGTGCCTTAGGTGTTCCTATTTGGGACATTTAATTTAATTTAATTTAATTTTTCGGACTTATATGCCACTCCTCTCCGAAGACTCGGAGCGGCTTACAACATAAATAAAACAATATTTCAAAAACTAAGTCCAAAACTAAAAAACATTAAAATAACACCCCAGACATATTCATCATTCATTCAACGATCCACAGTCAACCCCAGGCCTGCCGGCAAAGATAGGTTTTAAGATTCCTTCGGAAGGCCAGGAGAGTGGGGGAAGCGTGGACTTCAGGAGGCAGTTGGTTCCAGAGGGTGGGCGCCACAACAGAGAAGGCCCTCCCCCTAGGACCCGCCAGACGGCATTGTTTCGCTGACGGGACCTGGAGGAGGCCGACCCTGTGCGCTCTCACTGGTCGAAGGGAAGTATGTGGCAGAAGACGGTCCCGTAAGTATCCTGGTCCAATGCCATGAAGGGCTTTATAGGTAATAACCAACACTTTGAATTGCGCTCAGAGACCGATAGGCAACCAATGCAGCGTGCGGAGAGTTGGCGAAATGTGGGCACAACGTGGAAGGCCCACAACTGCTCGCGCAGCTGCATTTTGCACTAATTGTAGTCTCCGAACACTCTTCAAGGGTAGCCCCATGTAGAGAGCATTGCAGTAGTCGATCCTTTGTCACGACGTCTCTCCCCCTCACCAAAGTGTAGTCTTAATTCCCCCCTTCCTGCCCCACCCTAGGCCTCACAATGGCCCCTGTTGCTTTGCATGTGCACAACTGCAGATTGTGCCAGATCTAGGGCAGGGTTGAGCTATTCCCTGACAGCTTCCTGGGTGTGCGGTGCGTCAATTCCAAGCAATTAACACAACACTGGCACAAGCCACGGAGCCAGACGCCCAAATCGCGCCTGCGGCTGGGAGACTCAGCTCTCTAAAACCATCTTTGCGGCCCATCCTGTACGAAGAAAACACGTTTGCCCAGCTGAAGAAACACGGCAACACTTTGAGGGGGTTGGAAAAATTGCCCTATGTGGTTCGGTTTCAAAAGCCTGAAACCGTTTGGATATTTCTTCTTTAATTTTTTGAAACTCTCAGCAGAAAATCATTTCCAAAATATTCGAGCATTGCAATCCTCTCTCTCCCTGCAAAGCTGAGGAGATTTTTTGAGTTTGCAGAAGAGAAGAAAGAGAGAGGAACCAACCAAAGAATTAAACTTTTAACACCACCTCCAGTTCAAAGCATGAGAATGGATCTCTGGCAAATTTTGAGTTAAATCATCTTGGCATTCTCTCTGTTTTTCTTCTTCCATGGTTTTTTTTTCTCTCCCCTCCCTTGGCAGTGGCAAAAGCAGTGTGGAGAACGTGACTGGCCCAGAGTCACCCAGATGGCTTTAGTGCCTAAGGTGGGACTAGCTCAAACTGGCTGCCCGTTGTGCGGTCCTGGCATTTTTGACTCTTTCCACAAATGCTCTGATGGGGAGAATTGAGGGAACAGGAAGCGGAGCTGGGGAAAAACAACTTTGGAAGATGGTTCTTCCTCCAGCATCTCACCTTGGCACTACCCACGCATCACGTGTGTGCATGATGGGAAAATGAAACCCAAAGGCACCTGGATCTGGCCCATGTCAATCATTCCTTCCCAGACCTCCTCAAGGCCTTCCAGCAATACTCCCTCCCCCCCCAGATAACAAAGACATATATGAAGATATACATAAGACTCGGCCCTTGAAAGATGTTGTTTTCCTCTTCCCTCCCTCTCCCTCTTTCCTCAACTATCTCATTTCCTAGTTGGCAGATTGGCAGATTGTCATTTCAAGCTTGCCGATAGAAGGCCAGCAAGTATTAGCAAAGAAGTAAGAAGAAGGCACATGGGTGTGGGGGAGGCAGGAGCAGCAAGCATTCTGTTCAGCAGCTGGGCCCCCTCCCCATTTTGCAGGTTGGACCCTAAATCAAGAAGGCTCCAGGCCTTAAGGCTGGTGAGAAAGGAAGCCCCTCTACCCACCCACCCACCCACCCACCCACCCTTCTTCCAGACGGCCACATATCTCCGCAGATCCTAGATTGGCCCCCTCCTGCTGACTCCGTATTATTCCAGGTGGCTAGGTGTTGGGATTAATTGCTGGGGAGGGGGATTCTGGGTGGCTTTGACAATTTTCCTATCAGGGGCTGATGGGCGGTGTTCTCTCACCGGGTGGGCAAAGCCAGGAGCGGCCCTCGGCAGCTTTTCCCAGCTTCTGAGCCTTTGCTAATGATCTGCAATCAACGGGCCCCTCGGCCGACGGAGGAGCCGCGTCAGGAGAGGCGATGAGTGAGAAGACGAGGAAGAGATAAAATAAACCAGCCAGCAAGATCCACGGACAAGGAGTTTAGATTTGTGAGAAGGGCACCCCCCCACACCCCTCCCCGTCTCGAAATTCTGACATCTGCCATGCACATTTTAGAAGTCTCTCTCTCTCTCTCTCTCTCTCTCTCTCTCTCTCTCTCTCTCTCTCTCTCTCTCTCTCTCTCCCTTCTTTCTTTCTTTCTTTCTTTCTTCCTTCCTTCCTTCCTTCCTTCTTCCCTTCCTTCTCCTTTTTTCTGTTATTTTCCTTTCCTCTCTCTATCCCTTCTCTTTTTCCATTATTTCTTTTTCCCTCCCTTTCTCTTCCATTTCCATTTCCCTTCCCCTTCCCTTTCTGTTTCTCTTTCCCTTTTTCTTTCCCTTTCTCTTTCCTTTCTCTTTCCCCTTTCCCTTTCCCCTTTTCGCTTTTTCTGCCCCTTCCCCTTCCCCTCCCACCAGTATCTTTAGACAAGGGACTCAAGAACCACAGAAGACTCAGCTCACTGACTGTCTATACCTTTGGGGAGGGTCTTCTTTGGGAAACCCACCAACCACGAGAGGGCAAGCGTTGCCAATTTCGAATCTCTCCAAGGAAAGGAGAGGTTTGGACTTACACAAGTGAGATGGGAAATGAATTCTTCCTGGCATCTCCCTACACGCTTTGGTTTTAGAAAAATATATTTATAACTTCCTAAACATTCTGGAATTTTCATCCGTACATTCGCTCTCCAATGTGCTCAAAAGTGGAAACATTTGGTAGACCCTCTGTAGGTCGCTCCCACCTCCTCCCCCAACAACTGCAGCTGTGTAACCCCAAGGTGTACTTGGACTATTTGGGGGCTAGCTGGGAGGGATGGGAGAAGGTTTTAGCCTTGAGAAACAGACATGAAAGTGACCCACAACTCTTTCATGTGTCTTCCAAGTTTGTAGCTACCACACTTCTTGCCTAGAATGCTTAGAGCATCTTGCAGATAGTGAAAGGCAAGAAATTTAGGAGAAACAGATTCCAAATATTTTATAATTTCCATCATTGCTCCAAATCCATAGCTGTGTATCTGAAATGAGAGAGAGAGAGAGAGAGAGAGAGAGAGAGAGAGAGAGAGAGAGAGAGAGAGAGAGAGAGAGAGAGAGAGAGAGAGAGAGAGAGAGATTGCCAGACTCCAAGGTGATGAAGTTGCTCATTGAGGACAAGTGCCAGCAAACCAGTCCAGGTGTAGAGGTAAATCTTCCCTTTTCTATTTGACCCTCCCTCCCTCCTTCCTTCCTTCCTTCTCTGGAACCAGCCTTCCTTCTGCCTCTAGAGCAGGGGTCCTCAACCTTGGCTCTTTTATGACTCGTGGACTTCAACTCCCAGAATTCCTGAGCCAGCCATGCTCAGGAATTCTGGGAGTTGAAGTCCACAAGTCATAAAAGAGCCAAGGTTGCCTACCCCTGCTCTAGAGGCATGGAGAACCTGGTTGCCATTCTCCAGACTTTACAACAGCTCCCCCCCAAGGCTCAGCGATAGGCTCCAATCCTTCCCTGCCAAATGGCAAAGATGTCCTCAGCAGGATACAGGAGAGGGCAGAGCTTCTGTTGCTCCATTATGGTGGCCATCTGGACTTTGTTGACCAGTCCTGGAGTTGCTTCTGTTGCCCATGGAGGAAATGCCTTCCTTCTCTTTCCTCTTATCTTGAGGGAAGCAAAAGAAAGGGGTGGAGGGAGGAACATCATTTGTCTGAGATGGGTTGGAATGAATGAATGAATGAATGAATGAATGAATGAATGAATGAATGACTCCTATCTTACATTGCTTTCTTTTTCTCTCTCTCTCTCCTCCTCCTCCTCTTAACCCGTCCTGAGAAGTCAAAAGCTTCTTGGCTGGGCAAGACATAGGCGCTTATACCGAGTAAGAACAGTAGGTGACGCTGTTCCATGTTTCATAAAACAGATTACATTTGCATTAAGTGGGGAAGCTGGGCATTGAAAGAGGCAACAGATTTCCCAGCACATTTCAGAGATCCGAAGGTCTCCTGCTCCAGAAAAATGGGCCAGTTTGTTGCAAAGAGCTCCGTGTCCATGCAGGAGAATCGCCTGGCTATTTGGTCCTCCTCCTCCAGAGGTCTTTGGTCAGCCAACTTCTTATAAACCTGGATCAACTTCTAAATAAATGTTCAGAGAAAAGTAGAGAGGATGGTAAAAAGTGCTAAATCTAAACATGCTCAGTAGGCCTAAAATGTTAGATAAAATGAGATGGAATTCCTTCCTTCCTTCCCTCCCTCTCTTCCCAATTTCTTTTTCTGTTCTCCTTCTTTCCTCTGATCTTTCTTCCTCCCTTCTTTTCCCCTCCCTCCCTCCCTTCGTTCCTCCCACACTCCCTCCATCCGTTCCTTATAACTGGCACAATTAAGATCATGATATAGCTAGGAAAAAAAACCTAGCAGGGTGCAGTTGCTTGCCTGAGAGGGAGTCTTTTTTTGTTTCTCCAACTTTTTTTTTTTCAGCCTCTCAGATCCATCCTGCTGGACTTTGGTACTGTCTTCCTTGATGGAACAGGTGTTAGACCAGCCAAATGGCAGCTCCATCTCCCCTTGGGGTCCCCAAAGTGTAACATTTTCCAGCAGTCAAGGTGTGAATGCAGACAGCAGCTGGACAGATCCCTTGGTAATTAAAAGGTGAATTTTGATTTGGTTTTGGCCAGGTCAGCTGGAAGGAGCACCCCCAGAGATGATATCCTAAATGGCCTTATTCCTGATGCCAAGAGTTTGGCCATCTTTCAAATATCACTCAGTCACCCAAGACTTTCCTTTCTCTTGTTTCCATTCTGCTAATCGCTAGAAGACTGCTGGGAAAGATGACTCTGAACTTGCTTCATTTGCTTTTGGCTTGAGAAATTCTATATAGACCATTGTCTACAGCAGCGGTTCTCAAACTTTTTCAGGCCGCGACCCTGACCTGCACCGCGCATGCATGGCGCGACGGCCCGCACCGTGCATGCGTGGCGCAATGGCCCGCATCGCGCATGTGCGGTGCGACCCCGACTTGCACCGCACATGTGTGGCGCGACAGCCCACACCACGCATGTGCGGTGCGACGGCCCGCATCATGCATGCGTTGCGCAACCCTGACCTGCACCGCACATGCGCGGCATGACAGCCCGCATCCCGCATGCATGATGCTACCCCCGCACATGCGCGGTGCTGCCCCCTGTGCCGGCCGAGGGGAAAAGGGGAAAAAATGGTGGACTGCGTTGTTTGGCGACCCCCGTGAAATGGTCATTCGACCCCAAATGGGGTCGTGACCCACAGGTTGAGAACTGCTGATATAGACCATTGTCTACAGCTTGACACATCGATGAACTGGGACATTGTCACTTAGCTCACAAACCATAGAGAAGCAAAACCTCTGATGCCATAAATTGCCTTCGGAAGTTGTGGGTGCTCCGACACTGAAGGCTTTTAAGAAGAGATTGGACAACCACGTGTTGAAAATAGTAATAGAGTCTCCTGCTTGAGCAGAGGGTTGGACTAGAAGATCTTCAAGGCCCCTTCCAACTCTGTTATTCTCTTAAGGTCTCACATTTTGATCCAGTTTCTCTGGATTGGAACTGAATCCAACGGATCATTCCATCTTTCTTGTGAGTTGCTGCCGGTGGGTTTCTTCTGGATTCCTCAGAAAGGTCAAAGAGGCCCCAGGCCAGAAACGGTCTCTCAACTTCCCTTATATTTTGTCTTAGGTTTCCCAAAAGGGAGAGACCAAATCCCTGCCTTGTGGTAAGGCCTTGTGGTTTACATTCCAGCGGTGTCGTTTTTTATCTGTGTCACTCCCCACCCGGCCCCTCTCCCTTGTTTTGACTCTATTTATTACCCTTTTCTCCTTGGCATCAATTCCCCTGCGAAAACGGCTGTCTTTCTTTCCTTCTGTATTTATTACAATTCTCGAACACCCAGCTTTACTAAAAACAAATAAGGGGTCGCAAACGAGAGAAACACCAACTGATATTTCAACACACCCAGAAGTCAGTCGTGGAGGAGTTTTGCCCTCTGAAAAATGGCATCTTCTCCCAAGGAGAAGGTCACCTTGCCTTGACCAACAAAGGTCTCTATTTGATTTTCAAATCTGTCACTTGGACTCAGCGCCTTCGTATTAGATCTGACTTACTGAGATTCGAACTCCAGATCACTGGGTGATAGTTGCCAATAGATGTAAGAATAGTGGTGAGGTTCTTTCTTGGAATCTAACAGAATAATAACAGAATTACAGAGTTGGAAGAGACGCTGGAGGTCTTCTTGTCCAACCGTCCTTGTTTCACTCCATTTCTTGTGATTTTGAATTGTGTGGCTTGCTGACTTGGGAAAATTAGCCCCTTCTCTTCCCCAAAGCAGTTTACAAATCTTTCAAATATATTAGCCTTCAAAACATGTTTTAAAGGAGTGCATGCAAAATGTCCATGGAAATTCTGTATTTGCTTTGAACATGTTTTATTCGGAACCTAAAATTCTTGCAACTGCTTTTCATATGTTTTAGCCTCCAGTCCCCTAATCATCTTCATTGCTCTTCTCAGCATAAAACTTTCAGGGAAAGTTTTACACCAAAGTATGCATTATCTATAAGTTCGGTCCTTAAAGCAGGACTTTTTAACTTCTTTTATTTTGTCAGCTAGATCTATTTTAGCTATCTGCTTAGATCTCCACCTGCTCCATTGGATTCCATACACGAATGAAGAATTTCCTTTGATTTTTTTTTAGATCATTCCATCTTTCTATAAATGATGAAAGAAGAAGCAAATCCAGATCCCGACAAATCCGTCTGCTCAACTGACAGCCAAAATCTGCCTTTACTGGCGTCCCTGTTTGAAATTTCAGCTCAGCTTCGGAGCTTCAGTTGCCTGGTTGGGTCTCTTCAAAAGCTCACGACAATCCGGAGTTCACCCACAGTTCAACGCACGCAGCGACGTGCAGCAAACTCCGAGCAGACGACGTTGGCAAGGTGTCCAAAATGTATCAAGCCGCTCCCTGACAAATTAATACCTCCTTTTGCAATTTAATAATTGAGGATTAAAAGCCATGCCTCTATCAGTAATGCTATTTCTTCTGGAAGGAGATTAATCTGTTGCTTAGGCAGGTTCGGGTTTCCTTTGAAGTCTTGGAAGGTACATGGGAAGACGGCAAACAGCCCGGCCCTTGCACTGACCTGGAAAAACGGTCTGTGTAGTTGTTCTGCCTTTCTCCTCGCTTTTGAATATCGCAAATTGTTCGGAACCCGGGAGAAATTCCACTTGCTTAGGACCAGCGAAGGGCACACGCTATGCTCTCCATTGTAACTTCAGAGTGCCTTGACTTACGGTGACTGATGACCATTTTGTACAATTACAACCTTTTGTAGCATCCCCAGGATCAGGTGATCAAAGCTCAGACGGTTCATACTTACAACGGTTGCTGCATGCCAAGGTCAGGCAATCCCCTTCTGCGACCGTCTGACGAGCGAAGTCACTGGGGGAAGCCAGACTCACTTAACAAACCAATACTAACTTATCAACTGCAGTGATTTGCTTAACCACCATGGCAAGGAGAGTTGTAAAATAGGAGGGGGGGGGAACTCACAACAAACATCTCACTTAACAATGGAAATTTTAGGCTCAGTTGCAATCGTAAGCCGAGGACTACCTGGGTAGGTAGTTCTCAGTTTTCAGCCACTGAAAAAAAAGAACTTGCAACCTGTTTTCACCCTGACAACCATTACAGCATCCCCACAATCATGTTATCAAACTTTACAAAACGTGTATTTAGGACAGTTGTAGCATCCTGGGGTCACCATTTGTGACTTCCTCAGCTGGCTCCCAACAGGCAAAGTCAACGGTGGAAGCTTAACAATTGCATGATTCAGAATCGGAATGGAGTAGAGCTGGAAGGGGCCTTGGAGGTCTTCTAGTCCAACCCCCTGCTCAAGCAGGAAACAATACAAATGGCTGTCTAATCTCATCTTAAAAACCTCCAGTGATGGAGTGACCATGATTTCTGGTGGCAAGCTGTTCCACTAGTTAATCCTCCCCACTCTTAGGATGTTTCTCCTCAGTTCCAGGTTGTGTCTCTCCTTGATTAGTTTCCATCCATTGTTTCTTGTCTTGCCCTCTGTTGCTCTGGAGAATAAGTTGACCCCCTCCTCTTTGGGGCAGTCCCTCAAATACAGTGATACAGGTAACAACCGTGGCAAAAAAAAGGGCCGTAAAATTTAGCACGACTCATTTAGCAACTGCCTTGCTTAGCAACTGAAATTCTCATCCCTGTTGTGGTTGTATGTCAAGGACTATTTGTAGTGGCTTTGGAATGATAGCAGAACCTACTGTCTTGGCAAACAGAAATTCCAGCTTCAGAGATGGACTTTTTAAACTGTTCCTATGTTCTCAAGTTCTGGTCTTCAGAAAGGGTTGGAGAATTAATTGCCCTGCTGGCCTGAAGAAATTTTTCTGGTATTTTCTTTGCTCACAACCAGGGTGGACAATTTCCAAAAGTGAGGGATGCCACACCCAGCGAATGGGGGTGTAACACACCAATCAAACAATTCCCCAGCATCCTTTTCTTCTTTTAAATCTGAGCTCTCCAAACTTTAAGACTTGTGAACTTCAACTCCCAGAATTCTCCAGCCAGCATGGCAACTGAGGAATTTTGGGAGTTGAAGTCCACAAGTCTTAAAGTTGTGTAGTTTGCTGGCTGGGGAATTCTGGGAGTTGAATTCCACTAGTCTTCAAGTTGCCAAGTTTGGAGAGCCCTGTTTTAAATGTACCCAGTAGCAAAACTTTCGTGCTTGACCAGGACCTCCAATATGGGAAAATAATGATTTTAAAAAGTGAAGGATCTCACTTACAGACTCTTGGAAATCTGTGGAAATAAATGTGGGTTAATCCGCTTGTGGAATAAACATGGGGGGAAAATGCATAGCCCCACAATCTAAACAGGAAGCCAAATGGTTTTACTTATTAATCTTTGCTTATTTTTGCTTTAGTGAATAGAAGCATGGGCCAGAAATCTCTCAGGGGGCTTCATATTATAGTGTAAATAAATGTCAGTCACAAAATGTTCTCCCACCGCTAACAATTTCACCTCCCCACCAAGAGGAAATTAATTCCATTATTTGGATAGAAATATATTTGATAGAAAGAACAATAGCCTTTGTATTACTTTGGCAATGAGAGAGAGATGGGTTGGGTTTTGTTTTTCTTAATCCCTGAATGTTAAAAAAAGAAAGTCCTTGATAATAATGAGAACTTCTTCTTCTTCTTCTTCTTCTTCTTCTTCTTCTTCTTCTTCTTCTTCTTCTTCTTCTTCTTCTTCTTCTTCTTCTTCTTCTTCTTCTTCTTCTTCTTCTTCTTCTTCTTCTTCTTCTTCTTCTTCTTCTTCTTCTTCTTCTTCTTCTTCTTCTTCTTCTTCTTCTTCTTCTTCTTCTTCTTCTTCTTCTTCCCCTTCCCCTTCCCCTTCCCCTTCCCCTTCCCCTTCTCCTCTCTCCTTCTCCTCCTCCTCCACCACCCACCCTCCCTCCTCCTTTCCTTTCCTTTCCTTTCCTTTCCTTTCCTTTCCTTTCCTTTCCTTTCCTTTCCTTTCCTTTCCTTTCCTTTCCTTTCCTTTCCTTTCCTTTCCTTTCCTTTCCTTTCCTTTCCTTTCCTTTCCTTTCCTTTCCTTCCTTCTTGCTATGACAATTCAGTGAGAACTAGAAACTCTGATAACATTTGGCAGAAAATGAATGAATATATAAATAGCAGCATGTACAGCCTTCCAACTCCCTGTGGAACCCAATAAGGAAATATAATATTTGACTGAAGGCACAGAAAAACTGCTGGTGCTTCAGGGACCCCATAATGCTCATATAGAAGCCCGAAGACAGGAATAATTAATGGTTCTGTTTAAAAGCAGAGAAGCTGATTCTCTTAGGCACATATTTCCAGCCTTTAAGCCTTATGATCCTGGATGTAAACACGCTATCCAATCATGGCCCTCATAAAACCATTTTTCCTATACAGAATCATTTTACAGGCAACCTTAGATTTGGTTTAATCTCTTGCTGGAATTATTACTGCAGGTTCAAAGCACTTTTAGAGAGTGTCTGATTTGATATGAGAGACGGCGTCTCTGGGAAAGGGGGAGAACCGAATTATATTTATGTGAAGCGTTGCAATCTTTTAAAAGTAAGAGCCATTCGCAAAGAAAATTTTTGGCATCCAAGTTAAATCTATTGTGGATTTTATGATCACTGAGTTTGATGAGAATGGTTGGATGGAAAGAAAGAAAGAAAGGAAAGAAAGAAAGAAAGAAAGAAAGAAAGAAAGAAAGAAAGAAGAAGAAAAGAATATGAGAAGGATGGGAGAGAAGAAGGAGAGGAAAGGAAAGGAAAGGAAAGGAAAGGAAGGGAAGGGAAGGGAAGGGAAGGGAAGGGAGGAAGGAAGGATATAAATAAAATTAAAAAATGATGTATATCCAAAGAAGAACATAGAGAAAACGGGCAAAAAAATCCTATCCTGTTTAAATTTTGGTTAGGTGAGTGGGGTTTAGGTGGCGGTGCGGAAGGCTGCCACCCAGCATAGAACGTCCACCTGGCGCTGTGAAGTGGACTTTAACACAATTCAGCGTGCATTTGGCAGGGCGGGCCCTCAGCAACAGCCTGACCCCTTTTGGAACAGATGGGATGGCGGTGCTGCTGATGATGCTGCTGCCTCAACCACACACATCCTTGCTCATCCTTGGCTGGAAACTGCTTTTTCTCCCTCAGGCATCTCTTTCAAAGGTGGTCCCTTCCGTCGCCACAGAGCCACTCCTGGAGAGAAGACCGCTCTTCCCTTTGCACCGAGGAGTCCAGGCTGACTCGGATGAGGCACTTCCCTTGAACTGGCCTGCTCCTCGGGTGATCCTGGCAACTGGTGCTGTTCCTGAAGGATGGGATCCAAGCAGCCTCTTTGAAGTCAGCCAGCTCTGCTTCCCTGCTGATGCTTCTTGCCTTTTTGTCTCCCTGGGATTACAAAGCCCCAGAGGAGGCTGTCTGTTGAATCAGGTCGGCTGCCAACATCTTCTGGGTTGTCGTTGTGGAACGGGGCGCAGACGGAACAAACCAGTGAGAGGCTCAGGAGTTCACTTTCAGGTCCTGAGGCCACCAGGGGTGGGGTGGGGTGGGGATGAGGGTTGCAGAGGGTCTGCCTCTGTCCCGTTTACTCAGCCCTCAGATGCAGTGGAAAAATTATGCATGTGGAGAACTTTAGCAACAGGAAGGAATCTGCAAGAATCCATATAGCCGAGTTGGGGTCATTAGCAGGGCACGCAAACCTTACATCATTACCCAGAAAGGTCAGGATCCAAATCTCTCTTGTGGGCCTAAGATTGAGGAAAGGGATGCAGGCATCTCTGCAACGTTCCTTCTGGAGGCTCCATGGTGAAGTCAGACCTTTCAGCTATTTCCACGCATGGTTTTGGAAGTCTCAGGTGACCATAGGACAAAGCAGGTGGCTCTCTTCACCCAAAGAGCCTCTGTGTCTCCGCCGAGGTCCCTGTTTGGCTCATTTGGCCAGGTGGTCTCTGATGTCTAAGCAGAGCCCAATGTGGGCTCCAAGCCAATCAAAGTTGCATATTTCTGTTTTAGCCACCCTCAAAATGCTCGAACTCTCTTCAACTTTTGCTATCCCATATGGAGAAGATGTCGCAATTCCAGAAATTGGACCAAAGTCCCATTGGGGTGCATGAACCAGGTTGACCCAAAGGTGCTTTTCAAAAGGCAACTGGACTTCCTTGTTTTTTTTTCCCCCCCTGAACACTTTTCACTTCTCATCCAAGAAACTTCTTTAGTTTACTGAAGAACCGAAGAAGCTTCTTGGATGAGAAGTGAAAGGCACCTTTGGGACAACCATGACCTGGATGATTGAGAATCTCCATAGACATGGACCCACTTCAGTTTCCTCAGGATCCCAATTCAAACACGCAGTTGGCATTCTTTCTGTTCAGAGAAGAATTGCAGGACAATTTGAAGGATTGTTCCAATTTGGGAACAATTCAGTCTTAAACTATTCTATCTCAAAGGCCACCTTAGAACTACTGTCCAAAAATGGCCAGGGCAGGGTGAAGACCAAACCTATCCTTTTTCCCAGATTACAAGTCTTCCAAGGATGATTTCCTGTTTGCCGGAGATCACAAGGATACAAGTACAATTTGGCAACACGCTTTGGAAGAATCGGGAGATGGGGAAGTTCAGGCAAGACTCAGGATCCTAAGATTATTCACCCCCCCCTTGCTTTGCAGTCCCCAGGCAGCATGGTCTTTTGGCAAAGGATGCTGGGAGTTGTAGTTTGGCAACATCTGGAGGGCCAGAGGCTCCTCACCTCTGCTTTAAAGGGCAGGGGAGCCATGCATATTTTAAGTTTTTCTGTCCAGGATGGCTTATCGTTCAGCCATAAAAATGCATCGTTTGCTTTTTAACCATCCCTTCTTCTCAACTCTGTAACTGACGTTAATTCTTAAGCAGTAAAAAGAAGACAAAAGCTTTTGAAGGAAAAGGGAAGGGAGGGAGAAGGAGGCATCTCCCTTCCATCCTGTCACATAAAATGAAGCTCAGAGAGGTCTAAGAAAAGAACCTTGTCCAAAACTGGAGAATGGTTTAAGTAAAACAAACTTTGGGAGACAGGGTCATAAAAGTGATGTGTCTCCATGTTGGATCTGGAGACCACACATCTGGAGATTCAGATATCATCAGAAGCTGTTTCCAACGTCATTCTGAGGGAGCCATTAGAGACGGAATGCTTTGTTCTAGCTTTAGGTGATGGAATTGCTGCACAAATATGGTTTGGAATTAGCTGAATAGGCCCTGACCTGAAGCTTGTACAGTGGGACTCACGGTAAGGAAGCTCAGATCTCAAGATTGCTGCCTTGGTTAAAAGGGTTTCCCCCCCTTTGCAGTATGAAGAACAAGGAACAGGAAGGAGTTGTGATTAAATCCCCACTGGTTATAAAATTCTTCAGTGTGTGATTTTGGCCCATCCCTAACTGTGAGTCCCAACCTAACCAACATGGTTATTGTCAGTTATTGAGAAGGTGCTGAGAAGATATTTAGAAAAGAAAAAAGAAGTCACGATTTTTTCAACTCAACAAGACTTGGCGTATGACTCAAGTGAGGAGAGGGTGAACTTCTAAGGTCTGAGAAGGGCCAAACCCTCCAGGAACTGGGTTCAAGATACTAGCAAATGCATCAGCTTTCCCCCTCACTTTCCATGGTTGGACCCAACGTGAAACAAATAGTTAGAAAATCAGGGCAAAGTCATTTGACCTTCCAGTTCACCAGGTGGAAGGAAAGTTCAGCCTTCTGCTGATCTGAATGCCACTCAGGGTCTCTGTGAGCCTGGATTGAGCTCCTCTTGAGAATCCATTGATTTTTACTGAAAAGAGGTAAGCATGTTTTTTTTTAATCGAGCAGTCTCTGCACTCAGATTCTTTTATAGAATCTGGGAATATATCTCCTGGGAATATTTTAATTCAACGTCACAATACTGCTCCTTTGGAAAATGTTGAATGCTCTTTCGGGACAATCTCCCTGGCTGAGTTAGAGTTCTCTATAAAATTTATTTTGGAAAGCAGCTTCCTTTCTAATCTTGCATTCTACAACCAGCCAATTCCTCTACCCTATTTATTCTCTTCTGAATCAAAGTCGGTGAGAAAGAAAATAACCTTGTCTACCTAGCGGTCACTTCATTTAGGATCTTCATCTTTCTGTGGTGAGATTATTTTTGTCCTGCTAGTTGTAATATTGGCAGGAACTGATTCTTGCCTGAATCCACCCAAGGGGGAGAGGAAAACATTTTGTGTTAGTTTCATTTCTCTATACCACCAAGAAGGGTGACAGACACAGAGGTAAAGCATCAGAATGGGACCCAAGAATCCTCAAAATACAGTTCAAGAATTTTCTTTCTTTCTTTCTTTCTTTCTTTCTTTCTTCTTCTTTCTTCTTTCATTCTTTCTTTCTTTCTTTCTTTCTTTCTTTCTTTCTTTCTTTCTTTCTTTCTTTCCTTCCCTCCTTCCCCTCCCTCCTTCCTTCCTTCCTTCCTTCTTCCTCCCTCTCTTTTTCTTTCTTTCTTCCCTCCTTCCTCCTTTCTTTCTTTCTTTCTTTCTTTCTTTTCTTTCTTTTCTTTCTTTCTTCTCCTTTCTTCTCTTTCTTTCATCTTCTTTCTTTCTTTCTTTCTCCTTTCTTCTTTCTTTCTTCTTTCTTTCTTCTTTCTTTCTTTTCTTTCTTTCTTTCTTTCTTCTCCCTCCCTCCCTCCCTCCTTCCTTCTTCCTTCCCTCCCTCTCTCTCTCTCTTTCTTTCTTTCTTTCTTTCTTTCTTTCTTTCTTCTCCTTTCTTTCTTTCTTCCTTTCCCTCCTCTTCCGTCCTCCTTCCCTCCCTCCCTCCTCCTCCCTCCCTTCTTTCTTTCTTTCTTCTTACTTCCTTCCCTCCCTCCCTCCCTCCTTTCTTCCTTCCTTCCCTCCCTCCCTCTCTCTTTCTTTTTTTCTTTCTTTCCTTCCTCCTTCCTTTCCTCCCTCCCTCCCTTTCTTTCTTTCTTTCTTTCTTCTTTCTTCCCTCCTTCCCTCCCCTCTTTCTTTCTTTCTTTCTTTCTTTCTTTCTTTCTTTCTTTCTTTCTTCCTTCCTTCCTTCCCTCCCTTCCTTTCTTTCTTTCCTCCCTCTTTCTTTCTTTCTTCTTTCTTTCTTTCTTTCTTTCTTTCTTTCTTTCTTCACTCCTTCCCTCCCCTCTTTCTTTCTTTCTTTCTTCACTTCCTTCCCTCCCCTCTCTTTCTTTCTTTCTTTCTTTCTTTGCTTTCTTTCTTTCTTTCTTTCTTTCTTTCTTTCCTCCCTTCCTCCCTCCCTCCCCTCTCTTTCTTTTCTTTCTTTCTTTCTTTCTTTCTTTCTTTCTTTCATTCTTTCTTTCTTCCTTCCTTCCTTTCTTCCCACCCTCCCTCCCTTTCTTTCTTTCTTTCCTCCCTTTTTCTTTCTTTCCTTTTTCTTTCTTTCTTACTTACTTTCCTCCTTCCCTCCCCTCTTTCTTTCTTTCCTCCCTCCCTCCCTTCCCTCTTTTTCTTTCTTTCTTTCCTCTTGCTTCCTTCCTTCCTTCCCTTTTCTTTCTTTCTTTCTTTCTTTCCTTCCTCCCTCCCTCTTTTCCTTCCTTCTTCCTTCCTTCCTTCCTTCCTTCCTTCCTTCCTTCCTTCTTCCTTCCTTCCTTCCTTTCTTCCTAGTTCCTGTCCTAGCATTTGCATTTTCTTCCACATAACTTTATTCATAACTTTATTTCTGAGTCATTAGCGATTAAGCAAAAACAATTGCTAAATTACCAGCACAATTTGTTTGCAATTTGCAATGCAGGAAGGACAACACATGAAACAGATAAAAAGTGCTTATGATCGAAGACCACGTGACTATTCTTCCCCTTGCAATAATTAGCCAACTTCCAAAGAAACTGGATAATTGAACTTCAAATTCATTTATCACAGCCCTGAGGCCAGATACTGTACAAACAAAATATTGAATAAAAGAAGTATATTTTTTCTTCTCATGTTTTGATTGAACAGGAACTTGTTGGCCAATTTCTAATTGGACTTTCCTCCTGCTTCAAGCTGTGCTCTTGATAGGGCAGCCTTCCTGCAAGCCATTTCTTCAATGTTTTCAAAGCAATAAAAAAAAAACCCATGACTGGTTTGAGGGTAGATGCAAATCTTCAAATGCATCAATCAACAGCATCAATTTGAAAAAGGTGCCATTATCTTAACTGCTGCACAAACAGATGGACTATATCTTGTTTAGTTAAATAAACAGGGTTATAGACTTACTAACTGGATCTTTTCTTTTCTGTTTTTGGCTAATTGGCCATGCTATGCTTCCATCCCTTGTCTGATGTTTCCTTGTCCTCCTAATTTTACTTCTGTCTAGGTAGACCCCTTTTTTGAGGGGGGGGAGGGCTGTGGCTGGGGGGGGGGGGAAAGGTGCAAGTAATACATATTGCAATTTGCAGCTCCAGCTTTTGATCCAGAGCTGTTGCAGTTTAAATGAGAATAATTAAGTAAATCACCAAAAGCCCCCACACCTTTTTTTTTTTGCACCCGATGGTCCTATTTGGTGGCAGGTGTCCAAACAACAAAGCTGACACATTCTCAGATACCCTGGGGGTTCTTATCTATATTCCAGGAGAGACATTTTATTAAACCAGATTTGCATTGTGTTGCAACAGCTCATGTGTATTTTCTTGAGGAACAAATCTAAAGGCAAAAATGGACAGGGAATGTCCTCAATCTTCAACTCAATCAATGCAGATACACACGATGGAAACACAACCCAATGCCCTGCTTGCAGAAGCTCTCTGATCTGGAATCCTCAATTAAAGACTAACACCCCCGCCTGTTAAACTACTCATCTATCAGTTCCATTTGGACCAATGTTTCTCAGCCTTGATCACTTGAAAATGTGTGGACTTCAACTCCTGGAATTCTCCAGACAGCAGGTTGTTGAGCTGGTTGTCTGAACGTTAGCAACTACTTCTTAATTTTTTTTTTTTAAAAAAAGATCTTTTCCTCCTGTTCTGCGTATCCCAGTTCAGAAGAAACATGTGAATAAAGTACTGAAAGTTTAAAGATAAGCAACCCAACATTGTGCTTCGATATGACTGGAAATCAACACACTATTTAAGGACCCATCATATGTGGCCCTGGTGCTTGGTTCCAAACACACCTGAACAGCCTTCAAGGATTGCCATGAGTAAAACACTTTGCAGTAGTCTAGCACAAATATCCTATGATAAGGTATTTCTTAGTTCTGAATCTCCTCCTCCTCTCTCCTCTCCTCTCCTCTCCTCTCCTCTCCTCTCCTCTCCTCTCCTCTCCTCTCCTCTCCTCTCCTCTCCTCTCCTCTCCTCTCCTCTCCTCTCCTCTCCTCTCTTCTCTTCTCTTCTCTTCTCTTCTCTTCTCTTCTCTTCTCTTCTCTTCTCTTCCCTTCCCTTCTCTTCTCTTCTCTTCTCTTCTCTTCTCTTCTCTTCTCTTCTCTTCTCTTCTCTTCTCTTCTCTTCTCTTCTCTTCTCTTCTCTTCTCTTCTCTTCTCTTCTTCAAAACAGTTCTAGACAAACCATGAAAGAAAATTCAACAAACAACTTAATAGCATCTGCTTGAGTCTTGCAAAATTGTCCAGCCTTAGCTAATTTGGGGATACAAAATTAAGGGGCCTGCCCCCCCTCCCCGATTCCCACTCTCAGAGGGAATTGTTCAGGATATCTGTGGTCCAAGAGTTCAATTGTCTCTTCAGGTTTCTTATCTTGGATGGTTAATCTTGAACTCGGAGGTAGGCTGGGAATCCAGGAGAGAGGGGGAACATATGGAAAGCGTCAATGCCTTGCCAGTTTTTCAACAATCCCTCCTTCTGTTGTGCTGTTGTTCAAAGGAGTGACAAATGAATTCCCAACCTAAGGCTCTCGAACATGTTTTTTTGAGTCTTATCTCTGCCTGGGAAGGAAAACATTTGACTCACTGTATGTTCTCTTTTTGTTTTAATCCAACATGAGATCTCTGACAGAGGCAGTTTGGAGGACTGGGTGGTGAATTATGGACAGGGCAAGTACTTCATTAATTTAAAGGGTTGGGGGGGGGAAGGAAAGGGATAAAAAAAACCCCACCCAGTCAAAGCCTATGCTCCACGTTTACTCCCCCCCCAAGCAGCGGGTTCTCATGGGAGAGCCCTACAGGTTGTTGCAAAATGTGGGCCTCTTTCCCAGCCTTCCCTTTTAACGCAGCCAGTTTCCTGAGTTTGCTGACAGAGCTGTCTGGATAGATGCTGGCTTGCATTCCAGGCAGTCTTTGCTCCAAGTCCATTTCTCCGGGCCCGGTTTCAAACAAACACAGACGGACCACCAGAATCCAGCACTTGACGTGAAGTTGGCACTCCTGACCTTGGAGATATTGAACATAAATCACTGGTGGCCAGTTCAGATGCTTGTGGGCAGTTCCATGTGCTATAACCTGTGGTTGGGTGAAGGGAGTTGCTCCAGATCACAGGTTGCTTAAACAGCTGAGGGAGATGGGTAATGAGACCCAGGTTCTACAGAACTTAGAAGTCTAAGTTGCCAGTTTTGGAGCAGACCACTGGCTGCAGAATCTGAAGTCTGCAGCCCAAAAGGGACCACAACTCAAATCCAAAATAATCCTCCTCCTCCTCCTCTGTTCTCCTTCCTCTCTTCCTCCTCCTCCTCTTTCCTTTTCTCCTCCTTCCTCTTCTCTTCCTCCTCCTTTCACTCCCCCCTCTCCTTCTTCCATAAAAGTTCCACTTCACCCTCTTAACCACTTCCTTTCTATAAATTCTGGAAAGAGAACAATGCCAGCCAGCTAGATCTGCAGCTTTGCTCCACAAAACACTCAAACAGTTGTCGGTGTGAAAAGCAAGGTGGGGGAAGGAAAAGTATCACTGCCTCTGTTGGAGCAAGGAGGAAAGAAGAAGAGGAAACCGACAAAGACAGATGGATGAAAAGCTCTAGGAAGGGGAAATACAGAAGGAAAACAATTGGAAACGTGACATCTCCGAGAACATCCATGTGTATGTTTGTTTTCTGACCTTGACAGCTTCACCAGGGAGCAATCCCCTGGTTGTTGCCTTTGAACCATCTCAAGAGAGAGACCCAAACAGTGCCCAATATGTATCTGGGCAGAACCAAGTGCACCTGGCACTGAGTCCTCATGAATCTGAAGGTCAACACTGGTAGGCCAGGACTGAGAAAGAGAGATCATTTTGGAGAAGAAGAGCTGCTAAGATGAGTCCATCAGAAACTGGTGCAGCTCTGTCAAGACATAAATTCCTCCTGAAAACCACCAGAGGAGCTGTCCAGTCATAAGAGAGAGCAAAAACAGAGGCTGGTTCCCATGTCAAAAGCCAGGATTTTCAGATGAAGCAATCACATTCCAATGTGACGACATCACACAAGGAACCGTCACTGCTTTTGGCATCCGCTTTGTCCCTGCAGTTTTCCTTATGTGGAAGTGCCCGGCTCTCCTGCCCATTTGCTTGACAGCTTCTTGTGCCCTGAAGTCTTCCCCTATTTGTCCTCCCCCCCCCACCTCTGGACTTCTTCTCAGTTTCATTGGACATCCCGAAAGGCATAATAAAAACAAAGTCAGTCTTTTACTAGTTTTGCCGTAAAAGTCCTTGGTTTGTTGTTCATTAAACAGCTTCAACCACTGTGCACCACGGTCCAAAATTTGCAATATCTTTAACTCGGTTCACTGTGTGGGTGGATGGGTGGAGAGGAACTCCGTTATGCTCTGCAATTCTAGGTTCAGAATAAAACGTGTCCAAAGCAAATACAGAATTTCCATGGATGTTTTGCATGCACTCCTTTAAAACACATTTTTAAAGTTAATACTTGAAAAATTTGTAGGCTGCTTTGAAGTGGGGGGGGAAGGGGCAGCATGCAACACAGCCAGCATGCAACGCAGTTCAAAACCGCAAGAAATGCAGGGAAACAATGATCAATAAGCAGTCACATTGAATCAACAATAAGAAACGCATGACGTACGTGTTTTTGATGTTGCAATAGAGTTAAAAGCATTTCCCTCCATTCTCTCCTTATCTTGAAGAGATGGGGACAGACAGATGGAAAGGAATTATAGCGATGTTAGTCTGGGGGAACTTAATTTGGTTTGACCTTAGATAAATCCTTACCAATATTTTCCAATTTCTTCATAAGAAAGGGGTTTTGAAAGAAAAGAAGTCTTTTTTTTAAAATGAGCCCAGCAGAAAGCAAAACAGGTATTCTCCGATCCCATCCATGTTTCTTCTTCTTACCAATGTAAGCCCAAAGATCTTTGCATAATTTGTTGCATCTTTTTAAAGGACTTTGCAACTATCAAGTGGGTTAACTATATCCCTATGGTTACTCTTTCCTACGCAATGTTGTTTTCTTTGATAGCTACATTCTTCATCAACATTTTAGTGGTGCTGAGGTCTTCTGAAGATGGCTAAAAGACCCTTATGAAACACGGAGTTGATGGGTCCTAAATGAAAGCAAGAACATGAGATAATATTGTCTAGAGTAGGAGTTTCCCACCTTGGCAACTTTAAGACTTGTGGACTTTAACTCCCAGAATTCCTCAGCCAGCTATTCTGGGACTTGAAGTCCACAAGTCTTAAAGTTGCTACGGTTGGAGACCCCTGCTCCAGAGGATGAAGTACAGCTGAGGTTCCCTCTGTCTGTTTGGGGTGCCAGATGTCTGGAGAGACCTGGTGATATGGGAAATCTCTTGAGATTTCTCTCAATCCCTTGAGATTTCTGGCCAACTCAATCATTCTCCTAAATACTGGACACAACTCAGTAGGATCTCTGCATACAGAGATCCTTTCATCAGATCAGAAGCAAATACTTTTGAAGGCCACCCAATTGCTGCCATGGAGCCAGGAAAGCTCATGCTTCTTTCTAATGTTTTGAACTTTTGAAGGGATGGGGGAGATTAAAAGCCATGATGGCCCCAGCAGGATAAAGCTATGAGGCTGTGAAGGAGTCCATGCATCTTTAAATATAAAAGCAAGAATCTTGAGCACCCCGACAGATTCTCTTAAGGAAAAGCTCCCTTTTTGGCCTAAACCTTTTCAGATAAATTCAGTTTCAAACAAAGCCCATCATTCCTTGAGCTCATGTCTCCTCATGGGAAATGATGTGATAATTGCATCTTCAAGCTGCGTCCTTCTTTCTTTCCACCCAAGAAGAGAACTTGGATTTTTCATTTCCTGGCTTCCTTGTTATCAGGGCTGGTCCAAGATTACACCCTGGAGTTAATCTAACGTAGGGCAGTAGCAGACGTGAGTCTGCCTCCAAAGAGGAAAACCTTCAAGATGAGGATGTCCCATACTTCCTGCCTGTAGCTCATAAAGATAGGGCTGGTCCCTGGAGAAGACTAGTTAAAATAAAATGCCCCTCATTCTTTGTGTGGCTTGATTCACAGGACAGAAGACAGGAAATTGTTGGATTCCTTTTTCCTTAATGCGAAATGACTGGCTCGCCAATCTTTTATTTATTAGACTTATTCTGCCCCGATTCCTGGAGACTTTACAGAAAGGGGCATGACTCAAAAAAAGGGGTCGGATTTCAACAGGAGAGATAAGCAGGAATCCTTAAAAACCGAGAGAGAGGGGGGAGCTTGTGGAGAGACTCTCTCAGAAGCACAAACCTAAACAACAAGCGGTTCTCCGATCAACCCCAAGTTTTGAGATGGTTTCCTGGGGCTGCAGACCCTGCTGCCTATTGGTAAGTGAATGTGACAGCAGGGGAGATTTTAGCATAAGCACCAGTTCTGCAACTGTATACCCACATTGTTTGAAATCTAGGAAACATCTCCAGATGCATGCTTTAGCTGAACCCCCCTCCCCACACACAAACATACACCTCACAAGTACAAGGCCAGATGGATAGAGACCATGTCTCCACCTATACACCATGCCCTTGTCAGGTGGATAAAGAATCGGGACCATCCATTAGATTGCAACAAACAAGATTTTTTTTCAACCTTTATAAGAGAATCCGGTGAACAAAAGTTCACGCTAAGCTGGCACCAGATAAGGTCAATGGAATTCAGGAAGGATTGGACCTGGACTGCTTATGGGAATGCAATGATTCTAAACTAATGATGCACTTAACTCCTCCCCCCACAGCTCTGCCTGCTCTTCTCCTAAATCCATGATCCAAACATCTCCTGGCACTTTCTTTTTTTCTGCTGGGTTCCCATCACGTTGCTTCCCTCATGTCCCCAACTCATGATTGAGATAGACTCAAGCTGGCCTTAGATCTATAACCATTAATATAACATTGCCCCCCTCCCCCTTATTTTTGCATTGCCAGGAGCAGCGTCATTTGGATAAAAGCTGTTGAGCCTTGTCGTCCATTATCTTGGAAGGAAAACTGGCACTGACTTAAAATAATCATTAAGGATTGGCAAATTACATTTTTTAAAATTATGAGTATTGCTTTTTAAATAGTAACAAAAAAAGAATAATGATAATAACAGAACTTGTCAAAGAGAAGAGAAGAGAGAAGGAAAAGAACCTCTAAAAAGTGCTTTGACAAAAAAGTAAAAGAAATACAACAAAGAAAAAGCCGATATATAAGCCATTCAAAGAGCAAACAGTTATAATTCCATATATACTTAGCTGATACAAATAATAGAGCAGTAAATCGCATGTTGGTCTCATTTTCTGCTCACTGGAGGACTGATGGAGAAGTCTTCAACTTGGGTGTGGAAAAAAATTACTTCCCTTCTGAAACTATATTTTGCCTCATATTCTACAAACAACTCTCTTTATGAAAGTCCTCTTTTGTCAACACAAAATCCTTGCATTTTGGTACAATGTCATGTGTCCTTTTCCTATCTGAATGCAAGCTCCAATGCTTGCTTGGGTATCTTCTGTTAATTGGAGACGTGTGTCGTGAAGGGTGAATAGGCTGACAAAATTCATCTGGAAGTTTGAAAAAAGCAGTTTGGAATTCACATTTTGCAGCTAGATCACGAAAAGTAACCTTGGCCGACGTAAGTCATCTCATTGGTTTCTGCAGTGGGACTCTTGCTGGGTTAAACAGAGGTGGGATGACTCACTTGGGTGCATATGGATATAAGCAGCTGGGCCCCAAGGTGGAAAATTGCATTTTTTTCTTGCCCTCTCCATCAATCAACACCCCATCTGGCGAGGCAGGTTGGAAAAAAACTTGATGGATTTGTAGAGATCGGCCTCTTTCATTGGCATTGCATAAGAAACCTCTGCTGATCCTTTGTCCAGCAATGGAACAGAGAGATTGGAATAGCCAACAAAACAGTAAAGAATATTTCTTTGGGGAAAATGTGACAGAATGAATTTCATGGGTTTCATCTCAGGATCCCTTAAACAAGGATGAGCATATTTTTTTTCCTAGAAGCTGCTGAAATGGGAAAGATTTGTGTGTGATTAAATCCTGCCAAGGTGCTTTTGTCATCACCCTGATGTTGAAATATAATTTTATATCGGTTGTATCCCAGAAAGAGAAAGAGAGAGAGAGAAAATGAAGGATTGACTGATTTTGGCTATGAATGACAAAATCACACATTTTGAACAGAGCCAAGCCAGGCTGGAAAAATGCTCAGGATATTATTCCAAAAATCTCCTCCTCTCTCTCTCTCTCTCTTTTTTTTTTTGAAGCTATGCGAAATGGGTTTGAAATGATCCTATTTTGGGAAATAACTGTTGGTATGCACTAAATTTACCCCACCCCACCCCCACCCCAAACCAAGAACCCAAATAAGATTCAAAGTTTTAAACAAATCTTTCTCTATGCTAGTTGGCTAACCCTAATTTTGGAAACAGTAATTTAACAAATCAGAAGGGCACCAGCTTAAGAAAATAGGTTTTGGACCAGGGGTTCTCAACCTTGGCAACTTTAAGACTTGTGGACTTCAACTCCTAGAATTCCTCAGCCAGCTTTGCTGGCTGAGGAATTCTGAGAGTTGAAGTCCACAAGTCTTAAAGTTGCCAAGGTTGAGAACCCCTGCTTTGGACAATCCCCTATGTCTTAAACTTGATTAAAGAGACAGTATCCATCTAAGCTACAATGTCAGACCAGGGATGTCCAACGTTTAACACAGGAGTGTCCAACCTGGGCAACTTTAAGACTTGTGGACTTCAACTCCCAGAATTTCCCAGCCAGCCCTGCTGGCTGGGGAATTCTGGGAGTTGAAGTCCACAAGTCTTAAATTTGCTAAAATTGGATACCCTGTGTTAGATATTCTACACACTTCCTTCAACTACAGTAAACCTCTTGCAAGAAATATCAAGAATTCTGATGAATCATTGAAATGCTTCTAAACTACAAGGTACAAATTGGCAACTTGATTTCCCCCAAGAATTGCAGAAGTCCTCTTTTAAACATCTGGGGAGAATTAGGTTGGTTAACTCTGTTCTACAGAGTACTTTCTGGGGAGCCCATCAAATAGTGGTCTTTGGAAAGAATGAGGACATCTAAACAATCTATCACTGTTTTGTGTGTAACACAAGGGGGCAACCAAGTGTGCTTGAAAAGCTCACAAACATGGAAAGAAAGTTGATAGTTCAACTGTTGTTCCCTAGCAGCTGAGATTTCGAGCATGCATCTTGTAATTTGGGATCAACCAATCAAACTAACAGCCACTGTTGGCCTTCTCATCCATTAATTTATCTCATTTAAGCTACCTAAATAATGTATCTCATGAAATCTATCTAAATATCAATGTCAAATTCCATAGGTTGTGTACCAAGTGAGAAACAGCTAAATGTCTATGGAGATTCTCAGTCATGGTTGTCCCAAAGGCGCTTTTTCTTTTGTTTTTCCTTTCGCTTCTCATCCAAGAAGCTTCTTCAGTTCTGACTGAATGGTGGAGGATGGGAGGATTTATATTCTGCAAGGAGTATAACTCCTTTCATCCTCCACCATTCAGTCTTAAGAACTTAAGAAGTTTTTTGGACGAGAAATGAAACATCTTCAATGAAAAACAAAGTCCTCTGGAAAAAGCACCTTTGGGGCAAATGAGGAACAGAAGACAAAACCAGCTGAGTCAGACTAAGGGCCTGTCTAGGCACAAGGTAGCCAACCACGTGTGATCTAGAAGCTAAAAGTTGGTACTTAAGGCATACAACGTATGATTTAGAAATACCCAGATCTCAGGCCTACATTCCAGCCCCTCTTGGCTATGGATTAGTCTCCTTCCTGAACCAGAAGTAATTTATGTTTTGACACCTAAGCTATAAGACTGCTACATGGAACTTGGCAAACATTTCCTCTACTGACACTGGATACTTTTGTCAAGCTTCTCTGATTTTATCACCTTCATCAACATCATCACCATCAAAGACGGTTAAGCCATCGGTCGCCTAAAAATGGAACCGCCTCTTCTAAATCCAAAGGTGTTTTTTTCAAAAGGCAACTGGACTTTCTTGTTTTTTCCTCAAAGACATCTTGTTTCTCATCCAAGAAGCTTCTTCACTTCTGACACGGAGTAGTCTTATTTTGAAAAAGCAACTCTGGGACCTCCGTGGCTGAGAATCTCCATAGACACAGGACAAACTGAAGAGTGACCTTCCTAAACTGAAGAGTGACCTTATAGATCATGTAATCAATATCGCAACATCCTGCTTTCACGGAAGTAGAGATGAAGGAAAGCAGGGCTCCATAAAAGCCCTCCCCCTTCCCTCTGTGTGTTTGTGTATTGGGTGTGGTTCTGGCATTTCACCAAAGGAACTCAGAAGGAACCCAAATGAGCAAGGCTCCATCACACCTGTTTCTTCTGGAGAATCACACACAATGATTGAAAAGTTGGGATCAGGTCCAGCAGGGAGACAGAAGGGGTTGGATTTGAAGTTCCATTTTGCTTTTAGCCACTGTGCTTTATAGCCAGGGAAAATATTTTCTCAGCTGCTTTTGCACAAGGGGTTTGTCTCTGTGTGATGAATGGCTGGTAACACCAGGCAACACCATATGCTTTGGTGTGGCCACAGACCTTACCTTGGCATATGCTTCCAATTGGGAGGAAGGTGACACTTTAAGTGGTCAATGTAGTGAAGGACTCCAGAATTCCCGTTCAACTGAAATCTCCCATCTTTCCAGAAACTTGGATTTATGATTCCTCTCTCCATGGTTGCGATTTCATTCCTTATTCCTACTTGATGGAAAAGGAAGCATGCTAGGTGGGAGCCACTGAGTTGTGGCTGGGTTAACACATTTGCATCACACCATAATGTGACATTTGCCAAGCCTGAGTCTGAAGATGTGTCATAGCAAGGAGAAACACCTACTAGAATTTAGCTCATCTCAAAAGTTAATCAAAACCTGGCTATTCTCAGGATGACAGACCACCAGGAAGTCCCAAGGCTGTTAATTAGGCTCCACTATTTCTTGGAAGGACACAGTGGCAAAGTTGTGTCTTGTTGCCAATCAAGACTTAATAATCCTATAGGAGACCTCCATTTTTTTTTGTTTAAAGACTTTACTTGTTCACCCAGGCATTCTCCATGTAGATTTTGCTTGAATGACTTCAGATTTACTGGTGCTTCCTACCATCATTTCAAACAAATACACTGTTTTATAGACTTTCTACATATTATAATTTTCCTATATTTTCAAGGTTTCACTGTGAACTGCTTTGAGATTGGCGGTCAGGGCAAGCAGCCCATCAATAAAATGAATGTATTAATACATAAATGATGCAATGTGTTCCTTGGTGGCAACCCATGTTGGGCAAACCTAGCCACCCTACTTGTAAATTGGAATTTGGGGTTTAATATGATAGCCCGCTTAGGAACACTTAATCGATCACCCTCTTCCACTGATAGACAAACTCAACTTTATATGAAACATAGAATATAGACAATAAAACTGAAAAGAATAGTGTTAGAAGGGACTTGGAGGTCTTTTAATCCAACCCCTTGCTCAAGCAGGAGATGTCCAGAAACTATTCTGCACAAATGTTTGTCCAGTTTCTTCTTGAAAGCCTCCAGTGATGGAGCACCCACAACTTCTGAAGACAAAGCTGTTCCACTGGTTGATTGTTTTCACTGTCAGGAAGTTTCTCCTTAGTTCTAGGTTGCTTCTTTCTTTAATCCCACCTGTTACTTCTTGTCCTGTCCTCAGATTCTTTGGAGCTGAGTTGGGTTTTTCCAAGAGTCGTTTCCAAGAGTCGTTTCCAAAAACATGAGTTGGACTTTTCCACGAAACCTGGGGCAACGTAGAAAAGGAGATTCCTCACTCCCCGTTCATCACTTTCCTTTTGTTGCAGAGATTCCTATCTCTTCCTTGAGCTTCAAGATGACGTAATCTGCAAGCAGGGCTTTGATTCCTCTAAGTCTAAGCCTGGACAAAGTTTATTGTCCTTCTGTTGCTTCTGCGAGGAAAATGAAGTTGCTGTCTTCATCAGGGGAGGTTTTTAAGAAGAGACTGGACAGCCACTTGTCTGAAATGATATAGGGACTCCTGCTTGAGCAGGAGGCTGGACTAGAAGACCTCCAAGGTCCCTTGCAATTCTATTATTCTATGTTGTAAGGTTCCACTTATTGCTTCTTGTCCGGTTCTGTAGTGCTGTGGAGAGTAAGTCAATCCCTTCCTCCCTGTGAGAGTACCAGTAGTCATCCATCATGTCACCCCTAATCCTTCTCTTCGTCATTATATGAGAAGACCCTGGGCTGTTTCAAGTTGGGGTTCTAATTTACATGAAGTATCTGTCTCCTTCGTGGTAGACTTTGTTTTGTTCTCAGCACAAAGGACCCCCGTCTGCCTGGGATGGTGGAGGGGGGAGTGGGATTCTGTCTGCCAAGAGACCCATGGGAAGTTGCAGCCAGACCTTTAGCTCTAACTTCAGACTTCCTGTTCCTGGTTGACTTATCACGCTGTGCCCTTCTGCCTGATGGGGCTTCCTCCAGGATCTGCTGAAAAAGAGCCTCCATCCTGTATCACAATTTCTTCTCCATGCCCTGGCACAAGAGCCTGGGTTTTTCTCCTCGGGTTGGGAGGAGGGAGAACTCCCTTGAAAAGCACACCGAAAGGACAGTTTTTGATCTACTTATGGGTCCATCCTCACAGCTGCTGAACCTGAGGCTGGTCCATGGTTTGAGACTGGTCTGCCTTGCCCAGAATCCTTGTCTTGGCATTTGGGGACAGGAGGAATTTGATCAGAGGTTGCAGAGTTCCACTTTGCTCAAGTTTCCTCCCAAGTCCCGGAAAAGGGTTAAGAAAAGCTAAGTTTTCAGCCTACAGGACCTGAAAAAGGCCTCCCCTTTTTTTCCTATTTTGATTTAGAAAGGGAGACCTTGGGGTGAATTTGCCTCTTCCAAGAAGTAGCGTTGCCTTCAGCAACAACAAGTTCTGTTCAGGTAGTCCCAGGATTTCATCAAATAGAATTAAACTTTTCAGCAGGGATACATCTGATGAGATCTTCCCATCCCTAGATGGGATGGTTTCACCCTGCACTAAGCAGTGGGCTGGATGAGATGACCCCGGAGGTTTCTCCAGCATCGACAGGCTTCAGCGGTAAGCGCTGAACATTTCAGCCCTGGAAACTCCAGTAAAAACCCTACGATGGATGGTGTAGCTTACTCAAAGATCGGTCTGGATACAGCCACAGTGTATCTTGGGAATAGCTCCTTAAAAAATGCATATGTCAACAAATACCTGCCAGCAAATACCTCCCGCCCGTCCGGTACGCTCCCACAGAGTGGGTCTCCTCAGGGTGCTATCAGCCAGACAATGTCGGCTGGCGACCCCCAGGGGGAGGGCCTTCTCTGTGGGAGCTCCAACGCTTTGGAACGAGCTCCCCCCCCGAACTTCGTACGATGATGGAATTGCGTTCCTTCCGTCGAGAATTAAAAACATATCTTTTTCGACAAGCCGGCCTGGGATAGTAGCTCCGGTACCAACAAGGCCATAATTGTTTTTAGGGGATTGAGTTTTTAAGATTATGTATTGGGTTTTTAAATGATTGGGCCAAATTATTTAATCTATTTTTAATAATTTTACTTTTTGTATGTTGATGTTTTTTAATTGGGCTGTACACCGCCCCGAGTCCTTCGGGAGGGGGGCGGTATAGAAATCACAAAAATAAATAAATAAATAAAAGACATAGGTTCTGAAGCTCAAGGGCCCCCAATCTTTTGGGCACCAGGTACTATTTGCATGAAGAGAGGGTTTTCTGTGTTTTCTTTCTAGCTTCCTGAGTTGAGATTAGTTGGTGCATTTGTCTGTCTGTCTGTCTCTCTCTCTGTGTGTGTGTGTATGCGTGTGTGTTCTAATGTAGCAAAGAGATTGTCCTCTTGAGCTGTTGTGGGATAACACAACAATTAAATACCTGTGTTGAAGCTTAATTGCTGATCCGCTGAAGTGCCCCACTTGGTCTGTTAGAGGAGATGTTTTCAATTTAATCATAATCTTCAGGTAGGGGTGTGTATGTCTGTCTGTCTGTCTGTGGGGGGGTGTTTGTGAGTGGGTGTATGAAAGAAAGAAAGGGGGAGAATCTATGAACACTACTTTAGATTGCAGTCCTCCTCACATTTTTCCCTTGCTTTGCATCCACAGCTGTAAGACCCCGTCACCCCCCCCCAAAATCAAGATGGCAGTCATCTGCAGCCCCCATGTGGAGGTTTTGCAGATAATTGAATCAATCAAAGCTTACCACGGTATCAACTTTCACTTTGGAAGAATGATCTTTGCATAAAAGTTTTCATAATTGGAAATCAGTTGGGAAAAATCAGAAAAAGGGGAACGGTCTGTTTGAAGATGTTCCCTCCGTCTTTGGGTTTAAGATTTCAAAGTTCCCCGGGCTTTAAAATCACTAGACCACCAAAAAAGTGAGGGGCTGCCAAAAATGACTGTAAAAAGTAATAATTGTTAATATCTTGGCACCTCCATTCTCATTTGAGCGGCTGGGTGGGGCTGGCATCCAGCAAAGACAACATTGTAAGCAAATAAAAGAGCAAAATGCCTGGCATGTAATATTGTTAACCACATCATAACCCAATATTAAACTGGTGGTTGCAGAGCTGTTTGCGAGAGGAATGAGAACCAGCACAGCTGGGCTTTGAAAAATGAACATGAATCAGCCTTAGAAGTCCTTTTAGGGGAGAGGAGAGAGAGAGAGAGACTTTTGATCATAAGTTCATCCCTGACCTTATTTTAAATGCTGTGTAATTTAATTAGAGCATCTAAACAAAGTTTAAGATTGGAGTCCTATTGGTAACTGTTGAAAGGGCTATTATAATGTGTCTGTCTGTCTGTCTGTCTGTCTGTCTGTCTGTCTTTCTTTCTTTCTTTCTTTCTTTCTTTCTCTCTCTCTCTCTCTCTCTCTCTCTCTCTCTCTCTCTCTCTCTCTCTCTCTCTCTCTCTCTCTCTCTCTCTCTCTCTCTCTCTCTCTCTTTTGCTTGCATCTCCTCCTCCTCCTCCTCCCCCTCCCTCATCTACCCATCACTGGAAATTTAGGAAGCATCTTCACAAATCTTTTTCTTTGGAGGAGTGGAGAGAAATGTGGGACCATCTTCTCATTTTCCAGAATTACAATATTTATCTACACAATTTTCCTGGAATATGTGGACTTTTACATTGGTGGTAAAGGACCAGGATGGGATGTTTTTCTTTTCAAACAAACACGTGCACACAAACACAAACACACACACACACACACACACACACACACACACACACACAAACACTGCAAGGTCTCTGTTTTTACTTTCAGTTCAACTCAACTGAGAGAGGTTTATTTTCTGGCTTTTGTTTTGAGAAGCAAGGCAGGCTAAACTGTTTTTTCCACAGTCTGCCAGCCAGCCTGCCTTAAAACATAATGCTGTTAAATTTGAGGTCCTACTGGGAAGAGCAATGCAAAGTTCATTAATGATAACCCAGGTTTCCTCTTGTTTGCTAGACTAGCCCTTTTGACTCTAGAGCACTTGCTTGGTCAACAAAGTGGCAAGACCTTGGATGAAGAAAGCAGGAAGAACAGGAGTCAAAAGTCCCTCTCCCTCCTCTTTCTCCATCTCCCTCCCTCCCTCCCTCCCTCTCTCTTTCTCCCTCTCCCTCCCTCCCTCCCTCCCTCTCTCTCTCTCTCCCTTTCTCTCCTTCCCTCCCTCTCTCTTTCTCCCTCTCTCCCTCTCTCTTTCTCCATCTCCCTCCCTCCCTCCCTCTCTTTCTCCCTCTCCCTCCCTCCCTCCCTCTTTCTCCCTTTCTACCCCTCTATCTCCCTCCCTCTCTCCCTCTCTTTCTCCCTCTCTCCCTCTCTCTTTCTCCCTCTCCCTCCCTCTCTCCCTCTCTCTCTCCCTCTCCCTCCATCCCTCTCTCCCTCACTCTTCCTCCCTCCCTCTCTCTCTCCCTCCCTCTCTCCCTCTCTCTTTCTCTCTCTCTCCCTCTCTCTCTCTCCCTCCCTCCCTCTCTCTTTCTCCCTCTCCCTCCCTCTCTCCCTCTCTCTTTCTCCCTCTCCCTCCCTCCCTCTCTCCCTCTCTCTTTCTACCTCTCTCTTTCTCTCCCTCCCTCCCTCTCTTTCTCTCTTTCTCCCTCTCTCCCTCTCTCTTTCTCCCTCTCCCTCCCTCTCTCCCTCTCTCTTTCTCCCTCTCCCTTCCTCCCTCCCTCCCTCTCTCTTTCTCCCTCTCCCTCCCACCCTCCCACCCTCTCCCCCTCTCTCTTTCTCTCCCTCCCTCCCTCTCTCCCTCCCTTTCCCTTTCTCTCCCTTCTCTCTCTCCCTCCCTCTACCCCTCTTCCTCCCTTCCCCCCCTCTCTCTGTTCCCATGGACGTACAGAGGATCACAAGGCATGGGCGGGGGAGGGGGAAATAATGTCCTTCTTAAAATAACACATTTCCATTTCACCTGTTCTCCTGTTGATATTTCAATTTTTTTCTTTTTCTTTCATTGGAAGGCTGTTTGGCCCTCTCACTCTAAGGAAGCAAATGAAGAGAGAAACGCCTTGGGAGAGATTTCAGCTAAGAAGCCCTATCCCCATCTTATGCCAAGAATAAAATCAAATCACCACACCTGTGTAGCCAAGGCTTTCCCAGCCAGTCTCTTACGGTAGTAGAGACCGCATTATGTCATAATAAGGCCCCCCCAAAAACCTCTAATTTACAATCTAAAATACAGGGCACACAAGGAAATGAAGAAAAACGAAGGAGTCCACAGAGGGTGGGAATCAAAATCAGGGGGATCCTTGGTGAAAGCAATCAATCTGAGCTTGATTGTTTTCTTGCACTGATGATGCTCCCTAGTTTGGGTGATGAAACCTCTGCAAGAAAACAACCAAGCTCAGAGAGCACCAAGGACCCCATCATTTCAACCCTGAGCTACAAACATTTTCCTTTATTAAAATCAAAATCAAGCACCAGTTCTTGGAAGAAATATTTTCTCCCCAGCCCCTTGCCCTCGCCTTCGCTCCCAATCATCTGTTAGTTGGGGAGAAAGCCATTCCAAACTTGGAGGGATTGCATTTGCTACTCTGCGTCAACCCCCAAGGGTGCTGATCCAGGGCTTGGATGTGTTATCTCCTCTGTCTAACAGCCTCAGCTTGTTCCCTGACTTTAGACTGATGCATTGGGACAAGATAGATAACCTTGTTTGGGCTACTGACTGTCCCAAATTCCCTTCCAGCCGTCATTATGAGGTTTTTCGCCCCATCAAACCCCCAAAGTGATTCGCTGTTAGGCAGCCCTGTGATGTCTGAGTTTTAATAAGAGGCCCCAAAAATAGCATTATCGCTCCACAGAGATTTCGTATTTGTCTAAAATTGAACAGACTCCGGCCGGACTCCTTTTCTCGGAATATGTAGCTTTGGTCTGGCTTCACCCAGACTGAAAAAGCTCCAGATTGATTCTGTCGGGAGGGTCTTGCAACCAAAAAGCATCAATACACACACACACACAGACACACACAGACACACACACACACACACACACACACACACACACACACACACACAGAGCACTCACAATATCCAAGGGAATACTCTATATATGTGTGTGTGTGGAGTGAGGGAACTACGCCTATATGGAAAGTTCCCATTTCCTCTTCTAAATACAAATACAGAGAGAGAGAGAGAGAGAGAGAGAGAGAGAGAGAGAGAGAGAGAGAGAGAGAGAGAGAGAGAGAGAGAGAGAGAGAGAGAAGACCTTTCCTCTGCCTTGTTCTACAGCCGTGGCAGGTTGCTGCCAGAATTGCACCGTAGCCCAGGCTTGGCACGGTGCCGAAAACTCTCGTCTGTTTTCCAGACAGGAAATATGAATCAAAATAACATGACAGAAAAAAAACAGTAATTAGCTTTTGTGCGAGACTGCTAAAGCCTTAATGAGGAACAGGCCTGCAATAAAATTGTTGGCTTCTCTCTCTCCATCCATCCTATTGCCCTCCCAAACTCTTGCTAGTAGTATGTGACTACAAGACACACACAGAGACACACAGACACACAGACACACAGACACACACACAGAGAGAGCCATGCATGCACCCCACATGGAAACAGACCTTTAAAACTGGCCATTTGGCTTTGATATTGATGGAGGGTCCTCTATGAGCATCTCAGAGACGCTCCTGTTGAAGGTTGGAAGAGAGGCTTCATGTCCTGCTCCTCCCCAGGTTGGTGTCCATTGGACAAACTGACCGTGGAGGTGATGGAAACAGTTTCTTGACTATCCTTGGATATAGAAATTGAGATGAAGATTGATTGGTTGATTGATTAGTTGATAATAGGAAGTGTCCCGTTGTGTCCTGTTGGCCATTCACTATATGAACGAATAAAGTAATTAAAAAGTAATTAATTTGTAATTAAAAAAATATATCAAAAGGAAGATTCTTTGTTGGGATATAATGGGGTCCGTGGTGCTCTCTGAGCTGGGTTTTCTTGCAGATGTTTCATTACCCAAACTACCGGTAGGTAACATCACCAGTGCTAGGACTAGGATAGCTCTGATGATGTTATTTAGCTTGTGTGATGAAATGTCATGAAACTTTAGGGAGCCCCAAGGCCAAGGACCCCTCGGTTCAGCCCTGAGCTATACATATTCTTCTTTGCTGGCATCTTCATAGACCCCAGGTGATTAAAAAAAAGCCTTAATCCCTTGGCAACCCATCATCAGCTGACTTTTAAGGGGACAAGCTTGTAAGATCTGACAAGATCCATAGACATAGGATCTGATCTATTCCCTGACAGTTTTAATAATATAATAATAATAGAGTTGGAAGGGACCTTGGAGGTCTTCTAGCCAACCCCCTGCTCAGGCAGGAAACTCTATACCTTTTCAGACAAATGGCTGTCCAGTCTCTTCTTAAAAACCTCCAGTGTTGGAGCATTCACCGCTTCTGGAGGCAGGTTGTTCCACTGGTTGATTGTCCTCACTGTCAGGAAATTTCTCCTTAGTTCCTGGTTGCTTCTCTCCTTGATTAGTTTCCATCCATTGCTTCTTGTCCTGCCTTCAGGGGCTTTGGAGAATAGGTTGGTCTCCTCTTCTTTGTGGCAACCCCTGAGATATTGGAAGAGTGCCATCATGTCACCCCTTGTCCTTGTTCATTAAACTAGACATGCCCAGTTCCAGCAACTGTTCTTTATATGTTTTAGCCTCCAGTCCCCAGTTTTAATAATCCATGCACATAGCAATCATTGAAGAGTTGAAGCCCACATCTCTTAAAATTAAGGTTGAGAAACACTGTTCTAAGGATACCTGCTAATGGACAAATGATGATAGTGATGATGATTTCAGCCTTCCTATGAGGGAAAAAAAACATTTGGGGCTGATTTTCCTTTTAGGCTGTTTTACCTGCTGGCATAATTTTCCATAGTTTCCCATCTTATTGCTCGTGTCTCAGTACACGTCTTAGCTATGCCGGTCTGAAGGATACAAATTTCTCTCTTGCACCATATCATGTTGAATATTTTATCCTGTCTCCCGTCTCCACCGACTCCTTTACACTCGATTCCTGAAAGGTAATTTCTGTTGACAGAGAGGATTTGGAAAGGAAATTTGGGGGAACATCAAGGGTGGTGTTGATGAAAATTATCAGTTGACAGCCATGGGCTGAACATATCCTGAATGGAAACACAGCCAAGGTTAAAGTTGATATCTTTCCCAGCTTTCAAATATAAAACAGGACACAAAATACTTTTTTGCAAGCAAAGTCGGTAGATAGGGAATTCCAGCTCTTTAGCCCTGAGGACATCATTCTGCGTTTCTGACTTAGGTCTGGATTTTGAGGTGCAGACTGGAATGAGGACCTTCACACACTTGGAGGGGACCATCTACTTGCAATTTATCTGAGAAAAATAAGAGGTAATAACAAAAACAACAACAACGAGTTGGAAGGGGCCTTATAGGTCATCTAATCCAACCCCCCCACCCAAGCAGAAGACCCTACACCATTTCTGACAGATGGGAGTCCAGTCTCTTCTTCAAAGCCTCCAGTGATGAAGCTCGCACAACTTCTGAAGGCTGGAGGATTGTTCTCACTGTCAGAAAAATTCTCCTTATTTCTAGGGGTTCAGAAAGTTCATCAGAAAACGTATAAAATGGATTTTGAACCAATTATTGATGGTGTAAATCAGGTGTTTCCAATCTTGGCAACTTTAAGACCTGTGGACTTCAATTCCCAGAATTCCCCAGCCAGCACAGGGTGGGAAACCAAGGTTGGACATCCCAGTGTAAATAGTGCCCAGAAGAAGCCTTCTCTAAAAATGGATGGGGTGAAGGATTTCCAATCATGTTCTCTTACTTCAAAAAGTGGCTGAAATCTTCCCATCTTTTCCCCCCACCTTCTAAACTTAAAGGTCTTCCCACTTATTCTCGAGCGCCCAACAAGCAGCGCTCCTGGATTGCCTTGGCGGTTAAAACATTGGCACCTTGTAGCTTCTTACTCCTTCAGCATTCTGGGAAGAGGGATTTGTGCAAACAGGGAAAGACTTCCCTAAAAGGTGACAATCAGGTGCAGCAGGCTAGAAGCTACAGGGTAAGACTTACACCTCTAAATGGAGCAGCTGCTTTCTTTTTTCTTTCTTTTCTTTTTAAAAAAATCAAAAGCAAGGCTGAAACCCAAAAATATTTGGCCCCCTCTGTCCATCCAGTAACATTATGGACATCCAGCCTCAAATCTTCACCTTCAAACGATCAGTAGAAAAATCAGCCCTTGTTTTATTGAGCAGGGAGGGGGCAGAGGAGAAAATATTTTAGGGGAAACTGGGGTGGGACTCTTCCCCTGGGGTGAAGATTCTGCACTTCAAAAGGAGTGCAGGAAATAGGAGCTGTGTCTACCGGGAACGCGGCCAAGCCTTGATGAGTTGCTGCTGTGCTCCTCCTTCTCCATGGAGGTATGTTCTCTGTAAGAATGAAATCAGGATCCCTGCTAAGTGCAGGGATATTAATGATGTGCAAGAGCCATCTAGCCACAGGGGCCTTTCTCACTCATGCCAGACTCAGGAGAGGCTGGCCACCAGGTGCATCCTAAGTCCACATTCTCAGGTTCTGCCATTCTTTCTGATTGGATCTCTTGCAAGCGCCATCTGCCTGTTCAGCACAATTGCTTAGGCTCTGCGCCAAGCCTGCTCCCTTGCAGTTTCAGTTTCTAATTCGGTCAATGGGAGGGGTGGTCATCGTCCCCTTCACTCCATTGTTTTCCACCTCTGCAGTTTGAGTAGGTTGAATAGAACACCTCGGGTTCTGGAGAATAACAGAACAACAGAGTTGGAAGGGACTTTGGAGGTCTTCTAGTCCAACCCCCTGCTCAGGCAGGAAAGCCTATACTATTCCAGACAAATGGTTATCCAGTCTCTTCTTCAAAACCTCCAGTGATGGAGCACCCACAACTCCAGGAGGCGAGTCGTTCCACTGGTGAATTGTTCTCACCGTCAGGAAGTTTCTTCTTAATTCTAGGTTGCTTCTTTCCTTGATTAGTTTCCATCCGTTGCTCCTTGTCCTGCCTTCAGCTGCTTTGGAGAATAGAATAACAGAATAACAGAGTTGGAAGGGGCCTTGGAGGTCTTCTAGTCCAGCCCCCTGCTCAGGCAAGAAAGCCTATACCCTTTCAGATAAATGGTTGTCCAATCTCTTCTGAAAAACCTCCAGTGATGAAGCAGCCACAACTTCTGGAGGCGAGTCATTCCACTGGTTTATTGTTCTCACTATTAGGAAATTTGTCTTTAGTTGTAGGTTGCTTTTCTCCTTGATTAGTTTCCATCCATTGCTTATTCAGCTGCTTTGGAGAATAGATTGACCCCCCCCCTAATATTGGAACGCTGCTATCGTGTCTCCCTTAGAGAAAGAGTGCAAGACCAAGCCAGTAAGATGTCTGGCAAAGAGAGGGAAAAGGTGAAGCTCAAAAAGAATGAAAAATCCCTCCATGATCCTCAGACCAAAGCTGAAAGAGAACCAGGATGCAGACAACAAGCTCACCCGTGGCTGATCATAGTCTGAAAAACTGGTTTGGAAAAGTTGCTGAGCGCAAGGAGAGAGAGGGAAAGGCGGGGGGGGGGGAGCAAATGCTCCTCAGAAAACATTTTAATCGATGTAGACTTTTATGACTTGTGAATGCTGTAAAAGCATCAGATGCCATTCCCATAAAAAGCAATAAATCCCTATTTACAGCCTCTGCATTATTGGCCCAATAATTCAAACCAGAGCCATTTCCTCTGAGTCAACCAAATTGATGCATACCGTATTCTTCATATCTCTTTTGGAAATTAGCCACCCTTACAGTTTCTGGATGTTAGGACAGAAAAGAGAAGAAGGAATCCTGTGCTTGGTTTGCATTTCTCCAATTTGCTTCCCCCCCCCCATGTCCAAGCCCCTCATAGATGTGTGGTGCCTCTGTGGATATTTTATTTATTTCTCGAACTTATATGCTGCCCTTCTCCTAGGACCCAGGGCGGCTCACAAACAATGCAATAAAATGATAACAATACAATTAATCACATTCATACAACATACAAACTCAGTCAACTCACATTCGCTGATGGAGGGACATTCCTAGGCCCAGGGGCAGAGCACAGCTCATACGCCCCAAGCCTGTCGGCATAGATGCGTCTTCAGCACTTTCCGGAAAGCTAGGAGGGAGGAAGCAGTACGAACCTCTGAGGGAAGCTGGTTCCAGAGGGCTGGGGCAGCAACGGAGAAGGCCCTAGCCCTGGGCCCTGCCAGATGACATTGCCTAACAGACGGGACCCGTAGGAGGCCAACCCTACCGGTATGTGCCCTGACCGGTTGCTGGGATTCATGAGGCAGAATAACAGAGTTGGAAGGGATCTTGGAGGTCTTCTAGTCCAACCTCCTGCTCTTGCAGGAGATCCTATACCATTTCAGACAAGTGACTGTCCGGTCTCTTCTTAAAAACCTCCAGTGATGGAGCATCCACAACTTCTGAAGACAAGCCATTCCACTGGTTGATTGTTCTCACTTTCAGGAAATTTCTCCTTAGTTCTAGGTTGCTTCTCTCCTTGATTCGTTTCCATCTGTTACTTCTTGTCCTGCCTCCTGGTACTTTGGGAATAAGTCAACCCCTCTTCTTTGTGGCAGCCCCTTAAATCAATATCTATGTCTATAAAATGAGCTCAACCTTTCTAGAATGTAACAAGAAAAGGCAATGTGGTCTCTGTAAGACGCACATAGAGAAAAGAAAAACACCCATCCCATAAACTTTTGCCATTTCTGGATTGGACCTGAGCTGGTTTTCCAGCCCAGCACTTGATGCAATGTCTCAGAGAAGGAAAAGAAGAGAAAGACAGCACCCGTGAGGTCTTTTGCCCAAATCTGTGAAGCTAACTGCAAACTTTCCCCCATTCAGTTATATGCATTAGGTCACATGGAAGAAACCTTCTGGGACGTGTTGAGAGCGCTGTAATGAAACTTGCTTCCATCTTTCCATTGCAACTTTTCATGCTTGATTTTGGTCCAAGATAAAAGTATCTATCTATAGATTGCTCCTATTTTTTGAACTGGAAAAAGGTTCCTGGAAGGAGTTTCTTCTTCAAAAGCTTCTTCTAAGCTGTATCTGAAGTACGGAAGTCCAAGCAGTTGATTCACAGACCCACAAAATGTTCTGATAAAAGACATTTGAGTCCGAACCAGAGCTGTAACCTGCGTAAACCTCTCAGAGAAGACCTTCAGAACTTCTGGTAAAAGATGGGGGAAGCTCGTCCAGACGTGGAAGATTCTTACAGTGTAATAAAAGTGATATTAAAGTGAATGACTTTGGTGTCTACCTTAAAGGGCTGACACAGTTGGAGAGAAAGACAGGACCCACAGGACCCACTAAGACAAGGCAAAGTCCTGCTGTGAACCTGTGAACGT